>JAFEMH010000888.1:0-592105 GCA_022495995.1 Adenophora triphylla var. japonica | reverse complement strand
CCAAGGAAGACGCTCTTGTTCTTCCTCGTCGAAACCCCACTGTGTTCTCAACGAACACACCCAAAGCCAAGCATAAACCAGCCTCCGGACTCGGCCTACCGTCCACGGAAATATCAGCATCCGCCGCCATAGCCCAACAATGCCTCGAGCGATCCCCGAAGTCTTCATCCTTCGCCTTCCCGCCATAAGCTCCCGCATCCCGCAGTAAACACAAAGAAAGGTACGTCAATCACAAGATTTAATACAAAGGCACATATAACCCGTCACAAAACACGGCACATATAATGCACATAATTTTCACATACATTATACATATAATTTTTCCCATGCAGTCCATCACAAAAACACGGCACCCACTGTACACATTTTCTCAAAAGAAAAAGGGGGGGATTAAATCCTACACGACACATTTTCAAAAAAAAAAGTCCGTCCCAACACGGCAAAGGCACATATTGCACATATTTTCCCCACAAAGTCCGTCACCCAAAAACATGGCACACACGGCACGACACATATGCATAACACAAAAAAAATCCGTCCCTACACGGCACACACTTTCACATATAACCCGTCACAAAACACGGCACGTGTCACATTTTTTCACAAAAATTATCACTACACGATAATTTTTCTCATAATGTACATACATAAATAGCATACGGTACAACACACCAAAGCATGCATTTCATTAGAGAAGCACTTTATTTTCACAAATAAAAGCTAATCTACACATTTCTGCACAAAATACACATACCCACAATTTTTACATGTCCATTTTCAACAATTCATCAAGAATTTCACAAAAAGGCATAAAATAATAACAAAAAATTCAAAAATGCGAAAAACTAAAACCTAGTTCTAGCATTCAAAAATTCGAGCAGGGAATCAAAACGGAACAGATTTCTTACCTCCCCGACGTTCGTAGAGCAACGATTGTGCACCTCCTGGATTCGGATACAAGACATCCGGGTTCTTCGAAGATGGAACGAACGAAATCCATTTCCTTTGGAGCTCCATCCGTTGCTCGACCACCTCGATCGGCTGACGACGACTCCTTCGAGATCCCTCCGCCATTGCAAGCAATTCAAGCTAAGAAAATGGAAGATTTTGGACAAAAATGGAGTTTTCTCTCTTTCTCTCTCGCTGGTTCACGCACTGGAAATGGGAAATGAAGAGGGAGCCTCGGAATTTAAGCCCTGGTCCAAAACCTGGGAACCGTAAAAACCAAAGTGGTCCGTACACGGACCTATTTGTAACCAGTGTTGGTCCGTACGGGACCTCTTTGCAAGGGGTGGCCAAATTACTTTCCTCGCTCTTATAATCTTTGCCCTCGGTGTTCTAAGGCCTTTTCCAAAGAAATCCAAGTGCGTAATGGTCCCTAACCCTTCACTCCCAACCACCGGCCGTCCGTAAGACCGGTCCTCGCCACTTCAACGGCAATTCAACCATCGGCCATCAAACGTAAGACCGATCCTCGCCACTTCAACGGCAATTCAACCACTCGCCGTCGCCGTAAGACCGGTCTCGCCTACCTCAACGGCAATTCAACCACGCCGTAAGACCGGTCTCGCCACTCCAACGGTAATTCAACCACCGGCCGCCGGCGTAAGACCGGTCTCGCTCACTTCAACGGCAATTCAACCACCGGCCGCTGGGCGTAAGACCGGTCCTCGCCCACTTCAACGGCAAATCAATCCCTATCGGGCCAGAAGACCGGTCTCGCCACTCCAACGGTAATTCAACCACCGGCCGTCGCCGTAAGACCGGTCTCGCCCACTCCAACGGCAATTCAACCATCGGCCATCAAACGTAAGACCGATCCTCGCCACTTCAACGGCACTTCAATCACTGGCCGTCGTGAAGACCGGCCTCTCGCCCACTCCAACGGCAATTCAACCACTCGCCATCAACGTAAGACCGGTCTCTCGCCACTCCAACGGTAATTCAACCACCGCCTGGCCGTAAGACCGGTCTCTCGCCCACTCCAACGGCAAATTCAACCACGCCGCCGCCGTAAGACCGGTCCTCGCCCACTTCAACGGCAATTCAACCACCGGCCGTCAGCCGTAAGACCGGTCCTCGCCCACTTCAACGGCAATTCAACCACCGGCCGCCGTAAGACCGGTCCCTCGCCACTCACGGCAATTCAAGGAGCCAACACCTCCCAATACGAATATCAAGGCACGAGACGCTCCAAAACGCCCGACGGCAATTCAAGAAGGAGCCAACACCTCCCAAAGACAAATATCAAGGCACAAGACGCTCCAAACGCTCAACGACAACTCAACCACCGGCCCTCAAAAGAGGTCCGAAGTCATCTTCCCAATGTAAAAGGGCCCCTACAAGGTCACGCATCCTCAGCACTCAAGCACCGCGCCGATCAAGCCCGAAGACCTCGCCCACTTCAACGGCAAACGCAAGCACCGGCCATCAAAGTAAGCCCGAGCTCCTCCCCAACAAGTCAAAGGGAAGTCACACAAGACTGCATATCCCCAGCACCGACCATCATCCTTGCCCACTCAACGGCAAAACAAGCACAAGAAGGAGCCAACACCTCCGAGTACAAGTCCCAAGGCACGAAGCGCCTCTAAAACGCCAAATGGTGAAGCAGCACCGACCGTCATCCTTGCCCACTTCAACGGCAGCGCAAGCACCGGCAGTCATCGTAAGTCCAACCTTCTACTCAACATGCAAAAACACAAAGGCATCTACGCCTCTCGAAGCACAAGGCAGCCACGCCTCCACAACTGCGGCTAGAAGACGATTCAAAGTCCTCGCGCATTACATCAACTGCGGCTAGAAGACGATTCAAAGTCTCGCGCATTACATCAAACCGCGGCTAGAAGACGATTCAAAGTCCTCGCGCATAACATCAACCGCGCTAGATGACGATTCAAAGTCCTCTGGGCCAGGCACCAACCGCCTCGGATGACGATTCAAAGTCCTCCAGCGTGCACCAACCGCCGCAAGACAATTCAAAGTCCTCTGGCGTGGCACCAACCGCCGCTAAGACGATTCAAAGTCCTCCCGTGGCACCAACCGCCGCTAGAAGACGATTCAAAGTCCTCCGCGTGGCACCAACCGCCGCCGGAAGACGATTCAAAGTCCTCTGCGTGGCACCAACCGCCGCGAAGACGATTCAAAGTCCTCCGGCGTGGCACCAACCGCCGCCGTAAGACGATTCAAAGTCCTCGTGGCACCAACCGCAATCGAAGACGATTCAAGTCCTCACTCTATCTCCGGCCCGAAGGCCTTAAACCACCCGATTAGGAAAATCGTAAAATTTCCATCCCAGACACCACCACATCCTCACAATTGACCTCCTGGCTGTCACTACATCCCAGACACCACCACGTCCTACCACCGACCTCGGCGGTCACACAACACTTCAGTGGCACCACCACGCCCACATGCACTCACAAATTCACGACCTCGAACTACGACTGTGCTTGATTCCCGCCAGGGATACGTAGGAATCCTATCACGGGGTCCGGCCATCGACCTATACGGTCACCCAGACACCACCACGTCCTACCATCGACTCGGCGGTCACACAACACTTCAGGGCACCACCACGCCCACGTGCACTCACAAATTCACGACCTCCGAACTACGACTGTGCTTGATTCCCGCCAGGGATACGTAGGAATCCTATCACGGGTCCAGCCATCGACCTATACTGGCCACCCAGACACCACCACGTCCTTACCACCGACCTCGGCGGTCACACGACACTTCAGGGCACCACCACGCCCGCATTCACAAAACACTCACCCCACACCCGAACTACGACTGTGCTTGATTCCCGCCGTGGAGGATACGTAGGAATCCTATCACAGTGGTCCACCTTACCGACCTAAACGGTCACACAAAAGGACACCACCACATCCTCACATTGACCCTCACGGGCCACTTCCTCTCCCAAAGACGCGATCCGCATTAGGACCCTTATCTTATCGGCGACCCCACTTCTTTCATAAGTGACGCCGTCGAGGCTTCGTAAGTACCCCAATCTAGATCACCCCTTTCAAACACACGGAAACACCGCAGACTCATCAACGCAGTCTCTGAGACCTCTCGGCACTCAAAACCCTCTCAAAACCCTCTCAAACCCCCAACCAAACCAAGGAAGGAGCCTTCCCGGGATAAAAAGGGACAAAAGGACCTTTTGGGAATTTTCAGGAAATCAAAAGCAATTAAGGTCCGTACGGACCTCTTTGTTTCAATGATTACTAAATCCCCTTAAAGTCCACAATATTCCCTCAAATCCCTAAGAAATGATTACTCCTGCAGAGTTGGTCCGTACGGACCTCTTTGCATGCAAGATGGTCCGCATGCACCTTATTGCTGTGGGACACCATCATTCCGTAATATTCACCATCATTGCATTCCCTCAAATCGAGGAAATCCAAAATTCGGATAACCAAGAAGGTCCGTACGGACCTCTTTGCTTCGAAATTTTTACTATAAATAGAGGGCTCCCCCTCCTCATTTTCACACACCTCCCTCTTCTCTCTTCCTCCCTTAGCCTTCCGGCTCCCCTCTAAGTCCTCTTGAGGCACTCCCGCCCCTTTGGATCCTTCCGAGGCCTTCCGAGCTCCCTTGTGGTGCTCCGAAGCCTCCCGAGCGCTCCCGAGAAGCTCCCGCCGCCCCGAGGCACTCTCGAGGTACTCGAGGCCCCTCGTGGTACTCCGAGGCCTTGCCTCGGTCTTTCCACGGTGTCCCGGCTCTTTCCGAGTCAAACCGACGATCCCAAACCACGCCGAAACTCCGCCCGAGTGACTCTGCCACCACAACGCACGCCGAACCTCTCGCCCGAGTGATCCCGACGATCCCCACGCACGCCGAACCTCTCGCCCGAACGCAGCCTGCAACCTCAACTCACGCCGAAACTCCGTCCGCGGACTACCGGCATCTCCCGAAGCAATCCCGATCCGTACCGGAACGCTACTCCGACCTCAAACACTATTCCCCAGCGGAAGACAGACACGAACCAACATTGGTAAGGCTTCCTTCCTATACTGTTTCAATACATTTCCATACATAGCATACAATGTAGACATCCGATACAGCATGCATTTTTAAAAAGCACACACACACACACACAACATTTAAAGGATATTAGGGGTATCCGAAAGACTCGTTTTACGAGGCTACTCGGGTGAGCTCTAATATTCTAATATTCTCTTCCCGGGGAGTCATCTGACCTCCGAACTCAAAATCTCATCACACAAAAACAGTTTAAAATTATCTTTAAACTGATGCCCTTTTTCAATGTTTTGGGCTTAATAAAAACGGCGTGGCGACTCTACAAAAAACAAAAAACGGCGAGACACGTCGCTCCAACGCGAAAGACTGCCAGATGCCGGGGCTGCGAAGCCTGCTCGGATCCGGGTAATTTCAGCGGCCAACAAGAGAGGGTTCGGCATCGGAATGTTATTAGTAGACCCTGACGACATCTATACTCCGCTGGCAATACGTCTTGACTTTGACGCTACCAACAACACCGCAGAATATGAGGCTTGCATAGCGGGGCTTGAGGCAACCCTAGAACGCAACGTAACTGAACTCGAGGTATTTGGGGACTCCAAGTTAATCATCAATCAGACACTGAAGAAGTGGAGGATCCAAGATCCAACCCTTCAAAGATACAGTGCCCACCTCCAAGAGTTGGCGCAACAATTTCAAGATGTCTCGTTCCACTATCTCCCTAGAGACAAAAATCGGTTCACAGATGCATTAGCCACACTCGCTTCCTTGGTTGAAATTCCTAAAGGAAAGGCAGTCAAACCCTTCAAAATAACATGATGTTCAACTCCCGCCTACTGTGCCATTATAGATCTCCATGACTGCAAAGACAAATGGTTATCCGAATGTGCCACTGTTGAGAACTCCGAAGAGAAACCATGGTACCATGATATTTGGCATTTCATCCTAGATGGAACCATCCCACCTGAGACAGATCAGAAGACTCAAATTGCCCTTAAGAGGTTGGCCGCTAATTACTCGATCATCGCTGGCCGTCTATTTAAGAAACATTCCCAAGGAAACCTCCTTTGTGCCACCGAAGAAGAGGCCCGAGAAATAATGGACCATGTTCATCAAGGCATATGTGGAACCCACATGAGCGGAAACATGCTCGCCAAAAAGATCATCAGACAAGGGTACTTTTGGCTAACTATGGAAGCCAACTGCACCAAAATGGTCAAGAAATGCCATAAGTGTCAGATACACGCCAACCTTCAGCACGCACCGCCTTCCCTGCTGTACCCTATGACTTCTCCTTGGCCATTCTCTACATGGGGGATAGACGTGATTAGAAAGGTCACACCCGTAGGAGCCAATGGGCACTGCTTCATCCTAGTAGCCATCGACTATTTCACTAAATGGGTCGAGGCCGCCTCCTACAAAGTTTTGAATGCCAGAAAGGTTGCAGAATTCATCAAGCACAACATCATCTGACGGTATAGGGTTCCGCAAGAGATGATATCCGATAATGGGTCGCACTTCGAGAAGGAAACTGATCGCCTCCTAACCGAGTACAAAATCACAAGGCACAAGTCATCTCCTTATAGGCCTCAAACGAATGGAGCAGTTGAAGCCGCAAACATGACAATTGAAACCATTATCAGAAAAATGGTAGTCACTGGGAAAGACTGGCCCGACAAGTTACCTTTTGCACTGTGGGGATACCTCACTTCAGTCCGAACAGCTACAGGAGAGACTCCCTACACCCTCACATTCGGAATGGAGGCTGTCCTACCAATAGAATTAGAAATACCATCACTACGGGTTCTCCTAGAAAACCGAGTGAACGAAGTCGACTGGCTAGAAAGCAGGTACGAGGAGTTAGCCCTGCTAGACGAAAGGAGGCTGAAAGTAGCCGAGCACACCCAAGCTTACCAAAGAAGAATGGCAAGAGCTTTCAACAAAAAGGTCAAGACAAGGAACATCAGAGTAGGTGACCTGGTTCTCCGTGAGCATCGTCCTGGACCTTTCAACCCGCTAGGCAAGTGGGGACCAAGATGGATAGGACCCTACATTGTGAAGAAAATATTGTCTGGGGAAGCCCTTCAGCTAGTGGACTTAGACGGAGATCAATTACCAAAGCCGGTCAACATGGACAAGCTCAAGAAATACTTCGCGTGACTTGGCCCCTTAACAGAAAATCGCTCGCTAGGTTGAAAATCTCGAAAGGGACGGCCTAGGCAAAAATTAGAGCTTGCACGAGAAAAGAAGCCCGCTAGATTGAAAACCCAAAAAGGCAGTTTAGGCAAAAGAAAGGGTGTGCATAAAAAAAAGAAGGGGCCTTGTCTCGCGCGAGATTACCCTTCGGCCTGGAACAGTATTTTGTCCTTTTTTCTCAAAAATGAACTACGTTAGACCTGAGCCTCTTATTTAATTGCTGTAAAAGAGGAACGTAGGCAGCCTCCGGGTTCGGTCTAATCAAATAAATAAATCTACTTTTGTCCTTTTATTAATCAAATGCATTTTATTAATAACAAAAGGGAAATCCTAACCACAACGACTAATTTGCTAAGCTAACAACCTTGAAAAAATACTAATAAAATAAAACTATTGATCTATCAAAGAAATCATTTGATACTCCTTAAGATCTAGCCCTTCATTGACTTGGTAGGCCGACGGACATGATCACCACCGTCTTCGCGATCCTTCTTGCGCTTTGGGCCCTTCGAAGCAGAACATCCCTCGAGGCGATCAAAGACAGACTCCAAAAGCCTCTTGAAGACATTGGGCCTATCCAAAGCTTGTGTCTTTCCAGGCATCCCTTTGCCTCGTCTTTCATACCAATCCCAGTCAAGAAAATCCTGGGTTGGAACGGTCCGTACATTAGCAGGATCAGACTGAGCCTCGCTCCTTCGCAAAATACTGCTAGCTACAAAAGAATCCCCTAACAGTGGAAGCCGCAGATCATCAATCTTCTCCACACTAGGGTGGCCGGTATGAAGAAACCAATCCAAGTACTTGTCGGATAAGAAGATACTTGCATTAAAAGTCCGAAGGTTCGACCAGCGGTCCCGACTAGTTCCTTCACCCCACGCTTGAGCTAGCACCTGCGCAAGCTCTACTCCAATATAAGACACTTCACGAGAGGCCCCTTCGAAAAGATAAGTGTCCTGCTGCTGACCAAACTGATGGAGCACCCGTTTGGGAAAATAAAAGGAAGAATCTCGCAAACCTGGAAGAACAACCCTGTCAAAACCCTTAGTATTGGCAACATACTTGTTCAGTCTCCAATAAGGTGGGCACCAAAGAATATCAGCAGTTACCGTCTTCGCAATCAACTCAGCCCATTCATCCGTCGAGAGATCCTTGATCAACAACTTTCGCGTATGATATGTGAAAGGGGAATATTCCAACGGGGGGCCTACCAATTTGAGATGCTCCCTAAGCCAAATAGTCAACAGAAGAGGACTCCCTTGAGTCATGGCACCGGTCTTATGCAGCTCATCAAGACCATGCAGGGTTTCACCCAAGATTAGCGGAATAATGTTCCTAGAACGTTTTCTAGCCTGCAGAACAATTTTCACCAATTGGGAGTCAACCAACCCATCCCTGCATGTGAACAAAACATCTCCGAAAAGAGAAAGGGCCAGAAAGTTCCGTTTGTAGACATGAAAGGCGTCATCATCTGAATCTCCGCTGAATCGTTCAGGAAAAGAAGAACAATCCACCCACCTACGGTGAACCAACTCATAACAAGTATCAAGGGGGATCCCTAGCAATTCATTCAAGGCCTCTGAATGATTCCTATTGTATTTAGGAACAACAATCTCACCAGTCAAAGGCATATCCAAGATAATGGCAAATTCCTCCACAGTAGGCACCATCTCATTCAAAGAAAAATTGAAAAGATGAACAGAAGGATCCCAAAATCTAGCAGCACCCTGCAAAAGACTCCAATCCGGTTGGAGGTTCTTCAAGGTGAAAAGGATTCTGAATCCGAACTCTGCTATAAACCTATTGCGAGATCGGTTGCGAAACGACCTCACAAAATCTCTTGATGCTTGCTTGAAAGATTCAATCACTTCAGACGACAAAGAAAAATCATCAACAATCATGGACGTTGGGGCGATCTCCTTGGAAGCCATGGATCACAGGGTTGAAAAAGAAGACAAGAGTTTCACCCTAACAGAATATCTCTAGAGTTTGAAGGGCTAGGGTGAGTTATCTGGCCGGACTACAGGGTGTTTTTATAGGGAAAACTGACAAAATCCTGTTCGAAGAAGGAAGAGGATTCTGCCTGGGTAGCGTGTCTCGCGCGAGATACCTTGTCCCGCGCGATACATCGCTACGGCAAAACAGCAACAGTTCTGCACAAATAACAATTTAGCCCCGACTTGACGAAGCAAGTCTCGAAAAACCTGCACATACAGTTCTTAACGTACAGTGCAACACCAAATTCAAGCTCAAAATTGTGGCCTAGACGGCCATTCCATTTCCAAACTACGGAAAGTCGAGAAAGTTAAAAAACTAACTAATTAGACCAACGATTAGGACTTAGGAAACCATGTTTTTGTGCTACCTACTTGCTAACAGGTACCAAAGAAAAAAAAGAAAGAAAAATTGTCAGGGCCCACACGGCCAATATGTACAAATCATCAGAAAGCAAATAGGGAGAAAAGGGGGTCAAGCCATCAGATCACCGCAGAGGCCACCGTCGAAGCCGCCAAAGAAGCCTTCTGGAACAGCCTCTCGGACAGGTCCGACACCAGGGCCATCAATCCCGCCATCTTGGTCGCTCCACGGTTGTAATCGGCCGCGGACATAGTGACCTGACAACAAAGGAAAAGAAATGCTCAGATGAAGTCGGACATGTACACTTATATGGACAAATACGAGAAATAATATAAACAGAAACATACCGAGGAGACATCAGGCGGAAGGCGGTAACCCTCGGGAATATGATCCAGAGTCGGGATGTGGCCCATCATCGGCATACTCCCCATCATATACGTATAGCTCAGAGGACCAAAATCTGGCACGAAGGGCAGAGAACCAGCAGACTGGGAAGAAGTACTAGGGGCTGATGAACCTGAGGCAGAGGCAGAGGCGGAGCCACGAGTGTAAGTACCCAAATCTGGCTCATGCCTTCCGGTTAATTTCCCCGGCAATTCCGATAAATTTCCCGGTAATTCCCCGGACTTTCCTAGAGTTCCGGAACAATTCCGGAACTGTTCCAAACCTCTTAAGGGCTGAAGGGAAGGCTTAGTAATTAAGAAACACGTTTTTCTTAATTACAAAAAGCTTCTAGAATTGCCACCTTGCATGATTCTAGAAACATGCTGAGTCATTGTGGATAATGCCGCACGGCTGCATTAGGAGGAGACTCCTAGCCGCACGGCTTCATTAGTCTTATCCAGAATGCCTATAAATAGAGCCCTCCTCTTCCCATTTTAGACACCAACAACAAAGCAACCAAAGACGAAAAACACACACCATACTCCATACTCAGCTTCACAATACACCCAAAACACTACTGGAAATCCAAGAGGTTGAAGAAGAAAGCCAAGAAGCCACCTCCCTCCTCCTTGAAGATCCCAAAGTTGGTCCTTCCACCTAGCTCAACCCAAAGGAGAAGAGGCCACCACCATTGGTAACCTCTCACTCCCTTAACCTTGCATTTTACTTGCTCTATGTGATTTAAATTGCTCATTGCATTCATATATTGTCATTATCTTGCTTGGGACTTGGTAGTTATCATTAAAGATCATATCTTTATCATACCCCCTTCCCCCTTTGCATGAAATAGGCATCACTTGCTATTAAAAATGTAATCTTTGAATCAAAGGTGCATCCTTTGCACCTAAAAACCCCTTTTTACAATAAAAATATCATCTTTATGCATCCTTTGCTCATAAAAATGCAATCTTTACATCCAAAATGCATCATTTGCATATAAAAATCATGTCTTTATAATAAAGGGGCATCCTTTGCACCTAAAACCCATTTACATGCATCCTTTGCATTAAAAATCATCTCTTTGCATGAACTTAGCATCCTTTGCTTTCAAAAATGGAACCTTTGTGTATCCTTTGCATATTAAATCCTATTTTCCTCATAAAAATGCATCCTTTGCATAAAGATCACTTTTTTACATCAAAATGCATCCTTTGCAAATCAAATGCATCCTTTGCAACCCAAAAATGTCATCTTTTCACTAAAAATGTCATTTTTACATACATTCCCCCATGTCCCCATTAGCAACCTTCAGAACGGACCGGTGTAAAGATCCTATCTCTACACCGTTTCTTCCATTAAAGGTTCCACAATTTCTTTAGAAAGGGATATAACCTTGAACCCTATATCTCCGATTATCACTTAAGACGAGCATGAAGCATATATATAAGCTCAATCGTCTTAAGGTGTAGGATTGATGGGCTAAGGTCACCCCTTTCCTAAAGAACCTCATTTTGGACTATAAAAGAGAGTCCTTCTCTCGATCACGCAAGTCCCGAGGTTAAAAAGCGATGATCACAAGTACAAGGTGAGGACGGGATCAAAATCCCGAATACATAAAATCCAAGAAATTCCGAGCGACAACCAATAAATGGTTTGTACGTCCGGAAGACAACTTGGGACATTCCCTCCCCTTTTATTCAAACACATGCACACAAGAAAGCACGCAAGCAAGCACGATAAACGGAATCTAGGGAGACTTGCTACGGCAAGGCACTTTGGGTGAACGATGATCCGTTCTTTCCAAGGGGTAACTTAACCTCCGAACCCATAAAAACCTTTTTTTCAAAGTTTTGAGGAAATCAAAATGGCGTGGCGACTCCATTTTTCAAATTAAACCGGATGTCTTCAAACTCGCGTGAATCCAACAAAAATCAAAATTTGGGCACACATTCACAGTTTGGCGACTCCGCTGGGGACATCCCATTGGAGAAAAGCTTTCATATTTAAAATAAACGATACCTGGTATATAGGTGGAAACCACTTAACCTTCCTGTATCGCTCCCTAACCCGGGGCTTGGGATAAACGGTGGTTTAACGATCCCACGTACCGGTATCACTTTTCGAAAAAAAAAAAAGAAAGCTTTTCCCTTTGAGCGGGTTAGACTCCCATCGCGGATTCCATGAATCGTGCTTGCTTTCTTTGCCTTGCATTGCATCATTTGCATCTTGGGATTTGTGCATACTTTGAACGGGAAACAACCCGAAATAGCAAAGGAGTGGAACCTGGAAAATTGATCCATGCAGTCGTACGGCTCAATCCTCCTTGGATTCTGACCGGACGGCCTCAGTGGCAATTCTACCAGAAAAAATTGAGGTTAATCTGGCAGCCTTGGCAGCTTGGGGCTATTCGGGCCCAAGATCGATCTGGGCTCCTTAAAATTTACGTGCTTAACTGTTGCATTTTCCCCCGTCCCAAAAATCATTCCTTTAAAATACATTTATGAAAATCTCTGTTTTAACTCAAAAATGAACATTTTTAGGAGACCGCACACTACGCGCACCTTATATATCCTGTACACTTTGCACGCACGTCCCTTTAAACCCGGGATGGTTTATCACCGCACACGGACAGCCTTTACGATGCTCCCGGCGCGCACGGAATCATCCCAAACTCCCCATGGCAGCTGTCGACCAATGCACAGTCCGTGGCACACGTTTCAAAAAACCGTGACTTTTGGTTGGTTT
The DNA here is from genome assembly GCA_022495995.1 of Adenophora triphylla var. japonica. Classification (NCBI taxonomy): domain Eukaryota; kingdom Viridiplantae; phylum Streptophyta; class Magnoliopsida; order Asterales; family Campanulaceae; genus Adenophora; species Adenophora triphylla. Next base: position 579,436 of record JAFEMH010000888.1, on the reverse strand, counting down.
TTGGTCTAGTCCGTGTCATATAGCCCAGTTGCATATCCCCGTAAAGGTCAAGCCTTAGTTCATAACGGAAGTCAAGACATTTCACTCAAGCGAAACTCTGCCAAAATTCCGATAAGGAAAAATTGGTAGAACCTTGACTCCGACATTGACTTTGACCTTGACCTACACGGAATGCGTAAGAGTCGAGACCGAGTCTTTGCCAAAAAAAATCCAAAGATCTTTCGCTCAAGCGAAGCTCTGCCAAAATTCCGACAAGGAAAAATTGGCAAGATCTTGACCCGGCATTGACTTCGATTTTGACTCACGCACGGCGTATGCAACAAAGTTCAATGTGACACTGTGTCATCCGACTTTTACCGCCCGACCCATGCCTATTATCTTCTCGGACATTATCGAAAAGTCAAAACATCAATCGCGCAAGCGAAATTCTGCCGAAATTCTATCAAGGCTGAAAGACGAGACTTTCCCGGTATTGCCTTGACTATAATTCACATCGCTCGTGTGTTAAAAGTTCCTATGACCCGCTAGACCCGTTAGGAGCGTTCTTCTCTCTCGGTCGGTGGGATCCGCGTGCCCTATAGGACCCTCGCCCGGGGCTGTCCACCCTGGGAGGTCGAAATACAGGTGGAATACGAGGGGCTTATAGACGTAGTGACGGAACCCACCGATCCAGGATCTAGAGTAGTTGCAAAAAGAAGGGCAAATCCCCTTTTTCAACCAAATAGAAATTAATAAAAGACATCTGTTTTAAGTAAACTCGGAAGATTCCTAATTTGCATATTGCTTGAGCCTTCACTTAAACACCTACCCCGAGTCTAAACCTTTCCTATCCCTTTCCCACGAGAGAAAGAAGTGGGTGAGAACACCGGGCCGACTTGTTAGCGCAGAATTCTCGTACGCTGCCGTAATCCTCGCTTTATCAATCCAGAGAGTCGAATGGCCGATTCGACAGAGAACAGTACTGGTTTGGGTAACCAGATGACTAGGGAAGAAGATCTAGCTTATGACCAATGCCCTCCTCCAGTCACATATGATCCTTTGCCAAAGATTGTCCCTTTTCAGTCCTTTCCAGTATCCCAAGCCGTCAGGGTTCCGAAACCCTCTCCTCCTCAGATGAGACCTAGCTTCGCCACAGCTATCCCAGTCACGCAGCCTCTGCATTACCCCGTGGGACTTTTTCCCTCCTCTCAGCCTGCGCCAAATCTCCCTACGTTAGAATCTCAAGCATCACTGACCTTTCTAACTTTGTCAACGCCTCGTGAATTTGCCTATCTCCTGCATGCTGGTAGCGAAGAATCGGAAATGAGAACAGAATGGACGGATTTACAGTGATGATGACAGTCAAGAGAAGGAATGAACTTGGAGTCGACCAAAGTGAAATTTGGAGAGCAAGATGAAGTAGAAAACCACGAACCTGGAATAGGGGATGGTATCACTTCAAAATGTGTCTGTAGCCTATGTGAAGGTTCGGAAGGGAAAGAGGATGCGAGCTCAGATAAGGCAGCATACGAATTCTACATCCTAGAGTTCAATACTCCTTACAAAGATTTGGTCAGTGAATGGAGGAACCTGATCGAAGCTTTAGCTGAAAGAGGGAAGTGGGCTCCGCCTGCCGATCTATAACATGTAAGCGTCGTTGAAGCTAAACCCCCGTCGGGAAGAGTAGACTCCATTGCAAAGGCCGAGAATCACCCCGAGACCTTGTCTCAAGAAGAGTGTATGGATGCCCCGGAAAGAGTCCTAAAGTTTGAAGCGACCCCTGGTCCCCTTTATATCCTATGATGACAATGATGTTTTCTTGGTAATTCCCAAGTCGAGGAAGAATCCAAGATACCTCTTATATGGCGTCAAGTATCCCGACTGCGTTTGCCCTCATTGGTCATCGAGTCAAGATGAGAGTTCTCACGAGAGTTACCGTAGTGATACCGAGGAAGACACAAGAAGTGCCGAAGGAAAAGTAGAGGAGTGGTTAGCCCGAAGCCGAAAAGCCCAGAACCTTCCCGACAAGCAAAGATCAGAACCCGCCATGAGGTTTGACCCCGCGTAAATCCTTCTCGATGATGGAATTTCCCACTTCGTAAAAATGCTTGGCCAATGTTAAAGATGCCGTCGAAAACTAACCCCTAGAGAAAGGAGGGACATGCTTGACTGATGAGGAATGTGATCCCACTCGTTGAAAAAGTTGCTAGGTCCGGATGAGGAAGCCATTCACCGTACTCCAAACTCGAAGATGATAATTCCCGTTGCATGTTGACCTTGAAAAGCTTAAACGAGACCGTGAAGGCTTTAAATGAGGAAGGTGAAGTTGAAACCAAATGACCGTTGAGCCAATTAAGGAGTCGAACTCGTAAAAGTCGAAAGCCAACCCGGAATCGATTCGGAAGCCGCCTATGCCTCCAAAGAAGTGCGGTTAATCGATTAATCGCCAGAGTTGCCATACGCCGCAAGAAGAGCCCGCCCGACCTTGAAAGAGCCGACGTAATCCTCCAAAAGAGGGAATGATGAGTCGAGAAGTCTAAAGTCTATGTGATGACTCGGTCCGGACAGATGAGTGTTGAATGTACCTTAAGGGTGATAAAAGAAATGCCGTCTCCGAGCCGAAAAGACAAAAGACCCTATAAGCCGAAGCGTAAAAGCCGTACTCGACAAGGAGGATCCAAAGGCCGACTCGCTTGAAGTGTACTCGTGCCAATATCTCCTTGTGGTCCTTGTTAACCTCTTCATACCCTCATAAGTCGAAGCTAGAAGAAAGTTTGGCCAAGACCATAGTGCCCATAGATGTCACCCCGCATGAGGTCGTCCAAATGATTGGAAGTATCCACTATGGAAACATCATTACCTTCACCGACTTGGACCTCGCCAAAGTATGGGGCTAGTCATAATGAACCCTTTACATCACAGCCAGCTTGGAAGAACGTCGGTTGCCACGGGTATTAGTTGATGGAGGGTCCGCAATGAACGTCTTGCCAAAGAAAATGATGGACTTATTGGATCTAAAGCCAACGGATTTGAAGCCTTCTAGTCGACTATTAAGGCCTACGACTCCACCGCACGATCGCTTGGGGATTGCTACTCTCAAGTTGTGGTTCGGAAAAAAGGTCATTGACGTTGAATTCCAAGTAATTGACATTCCGATCTTGTTTACTGCTCTGCTGGGACGCCCTTGGATTCACCAGATAAACGGGGTAGCCTCTACTCGCACCAATGCGTCAAATTTCGCCTAGCGATGGTACTATCACCACTATCTACTGGAGACAGTGTCACGGTAGAAGGAACCAAAGACCGGAGGTATCCCGATATTGGAAATTAAGCATGATGATGAAGGGTTTGCCTTGACCGGATTCTCTATAACTTCTTCCAAAGCACAAGTGTGTTGCACTGACCTCCCCACTCCTTCCGATAAAATCCCCCCTGCCATGACAATGATGAGAAAAATGGGTTATCTTTCGGGGCTCGGATTGGGCGTAAGACCTGTGGTCGCAATACCATCATTGATGTAAAGGAACAGACTACCGTATATGGCTTGGGATACAAACCGAACTTCTCGGAATGGCGTAAAAGCTAAAGGGGTCCAGCTCTATCCCTACAGCTTATCCCCGACCCATTACTTTACAAAAGGTGGGACTCAATACGATGAAAATAACGATCGTACCTCCCCGAGGAGAACCCTTCCGGAAAACCTTGAGAAGGTTAGGGAAAACCAAAGCAAACCCCGTTCGAAGGATGTTCCTTGACCCGCCAGACATTCCTGGGGCTACCACTACCGTTCGTAACGAGTATGTCTTCAAAGAAAATTCAGACAGTTGTCAAAGAGTCGCATCCGGGTAATGGACCTCTCCGCCTTTGAGTTAGCTCTTCCGAAGATCACGGATAGAAGCCGCCAAGAGTGAAGACAATGAGTGGGGTTTGCAAAAGTTGTTTGATGAAGAAGCACAGTATCCCGATTTGATCGACTTCACTCGATGATGAGGTAGTTGCCGTAATTGGAGACGGTGGTGAAGATCCTTTTGATCCCCGCACTTTGGTAACTAGGAAAGAGATGCCATTGAAGAATTGGGAGACATTCTCGTGGCCGATAGCGCCGACAAAGAAATGATCGCGGAGCTTGGATTGGTACCCCGTCCTTCTCAACCTGGCCGTGTCAAACACCCCGTTGTCCATACGCTGAGTCAGAATCTTTGAATTCCAGCCTTCCGAGTCATCCGAAGGCCTCACGCCCGAGGATTATGAATATGTAATCGATGTCATCTTTCCTCTTGCTTTGAATGAAATGATAGATCTTTCTCGATTATCCCCTTATTGCCAACTTAACAAATGATAAATTAACTCAAAACTTAACAACAAGCTTAATAATGAATCATTTGAACAAGATGCAAACACACTAAATGAACAATACATTAAAGAAATCTTTAAGCAAGTTACGTAAAAGAGGAAAACCGGGCCCAAGCCGCCGAGGAGGTTTTGACAAGTGTGAACTTGGGTACCGTCGAGGAACCTAAAGAGACACAGATTGGAAACTTCTTCCAGTGGGTTGAACGGGACAGACCGGTTAATCCGCTCAGTAGAATACATGGACGTGTTTGCATGGTCATACAAGGATATGTCGGGGCTAGACAGCTCAATAGTGGAGCACAAAAATCCCTCTAGCACCGTATGCTAAGCCGAAAGCGTAAATTGAGGAAAATCAAGCCGAGTGGTCTCTACAGTCAAAGAAGAAATTGAGAAGCTACTGCGGGTAGGATTCATCGAGTCATCGAATATCCGACATGGTTATCCAATATTGTGACCGTCACCAAGGCCAATGGGAAGGTGCGCCGCTGTGTAGATTTTCGGGATCTCGAACAAGGCGCCCCAAAGACGATTACCCCTTGCCAAACATAGACATCCCGGTAGACTCCACCGCCAACTACGAAGTCAAATCCTTCGTTGATGGTTTTGTGCTACAACCGCATCAAGATGGACGAAGAAGACCAAGAAAAGACAGCCTTCACCACACCGTGGGGAACTTATCGCTATACAAGAATGCCATTCGGGCTCAAGAACACCGGGCTACTTATCAAAGGGCAGCGACCGCGCTTTTCATGACATGATCCATAAGGAGATTGAGGTCTACGTAGACGACATGATAATCCACTCCAAAGGCGAGGACGGACGGCACTTTGTTGACCTCGCAAAAGTTCTTTGAGAGGCCGAGACAACATTCCATGAGACTAAACCCTCGCTAAATGCACCTTCGGAGTGACAAGGGGAAAAGTGCTTGGGTATATGGTCACCGAGCGAGGTATCGAAGTCGACCCCGAAAGATCAAAGCCATTATGGACATGAGGCCACCTCAAACCTGCATGTAAGTCAAGAGCTTTATGGGCAAACCGCAAGACATCGCCCGTTTCGTCCAATCGCCTGACCACTATGTGCGAGCCCATCTTCAAGCTCATGAAGAAGAATGTAGACACTGAATGGACCGAAGAATGCCAGGATGCCTTCGACCAGATCAAAGCATACTTAGTACATCCTCCAGTACTATGCCCTCCACATAGATAGAAACCTCTTCTGCTCTATCTCACTGTCACTGATACGACAGTTGGGGCTATGCTCGCTCAGGAGAAGAAAGACTCTCGGGTAGAGAATTCCATTTACTTTGTCAGCCGGAAGCTGCAGGGAAGTGAGCTCAATTACTCCGCATGTGAAAAGACTTGTGCAGGACTGGTCTGGGTAGTCGGCAAGTTGAAGCATTATATGCAAGCCCACCATGTGAACTTGATCTCAAAAATGGACCCCATCAAGTACATCTTCGATAAGCCTTCCCTCTCGATGCGTCTAGCAAAGTGGTCCTTCTTCTTAGCAGAGTACGACATCAGCTACGTGACCAGAAAGGCCATCAAGGGCCAAGCATTGTCAGACCATCTGGCGAACTTCCCCAGTAATGAGGACCGCGGGCCTGAACCCTAATTCCCAGATGAAGGGATCTTTGTAGTCGAGCCTGAAAACCGATGGCAGCTTTTCTTTGACGGGGCTGCTAACAAGAGAGGAAATGGCATAGGGATGCTACTGGTCGATCCGAAAGATGAGCATACACCCATAGCCCTCAAGCTGAACTTCCCTGCCACGAACAATGTTGTCGAGTACGAAGCTTGCATTGCTAGTTTGGAGGCTGCCCTAGAAAGGAATGTCAAGGAGCTCGAAGTCTATGGAGACTCAGCCCTGATCATCAACCAGGTTTCCAACAAATGGAAGACTGTGGACCCTAATCTTCAGTGGTATCATGCCCATATGGAGGAGTTCACTGGACAGTTCAGAGAAGTAACTTTCCACTACTTGCCAAGGGAAAAGAACAGATTCGCAGATGCCCTAGCTACTCTAGCCTCACTGGTAGAGATCCCTGAGGGAAAAGCCATAAAACCCTTCAGAGTGGGTAGAAGAGAAGCCCCAGTTTTCTGTTGTGAAGTAGACCTGGGACCCGAGCCTATCAAGGAACCGTGGTACAATCAAATTTACCAGTTCCTCAAAGATGGAGAGTCAGCTTTCAGAGACGAAGAAGGTCGGCCAAATGAAGGTGTCAAAGCCAAGAGCTTGCAAGCCCTGAAAAGGTTGGCCTCCCATTATGTCATTCTAGGAGGCAACCTGTACAAGAAGCGGTATCAAGGACCACTCCTCTTGTGCGTCACTCAAGAAAGGGCCAAAGAGTTGATGACTGAAGTCCACAATGGTCCCTGCGGTCCTCATATGAATGCTAGAGCCCTAATGCAAGTGATCCTCAGAATGGGTTACTACTGGATTTCCATGGAAACAGACTGTATTCAGCATGTTCGAGCGTGCGACAAATGCCAACGGTTTTCCAACCTCAACCATCTCCCGCCTCATGACCTGTACTGCATGACGACTCCCTGGCCATTTGCAACTTGGGGTATTGACGTGATAGGGAAGATAGCCCCGGCAGGAAGCAATGGGCATGAATTCGTGTTAGTGGCAGTCGACTACTTCACCAAGTGGGTAGAGGCCAAGTCCTACAAGGTCCTCACTTCTAAGAAGGTGGCCCAGTTTATCAAAGAAAACATAATGTGTAGATATGGGGTGCCCAATGAGATCATTTCTGATAATGGGTCACACTTTGAAGGGGACTGCGGTAGATTGCTGTCAGAGTTCAGGATCACTCGCCACAAGTCATCCCCATACGCACCTCGAGACTAATGGAGCCGTGGAAGCCGCTAATAAGACGCTCGAACGGATCATCCGGAAAATGGCCACCCGTGGTCGTGATTGGCCCGAAAAGCCGCACTCGGCACTCGGGGCTACGTAACATCCGTCAATGTACCACAGGAGAAACTCCTTTTGCCCTAACTTACGGGATGGAAGCAAAGTGTTACCAGCTGAGTTGGAAATCCCGTCATTAAGAGTCCTCCCGGAAAACAAAGTTGTCAACGAAGTAGAATGGTTGCGTAGCCGGCATGATGAGTTGGCCCCTGCTCGATGAAAGAAGGCTTAAAGCCATGGAGCATACCCGAGCCTATCGTAGGCGAATGGCCAGCAGCATTTGACAAAAAGGTCAAGGCCGTGGACATCAAAGAGGGTGACTTAGTGCCGAAAGCAAAGCCTCCTACCGTAGACAACCCCGGGAAAATGGGAACCCGTTTGGATCGGCCCGTATGTGGTGCGTAAGATACTATCGGGAGGAGCAATGAAGCTTGCGCACTGGACGGCAATCCTTTTGTCCACCCAAATAACGGTGATAAGCTCCGAAGGTACTATGTCTAAGAAATAAAAATAAAATAAAAAAAGAAAAAAATATTAGTGCAAAAAGAGTAATACCCAGCTAGTCTGAAAACCCAAAAAGGGCGGTCTAGCAAAAAACAGGGTTGCACATAAAAAAAAAGAAGAAAAAAAATCTTAGTGCAAAAAGAGTAATGCCCAGCTAGGCTGAAAACCCAAAAAGGGCGGTTTAGGCAAAAAATAGGGCTGCACATAAAAAAAAATATAGAAAGAAGAGTTCACCAGAATGAACTACGAAGACCTGAGCCCCTTAGTCTTTCTTGTAAAAGGAGAACGTAGGCAGCCATTTATGGTTCGGTCTAAATAATAAAAAGGGCGATTAAGTTTCCATGAGATGCGTCCTAAACAATAAATAAATAAAGGGCATTCCAGTTTCCATAAAATGGGTCCTACTCAATAAGACATTTGAAATTTCCATGAAATTGTGTCTTGATTAATTTTTAAGATAATATCTCTTGTTCATTACAAGTTAAAAACTTCTTGATGAGTTCAAGCACGGTCTACTCTTGACTCTGCTAACCTGCTACAAAGATCTAAAATACAATAAAATGCCTAATAAAACTACTGTGTTTGCAAAATGGCAATAAGGGAATCCTAAGAAAAGATCTGTCAGTCGTCATTCGCTGAGTCTTCTTTGGTCTTCTTCCCTTTACCTCGACCCCGTCGAGTTTTCTTTCTCTTCTTCTCCAAGATGTCGGTCTCCCTCATTCCGATCTCCGGTATCCTCACTGGAGCCTCCATCAAACCCGTGTCGATAAGTGCCCTCTCTACCCGAGCACGAGTCCGCACTTCCTCCCTCTGAGCCTCAGTCAAAGGAGCGACCTCGGACAATCTCTTGTATCGAGCCTCCATATCTCTCGATCGTGTCACCCGACCGGGTTATGGCGACTCGCCTTAGCCTCGCCTCCCTCGTAGTACTACTCGAGTCGCAGCCAACTCCCAATAAAGCCCGACGTCTCTCCTCCAATATGACCCGAGTCGCTCCCATCTCCCTCTCGTACTCAATCCAAGTAGACAAAGTGGTCAAGATGGTACTCTTCCCGCTCCCGAAAATAGCCCCGGGTGGAAAAGCCGTAAGTCCAAGCCCTCAAGAAGAATGAAAAGCCGGGCCGGATCTCTCATATCAAATGGCACCACCTCCATGGTACGGACGTCCTCCCAATCCGCCCAATGGCTCCCGTAAGGCCCCGAACCGCCCGGATACCAAGCAGGTGGTATGTAGAAGGATGACCAGCAGAACCTTGGAACCCTCACTATATAGGACTCCCGAAATATCCTCCCGGTCCGCAACCTCCAAAGGAGGTACCCACCGCCGGATGTCCGAAGTGGATAACCTAGCCATCATCGCCTCCCAGCCTACCCCGGTCCCGCCGTCGAGGTGCACCTCTCCGAGAAATCACCCAAGGGCACCGAGTCGGCAAAGCCCTTGGCAAAGCCCCAAGCCTCTCCCCGCAGCCATAAAGTCGCATGCGGGCTCCTGCACCTCATGAAATGGTCTCCCTAGCCATCCTATCAATGCCATGCAAAGTCTCACCCAAAACCAAAGTGGGACAATGTCCTTCCCAGCCCCGCAATCTCTCGACCATGTCTAAGAGACCACCATGACAGATCCCCACGGACTCGCGGTGAACAGAGAAGAAAATATGCAGAGGATAAAGGCATCCATAGCCACCGTGGTCGCAGCCATAGCCGGAGACCCAAACTCCGCCCGGATGTCGAAAGGTCAATCCCGTCCGGGCTATCATCATCTCCTCGCCTCTCCTGCAGAAATCTGCGTAAAAGATGCAAGCTTTGCCGCCACCGGCACATCTTCGATCCGCGGAATCGATATAGCCTCAATTTCTGGACCCCCAATCAAGGCTCGGAAGTCTTCATGCGTTGGGACAATCTCATTGTAAGAAAAGCAGTAAACATGTCTCCAGACGTCCCAAAACTTTGCTGCTGCTCTCAAAAGGTCCCAATCGGGCGGGAGATCCCTCAAATGCCATAAAGACTTGATCTTGAAGGAAGAATCAAGCAACCCCTTGTGAGATTGAAAGTTTTATCTCACCCAAGACTGAAGATCGGACAGAAAACGGTCTCTCTTCCCCCCTTTGCAATCCAACGGGCTTCTCCATCGCAAAATGATCAAAGGTGGTGTCTTTAGGTCCAATATGTGCTCTGGGAACAGTTGGGACAAGTCTAAGTTGAAAATGAAATGAAATGGCCAAGCCTTGGTTTTATTCTCAAACATAACCACCTGCAGTAACCGTGAACCGCACGGCCTCATTTGCTCTAGAGACCGTGCCGCACGGCTTCATTTACCTGATGTAAATGGCAAATCTGCAGCAACCAAGTTGCTGCCCAAAGAGAGTTTTCACCCCACTTTTCCAACCAAAACCTGTACAAAAACATGTTCAAAGACCATCCAAGCATTTATATATCATTATATATCATTTTGGCCCGCCAGCCCCAATTCCAAGCAAAAAACTGCCCCAAGGCTCAAGTAATATGCAAATTAATAAAGCATAAATTGAAAAAGCAAATAAAACAGTAGTACATTGTTTTCGCCCCATCGGCGCCCAAATAAAGCAAAAAATAAACAAAATGTGCATAAAACTTGTTCATTGTTTGTTTTTCTTCCTAAGTCAATTCTAGAGACCTCCTAGGCCTCCGATTCTTCTTCTTCATCGCTGCTCAGCTCATAGACGCTAGCCTCCCTCATCAAGTCCTCCGTGTCACTCACATCTGAAAGGTGAACATTATCGTGCTCGTACTCGCCCTGCTTCCAAGATGTCGGCATTGGGTCCCCGTCCCCGAGGCATGGCACCGGGAAGAGTACTCCGAAGCCGATGAGGTGGATGCCGTGCCCCGACATGCCTTCTCTTGCGCCCGGCTCTCGCACGTCCGCCGCCGCCTTTGAAGTGTGCCAACCTTCCTCGAAGGGACCGGCACATGTCCTTCTAGCCCCTATTCTCGCCCGACCAACCCGTCGTAAGTGCGAGCCGGAACCCGAGAAAAGAGAAGAAAATCTCAGAAATCTCGAAATTGCAAAAGCAAAGAAATCTGAAAGAGGGAAAAGACCCTAAAAGTGTACTTACAGTGCTGTCTGGCGGCAAGGTATACTGGGGCTCCCTAGCGTCGGGGACAGGTGTCCTCAACCTCCTTGGTACTCCGTGGACCACATATAAAAGATGGGCAGGAGGGATCGGCGGGTCAGAAGGCTCGGCCTCCCCATATTCCTGAGTGACCGCTAGCTTCACTAGCTTCTGTGGCATCCTCGCCGTCGCTCCACAAACACAAAGATATGGGGTATCCATATCAAAATACTCTCGGCGGCCACGCCGCACGATATCTAGCAATGTCGTCCTCGGACCAATCCCTGGGCTGCAGCATCCGTGCTGGAGGATCCTGGGGAGTAATGGCATCCAATGGAGGGACATGGCCATGCTGCCTAGAAAATCGATCCCCCAGATAGATGACATCACATGTCGCCCGCCAACCACCGCCTTCGCCTCGTCGCCTCCACGGCCTCTCCTAGCGTAATCTCTGGATACCTGCCCCACAGGTAGAAGTCCACTCCATCGTGCCCATCCTTGTTGATAACTGGCCTCACCATCTTGTAATCAAAGGTGATCCGGGTCTTCCCGGTGAACTTATCTCTCGCATCTCCCCTCCAGCGGATCATAGCGGGAAAGATGGTGACATCGCTCTGTTGGTTCCACGGAAAGAACCCGATCACCTCACAAAACCATACCTGCATGTTCAAAACATCAAAAGGGTCATTTATCTTTCATAAAAGTCTCAAAGACAGAAAGTAAAAGAGAAAGGAAAGTGAGACTACCTCGAGAGCAAAGGAGAAACAATCCATGGAGGCAGCCTCTTATTCCCGCATGCATCCAGTGGAGAAGTATAGCTCCGCCAATCCGGCCTCACCCCATGAGACCATCCCAATCCCATCAACATCCTCCAGAGAGTCGAGGAGGCAAGTCATAGCCAGAGTCCCAGAATTAGCAAAGATGGTGACTGACAGCATCAACCACACAAAGGCTCTAGCAAGCTGGTGGGCAGTCACCTCACTAGCGGCAAAGTCCCGCATGCAGTTCTGGACTGCCACCTCGACGTTCCTCGTCTCCATTCCAAGCCCCTTGGGAATCAGCTCAAACCCAACCAAAGCTCTAAACTCCTCAGCAGTGATATGATCCCTCCAGGTCACAGGCCTCCCGGTGAACTGTAAGCCCGTGATAGCAGTAAAATCGGCCGGAGTCACCGTTAGCTCCCCCCCAGCTAAGATGAAAGCTGTGGGTGGTGTCCCACCAGAACTCAGATAGGGCCTGGACCAAGCCCTTGCTCTTCGAGGTAATATGAATACCTCTGCCGATGGCCTCAATAAATAAATCCAAGCCGGTAGCCCTCACCAGCTGCTTAGGGTTTGCCCCATTCTTCTAAAAATTGGGCATCCTTTCCCACAGCTTTACTGCAACCTCAGAAGGCCCTCTAGACTTGTTCTCCTGTAGACAAGCACAGCAAAAGAAACGTGTCAGTCTTTTTCAAAAAAAGCATGCATATATTCAAAAGTGCACATACTTTCAAAAGAAAAGCATTCATGAAAATTTTTCTAGCATCCTTTGCATCAAAAACGTGTCTTTCACATTGTGTCAAGCACATTGCTTTCCTAAGCACAAAATCACAATTTTCAAAATTATTTGCACCTAAGCATTAATTTTTTCTCAAAAATGGCATGCGTGAATCCTTTTCATCATCCAAAATCCAGTTTTCTCATCCATGATCCAAAATTGACCTAGTTCTAGCACATGCAAGAACTCCGTCACAATTATCCTTCTTATTTTATTTTTGAAAAAAAAGTGAGTCATTCTCATTATTTTGTCAAATAAATTGCACATGCATATTCTTTCATCTTCTTAGCCTCATAGGTTAATCATTCAGATTTCAAAATCATCCAAAAATTCTAGGAAAATTCGAGAAAATTCCTAAAGCTTGGGTCAAGCCCTAAATCAATCAAAATTCAATCAAAATCGACAGAATTGAGCAAACTAAGAATGCTTACCCCAACCGATTGAGGGTTTGTCGATTTGTGCTCCCTTCTACCCGGATAGAGCTCCGATGGAGGCGTAAGGAAGTCATACTTCCTCTCCGTGCGGACGAGCTCCTTCCTCCTCCTTCTCGCGGCCGCGGAGATGTTCCTTCTAGCTTGCCTTGGCATTGGATTCCCCTCCGGATCCATCCTAAATCAATAGAGGCAAAAGGATTGAAGGATTTTGAAGAAACTTCTCTCCCTCCTCTCTCTCTTTCTCGGCAGTCTTGGGCGGCAATAATGCCCAATGCCCATTCAAATCTGTTTTAAATAATCTGGAAAAATCAGGCTTCTGGCCGTACGGCCTCTTTTGCCTCCCTCTCATGCCGGGCGGCCTCTTTCGCTCTGAACAGAAATTACCTTTTTGCCCCTGGACTTTCCACTTGGGCATGTAATTCCCGTTATCTTTTAACCAAGATAACGTCGTTTTCAAAAGATATCCTTTATCTTCCAAGCAAATAAGCTTTCTTCCCCAGTCGCCTCCGTTACTCCCGTTATAACGGGATAACGCTAGGTGACAACCTCCGAATTGTCAGAACTCTAAACTTTAGCTACCTCTATCACAGATAGTGAAGTATTCTCAAGTTCTCCAAACTTTAGCTACCTCTATCTCCTCGATAGTGAAGTATGCTCAAGTTCTCTAAACTTTAGCTACCTCTATCACAGATAGTGAAGTATGCTCAAGTTCTCTAAACTTTAGCTACCTCTATCACAGATAGTGAAGTATGCTCAAGTTCTCCAAACTTTAGCTACCTCTATCTCCTCGATAGTGAAGTATGCTCAAGTTCTCTAAACTTTAGCTACCTCTATCACAGATAGTGAAGTATGCTCAAGTTCTCCAAACTTTAGCTACCTCTATCTCCTCGATAGTGAAGTATGCTCAAGTTCTCTAAACTTTAGCTACCTCTATCTCCTCGATAGTGAAGTATGCTCAAGTTCTTCAAACTTTAGCTACCTCTATCTCCTCGATAGTGAAGTATGCTCAAGTTCTCCAAACTTTAGCTACCTCTATCCCAGATAGTGAAGTATGCTCAAGTTTTCCAAACTTTAGCTACCTCTATCTCCTCGATAGTGACGTAAGCTCTAGTTCCCTCAGGTGACAACCTCCATTAATTGTCAAATCAGGTGACAACCTCCATTAATTGTCAATCAGGTGACAACCTCCATTAATTGTCAATCAGGTGACAACCTCCATTAATTGTCAATCAGGTGACAACCTCCATTAATTGTCAAAACTTCAAGGATCCTAGACATCGTTCCTAACTTCTAGTGATGCTTGAACTACGATCAAGGCTTGATTCCTCCGGGATACGTAGGTAGCCTTTCATAAAAGGTCCAGCCATCCGACCACTTTGGTCACCCTATTCCTTCGTCACTCCTCAGTGATGAAATAGCCCCTCATAAAGGTCTTGACATCTGACCACATTGGTCACTTCTAGCATATCCCCAGTAGGATCAATTGCTTGACCTCCTAGGTCATTTTCTCTGCTATTTCCCCATCAAGAGACCAGTTTTCTCTTCTCTGTTCCTCAGCGGATCTTTTCAGAACTACGGCCTGGCTTGATTCCCACTCAGGATACGTAGGTAGCCTTCCAGAGGTTCAGCCACTTGACCACCTTGGTCACCTAATTCGTCTCGGCATTCGCCAGATCGGATCCTTTTCTATCGACAACCCCACTCGCCCTGCAAGTGACGTTGCCGAGGGGCTTCTGTAAGTACCCAAATCTGGCTCATGCCTTCCGGTTAATTTCCCCGGCAATTTCGGTAAATTTCCCGGTAATTCCCCGGACTTTCCTAGAGTTCCGGAACTGTTTCAAACCTCTTAAGGGCTGAAGGGAAGGCTTAGTAATTAAGAAACACGTTTTTCTTAATTACAAAAAGCTTCTAGAATTGCCACCTTGCATGATTCTAGAAACATGCTGAGTCATTGTGGATAATGCCGCACGGCTGCATTAGGAGGAGACTCCTAGCCGCACGGCTTCATTAGTCTTATCCAGACTGCCTATAAATAGAGCCCTCCTCTTCCCATTTTAGACACCAACAACAAAGCAACCAAAGACGAAAAACACACACCATACTCCATACTCAGCTTCACAATACACCCAAAACACTGCTGGAAATCCAAGAGGTTGAAGAAGAAAGCCAAGAAGCCACCTCCCTCCTCCTTAAAGATCCCAAAGTTGGTCCTTCCACCTAGCTCAACCAAAAGGAGAAGAGGCCACCACCATTGGTAACCTCTCACTCCCTTAACCTTGCATTTTACTTGCTCTATGTGATTTAAATTGCTCATTGCATTCATATATTGTCATTATCTTGCTTGGGACTTGATAGTTATCATTAAAGATCATATCTTTATCATACCCCCCTTCCCCCTTTGCATGAAATAGGCATCACTTGCTATTAAAAATGTAATCTTTGAATCAAAGGTGCATCCTTTGCACCTAAAAACCCCTTTTTACAATAAAAATATCATCTTTATGCATCCTTTGCTCATAAAAATGCAATCTTTACATCCAAAATGCATCATTTGCATATAAAAATCATGTCTTTATAAAAAAGGGGCATCCTTTGCACCTAAAACCCATTTACATGCATCCTTTGCATTAAAAATCATCTCTTTGCATGAACTTAGCATCCTTTACTTTCAAAAATGGAACCTTTGTGCATCCTTTGCATATTAAATCCTATTTTCCTCATAAAAATGCATCCTTTGCATAAAGATCACTTTTTTACATCAAAATGCATCCTTTGCAAATCAAATGCATCCTTTGCAACCCAAAAATGTCATCTTTTCACTAAAAATGTCATTTTTACATACATTCTCCCATGTCCCCATTAGCAACCTTCAGAACGGACCGGTGTAAAGATCCTATCTCTACACCGTTTCTTCCATTAAAGGTTCCACAATTTCTTTAGAAAGGGATATAACCTTGAACCCTATATCTCTGATTATCACTTAAGACGAGCATGAAGCATATATATAAGCTCAATCGTCTTAAGGTGTAGGATTGATGGGCTAAGGTCACCCCTTTCCTAAAGAACCTCATTTTGGACTATAAAAGAGAGTCCTTCTCTCGATCACGCAAGTCCCGAGGTTAAAAAGCGATGATCACAAGTACAAGGTGAGGACGGGATCAAAATCCCGAATACATAAAATCCAAGAAATCCCGAGCGACAACCTATAAATGGTTTGTACGTCCGGAAGACAACTTGGGACATTCCCTCCCCTTTTATTCAAACACATGCACACAAGAAAGCACGCAAGCAAGCACGATAAACGGAATCTAGGGGCCTTGTCTCGCGCGAGATTACCTTTCGGCCTGGAACAATATTTTGTCCTTTTTTCTCAAAAATGAACTACGTTAGACCTGAGCCTCTTATTTAATTGCTGTAAAAGAGGAACGTAGGCAGCTTCCGGGTTCGGTCTAATCAAATAATTAAATCTACTTTTGTCCTTTTATTAATCAAATGTATTTTATTAATAACAAAAGGGAAATCCTAACCACAACGACTAATTTGCTAAGCTAACAACCTTGAAAAAAATACTAATAAAATACAACTATTGATCTATCAAAGCAATCTCTTGATACTCCTTAAGATCTAGCCCTTCATTGACTTGGTAGGCCGGCGGACATGATCACCACCGTCTTCGCGATCCTTCTTGCGCTTTGGGCCCTTCGAAGCAGAACATCCCTCGAGGCGATCAATGACAGACTCCGAAAGCCTCTTGAAGACATTGGGCCTATCCAAAGCTTGCGTCTTTCCAGGCATCCCTTTGCCTCGTCTTTCATACCAATCCCAGTCAAGAAAATCCTGGGTTGGATCGGTCCGTACATTAGCAGGATCAGACTGAGCCTCGCTCCTTCGCAAAATACTGCTAGCTACAAAAGAATCCCCTAACAGTGGAAGTCGCAGATCATCAATCTTCTCCACACTAGGGTGGCCGGTATGAAGAAACCAATTCAAGTACTTGTCGGATAAGAAGATACTTGCATTAAAAGTCCGAAGGTTCGACCAGCGGTCCCGACTAGTTCCTTCACCCTACGCTTGAGCTAGCACCTGCGCAAGCTCTACTCCAATATAAGACACTTCACGAGAGGCCCCTTCGAAAAGATAAGTGTCCTGCTACTGACCTAACTGATGGAGCACCCGTTTGGGAAAATAAAAGGAAGAATCTCGCAAACCTGGAAGAACAACCCTGTCAAAACCCTTAGTATTGACAACATACTTGTTCAGTCTCCAATAAGGTGGGCACCAAAGAATATCAGCAGTTACCGTCTTTGCAATCAACTCAGCCCATTCATCCGTCGAGAGATCCTTGATCAACAACTTTCGTGTATGATATGTGAAAGGGGAATATTCCAACGGGGGGCCTACCAATTTGAGATGCTGCCTAAGCCAAATAGTCAACAGAAGAGGACTCCCTTGAGTCATGGCACCGATCTTATGCAGCTCATCAAGACCATGTAGGGTTTCACCCAAGATTAGCGGAATAATGTTCCTAGAACATTTTCTAGCCTGCAGAACAATTTTCACCAATTGGGAGTCAACTAACCCATCCCTGCATGTGAACAAAACATCTCCGAAAAGAGAAAGGGCCAGAAAGTTCCGTTTGTAGACATGAAAGGCGTCATCATCTGAATCTCCACTGAATCGTTCAGGAAAAGAAGAACAATCCACCCACCTATGGTGAACCAACTCATAACAAGTATCAAGGGGGATCCCTAGCAATTCATTCAAGGCCTCTGAATGATTCCTATTGTATTTAGGAACAGCAATCTCACCAGTCAAAATCATATCCAAGATAATGGCAAATTCCTCCACAGTAGGCACCATCTCATTCAAAGAAAAATTGAAAAGATGAACAGAAGGATCCCAAAATCTAGCAGCACCCTGCAAAAGACTCCATTCCGGTTGGAGGTTCTTCAAGGTGAAAAGGATTCTGAATCCGAACTCTGCTATAAACCTATTGCGAGATCGGTTGCGAAACGACCTCACAAAATCTCTTGATGCTTGCTTAAAAGATTCAATCACTTCAGACGACAAAGAAAAATCATCAACAATCATGGACGTTGGGGCGATCTCCTTGGAAGCCATGGATCACAGGGTTGAAAAAGAAGACAAGAGTTTCACCCTAACAGAATATCTCTTGAGTTTGAAGGGCTAGGCTGAGTTATCTGGCCGGACTACAGGGTGTTTTTATAGGGAAAACTGACAAAATCCTGTTCGAAGAAGGAAGAGGATTCTGCCTGGGTAGCGTGTCTCACGCGAGATACCTTGTCCCACGCGATACATCGCTACGGAAAACAAAGAATAGCTTACGCACAAATAACAATTTAGCCCCGACTTGACGAAGCAAGTCTCGAAAAACCTGCACATACAGTTCTTAACGTACAGTGCAACACCAAATTCAAGCTCAAAATTGTGGCCTAGACGGCCATTCCATTTCCAAACTACGGAAAGTCGAGAAAGTTAAAAAACTAACTAATTAGACCTAGGATTAGGACTTAGGAAACCATGTTTTTGTGCTACCTACTTGCTAACAGGTACCAAAGAAAAAAAAGAAAGAAAAATTGTCAGGGCCCACACGGCCAATATGTACAAATCATCAGAAAGCAAATAGGGAGAAAAGGGGGTCAAGCCATCAGATCACCGCAGAGGCCACCGTCGAAGCCGCCAAAGAAGCCTTCTGGAACAGCCTCTCGGACAGGTCCAACACCAGGGCCATCAATCCCACCATCTTGGTCGCTCCACGGTTGTAATCGGCCGCGGACATAGTGACCTGACAACAAAGGAAAAGAAATGCTCAGATGAAGTCGGACATGTACACTTATATGGACAAATACGAGAATTAATATAAACAGAAACATACCGAGGAGACATCAGGCGGAAGGCGGTAACCCTCAGGAATATGATCCAGAGTCGGGATGTGGCCCATCATCGGCATACTCCCCATCATATACGTATAGCTCAGAGGACCAAAATCTGGCACGAAGGGCAGAGAACCAGCAGACTGGGAAGAAGTACTAGGGGCTGATGAACTTGAGGCAGAGGCAGAGGCGTAGCCATGAGTGTAAGTACCCAAATCTGGCTCATGCCTTCCGGTTAATTTCCCCGGCAATTCTGGTAAATTTTCAGGTAATTCCCTGGACTTTCCTAGAGTTCCGAAACAATTTCGGAACTGTTCCAAACCTCTTAAGGGCTGAAGGGAAGGCTTAGTAATTAAGAAACACGTTTTTCTTAATTACAAAAAGCTTCTAGAATTGCTACCTTGCATGATTCTAGAAACATGCTGAGTCATTGTGGATAATGCAGCACGGC
Source organism: Adenophora triphylla var. japonica (assembly GCA_022495995.1). Lineage (NCBI taxonomy): Eukaryota > Viridiplantae > Streptophyta > Magnoliopsida > Asterales > Campanulaceae > Adenophora > Adenophora triphylla. Next base: position 560,274 of record JAFEMH010000888.1, on the reverse strand, counting down.
TGCATTAGGAGGAGACTCCTAGCCGCACGGATTCATTAGTCTTATCCAGACTGCCTATAAATAGAGCCCTCCTCTTCCCATTTTAGACACCAACAACAAAGCAACCAAAGACTAAAAACACACACCATACTCCATACTCAGCTTCACAATACACCCAAAATACTGCTGGAAATCCAAGAGGTTGAAGAAGAAAGCCAAGAAGCCACCTCCCTCCTCCTTGAAGATCCCAAAGTTGGTCCTTCCACCTAGCTCAACCCAAAGGAGAAGAGGCCACCACCATTGGTAACCTCTCACTCCCTTAACCTTGCATTTTACTTGCTCTATGTGATTTAAATTGCTCATTGCATTCATATATTGTCATTATCTTGCTTGGGACTTGGTAGTTATCATTAAAGATCATATCTTTATCATACCCCCTTCCCCCTTTGCATGAAATAGGCATCACTTGCTATTAAAAATGTAATCTTTGAATCAAAGGTGCATCCTTTGCACCTAAAAACCCCTTTTTACAATAAAAATATCATCTTTATGCATCATTTGCTCATAAAAATGCAATCTTTACATCCAAAATGCATCATTTGCATATAAAAATCATGTCTTTATAATAAAGGGGCATCCTTTGCACCTAAAACCCATTTACATGCATCCTTTGCATTAAAAATCATCTCTTTGCATGAACTTAGCATCCTTTGCTTTCAAAAATGGAACCTTTGTGCATCCTTTGCATATTAAATCCTATTTTCCTCATAAAAATGCATCCTTTGCATAAAGATCACTTCTTTACATCAAAATGCATCCTTTGCAAATCAAATGCATCCTTTGCAACCCAAAAATGTCATCTTTTCACTAAAAATATCATTTTTACATACATTCCCCCATGTCCCCATTAGCAACCTTCAGAACGGACTGGTGTAAAGATCCTATCTCTACACCGTTTCTTCCATTAAAGGTTCCACAATTTCTTTAGAAAGGGATATAACCTTGAACCCTATATCTCCGATTATCACTTAAGACGAGCATGAAGCATATATATAAGCTCAATCGTCTTAAGTTGTAGGATTGATGGGCTAAGGTCACCCCTTTCCTAAAGAACCTCATTTTGGACTATAAAAGAGAGTCCTTCTCTCGATCACGCAAGTCCCGAGGTTAAAAAGCGATGATCACAAGTCCAAGGTGAGGACGGGATCAAAATCCCGAATACATAAAATCCAAGAAATCCCGAGCGACAACCAATAAATGGTTTGTACGTTCGGAAGACAACTTGGGACATTCCCTCCCCTTTTATTCAAACACTTACACACAAGAAAGCACGCAAGCAAGCACGATAAACGGAATCTAGGGAGACTTGCTACGGTAAGGCACTTTGGGTGAACGACGATCCGTTCTTCCCAAGGGGTAACTTAACCTCCGAACCCATAAAAACCTTTTTTTCAAAGTTTTGAGGAAATCAAAATGGCGTGGCGACTCCGTTTTTCAAATTAAACCGAATGTCTTCAAACTCGCGTGAATCCAACAAAAATCAAAATTTGGGCACACATTCACAACGAGCGAGCGATCGCCTAGCGCCCACCAGGAGGGGACCCATCAGTCGAGGCAAGAACTCCTCATAGGAGGCCCCGTGGACAACACAAGCCGTCGCCGCACTACCCACCATGAGACCAGCATAATCATCATCTGAAATAGAGTAGGTGGGCTATATCGCCCTAGGCGGATCCGCTGGCACCCTATATGATAGTCTACCCCGGCCATGCTGTGGGAAGACCCGCTCACCAAGGTACATAGTATCCCCCTCCAGAGATGCCAACATCCTCTGCATCGCAGTGGCATCCCAAGCACGGTGCACCTCCCGCTCCAACAGGGTCCATGGATAAAGGCCTAGCCGCTCATACTCAAAAGCATCTAGCAGGGCCCGCGCCTCTGCGACCGTCAGGGTCCACTCCTGATCCTCCTCCTCATTAACGCTCTGATTGGGATGGCTCCACCTCTTAATATTCGAGAACAAAGGGGTCCGGCTCACCAACTCAAACTTGTACAATCCAAGGACAGTATAGCCCCATATCTGCACAAGAAAACAAGAGCAGATTCAGCATGGAATACAGACAAAGTATACAAAGGACAAAAACAGAATCAAGAGCATACCTGCCAAGCATAATAATACCCCGACAGGGTATCCTTGGTATGCCTACACGCCTCATCCATGGCGTGGTAACAGAAGGCCAGCCCCGCTGAGCCCCAATCATATGTACTCACCTCATCCAAATTCACCAACAAGCCCAAAAGAGAAAGACGATCCATAGAATAGTGGTTCGCAAAGATGGTCTCAGAAAGAATGTACCAAAGAGCACCTCGCACTAACCAATCAGTAACTGCATTCGGCTTCTCCGCATAATCCTCAATCTGACGCCGGAGGGGTGTTAGCTCAGCAGCAAACCCCTTAACCTTGTTGGGGGAGAAACCAATCAGCTGCCTCCACACAGCTAGGCTCGCAGGCTTATAACCCGCAGTCTTCAGAAGGGGCTCGCCGGCAAACTCTAGCCCCGTGATAGCAAGGAAGTTCGTCGGAGTCATAGTAGCTTCCCCGAAGCGCAAATGCACGGTGTGGGTAGTATCCCACCACCTTTCCCTGATCGCCTGAAGGACTTGGGGAGTCCGTCTCATCCCCTGAAGGTTATCAACAAAAGTCAGAAGCCCCGTTTGGGCCATCCTATCTCGAACACCATCAAGATCCTTGATCTTGTCCCACAGGGCTCTAGCCAGTTTTGGGCTCCCACGGCAATTCTTCGTCGGCCTATACGACTACAAAACAGAGAAGGAGCAAAAAGGGCAATATTAGAAATCATTCCATGGCAAAAATTCAATGAAATAGAAGAAAATTCTCATTGAGGCATTTCATCGAACACTTGGCGTGCATACAAGAAAAGCTTGCCCAAGGATGCAATTAATGATCCGAATCAACCCCTCCTACAATCCATGATATGTAGGAGACTCATACGCACTCAACGCAACAACAATCATTCAACAAATCTAACAAAAACAGAGCATGCAAGAAAGAACCTAGTTCTAGACAAAAACAAGAAAAAATGGCCATTGATGGAATTTGAATTCAAGAAAAAGTGGGTTCAAACTCAATGCAATATGAGAAACAAAAATTGAAAGAGAAGCTCTTACCAAACCTTCCCGAACGGCGGTGGAGATATGCGCGTCCCTATCGAATGTAAGGTCGTCGCGGGGATAATCCTTCCCGAGCAAATAACTCCCCAAAATTGGATTTTTTCGCTCTTGAGCCATTGATTGTGGAGAGAGGAAGGATTGAGAGATGTTTAGAGGGAGGAATCAATGAGCAATCCATGAAAATTTATAAAGAAAACGACCTTGGCTCGAGCTAGGGAGGGAATTTGGAAAAGATGTTTTCAAATTAAAACAACAGCTGATGTTTTATATTGCCTCGACAGTAGATATCCCGCACGGTATATCATATCTCGAGCGAGATATACCTTCTGGAAATTGACAAAATTGTCCTCGACAATAAGCGTCTACACAATGTCAAAATTCAAAATTTTGACACATTTACCCTTGGAAATGATACACTAGCAAGGAAACGTGGAAAAATCGGCACCGCAAGTCACGGAACGAGCTGAACGTGACACCCGCACGATCGCCCGATATGGCACCAGTCGCCCGAAAAACCAATTGGTCCAAAGATCAACTCAGTCCACATGATTCAGGGCCCAGAAAGGTGAATCATCAAATTAAAAGCCCGGTCCAACGCCCAAACAGGTGGATCGTCATCACAAAAGCTCGATCCAATGCCCAGACAGGTGGATCGTCAACAGAAAAGCCCGGTCCAATGCCCAGACAGGTGGATCGTCAACACAAAAACCCGATTCAACGCCCAGACAGGTGGATCGTCAAATCAAAAGCCCGATTCAACGCCCAGACAGGTGGATCGTCAAATCAAAAGCCCGATTCAACGCCCAAACAGGTGGATCGTCATCCTCAACAACAAAAAGCCCGATTCGGAGCCCAGACGGGCGAATCGTCACAAAAACCGACAGGACTCAAAGGACCGGACAGGTAAGCCTTTGTTTTCTAACATATTTCCTCGCAGGTTCGGAGCCTAGACAAGCAAATCTTCAGAAAGACAGGTATATTCAGAATTGGGTCTTGATTTGATTCCTCAGTATGAATTTATCTTTCAAAACAAAATCTCCTCGATTTTCAAAATGATTTTCAAAATGATTTTCAAAATACCTAAAGCAACCTTTTCGTGTTTTGGAGTCAAACTACGTTATGGTCTGATTCTCCGATAGAGATACGTAGGAAGCCGTGCGGTCCGACCATCCCGATGTTCAGAATGATGTCTTTTCTATCGTCGACATAACTTCTTTCATAAGACTTGTCGACAAGGGGCTCTGTAGACACTCCATTCTGAACACATCAAATCATATTTATACCACTCTAAGTCTCGCTTTGAGTCAAGAAGTAGAAATCCACCATTTCGTCGTGTTTCGTTAAGTTTTGACTAACCACCGTTAGTTTGGGACTAAACTGCATACGAGATAATGAGGAAAAGACAGAATTGTCCACAGACAACGATATCTCGCGCGGAATGGCGTGTCTCGTGCGAGATATTGTCCCTCTGCAGCATGCAGATGACATTTTCCTCGTCGATTTCAACCTCTTTTCGGGATAAAACTTCATCCATCCGGCCAACCAATAGAGTTTGGAGTCTGGAACCTTCTTGAAGTGTTTGATCTCATCCTCAACACCCCTCCAACACCTATAAATACTTGGTGACTTCCAAGGTTCAAAAGGTCCACAATTCCACAATTCACACACATTTTACTGGTTTCTCTCCTTGAAAGATTCCTGTAAAATCACCCTAAAAACACCTCAAAGTTTGTTTGTCAACCTTGTTGATAAACAAACATCAAGATCCGAGTCAAGGACCGAGGCGAAGCTCTGTCCGTATCAAGATTCAATTCTAAACTTGAGTCGAAACTCTGCCCAAATCACCTCACGCAAGGTAACCCCTAAATCTCTTTCTAATTGATTGTTAGAGTGGTATAAATCCATAGAATCTAGGGTCGGCCTAGAGCCTCTCCAAATCATGGGGATGGTCTCGAAGCAATCGATCCTACATTTCGTTTAACCCCATTAAATGGATCCTTGTTTATTTTTTATTTGCAATCTTCTTCTCTTTTTTGAAAACCTCTCTTTTCTTTAGCAAGACCGATCTCCGGATTGGGTGGAATGGGTGCTCCTTGACCTTCCCATTCCATAACCTAAGCCCCGAACCCAAATCTCTTTTCAAAAAATGGTTTTTCTATGTTTTCCAAATGAATAATATAAATGGCGACTCAAAAAGATGTTAAAAAATACTACGCATCGCTACAGCTGGGTTTTCCCTTCTCCTAACCCTGAAGGGTTTGACTGATTTTCCTTCGAGTATTTCGACAAGAGAGGCTAGTGTTGCCAGGGCATCTGCGAACCTGTTACAATCTCTGGACGGATAGTGAAAGCTGACCTCCTTGAACTGGGCCACGAGGTCTTCCATATAGGCGTGGTACTTTTGCAGACCCGTATCCATTGTTTTCCACTTGTTGGACACTTGGTTGATGATGAGGACAGAGTCACCGTATACTTCTAACTCCTTGATGTTCCTTTCTAAGGAGACCTCCAATCCAGCTATGCAGGCTTCATACTCGGCGGCATTGTTCGTGACTTCAAAATTGAGTTTTACGGCCATGGGAGTATGTTCGTCAGTGGGATCGACCAGGAGCATTCCTATCCCATTCCCTCGTTTGTTTGCTGCCCCATCAAAGAAGATTTGCCAGCGATTTTCTCCTTCTAGAGTGAAAATTCCTTCGTCAGGGAATTGAGGTTCAGGCCCTTGGCATTCATCACTTGGGAAATCAGCCAGTTGTTCTGCCATTATCCGCCCTTTCACGGATTTTCTTGTCACATAAGTGATATCGTATTCGGCCAGAAAGAATGACCATTTTACCAATCTCATGGAGAGGGAGGGCTTGTCGAACAGGTATTTGATGGGATCCAGCCTTGAGACTAGGTGCACTGAGTGAGACTGCATGTAGTGCTTCAACTTTCCCACTACCCATACTAGGCCTGCGCAGGTCTTCTCGCAAACTGAGTAGTTGAGTTCGCTGCCTTATAGTTTCCTTCTTACAAAATAGATGTCGCTTTCAACTTTGGAGTCTTTCTTCTCCTGTACCAGCATAGCCCCAATTGTTGTGTCTGTGACAGTCAGGTATAGCAGTAGTGGCTTTTGTCGATGAGGGGGGCAAAGGATTGGGGGATTCACAAGGTATGCCTTGATCTTTTCAAAAGCAAACTGGCATTCTGGGTTCCATTCAGTGGATGTGCTCTTCTTCATCAGCTTAAAGATAGGCTCACAAATGGAGGTTAGTTGATTCATAAAGCGGCTTATGTACTGCAGCCTTCCCATGAAAGATTTGACTTCTGTCAGTATTCGAGGCGGCTTCATCTCAACTATGGCTTTGTTCTTCTGCGGGTCTACTTCAATTTCCCGTTCAGTTACCATGTATCCCAACACCTTACCTCGCTTGACGCCGAAGGAGCATTTAGCCGGGTTCAGCCTCATGGAATGTTCTCTGAGACGGTCGAAGAATTTTCTCAAATCGATGAAGTGCTGGCCATCGGATCCTTTGGAGTGGACTATCATGTCATCCACGTAGACCTCTATTTCTTTATGAATCATGTCGTGGAATAAGGCGGTGGCTGCCCTCTGATAGGTAGCCCCAGCATTCTTTAGACCAAACGGCATGACTGTGTAGCAGTATGTCCCCCAGGGAGTAGTGAAAGCTGTCTTAGCCTGGTCCTCTTCGGCCATTTTGATCTGGTTGTAGCCAGCAAAACCGTCAACGAAAGACTTGACTTCGTAGTTAGCCGTGGTATCTACCAGCATGTCAATGTTGGGCAGAAGGAAGTCGTCCTTTGGGCTGGCTTTGTTGAGATCTCTGAAATCCACGCAGCATCGGACTTTTCCGTTAGCCTTGGTGACTGTTACGATGTTGGAGAGCCAGGTGGGGTATTCAATGACCCTGATGAATCCCGCTTTTAGCATCTTCTCAATTTCTTCCTTTACTTGTAACGACTATTCGGGCTTGATCTTTCTCAGCTTTTGTTTTACTGGCTTGACTTTGGGGTCCAATGGTATCCTATGCTCCACTATGGAGGGATCGAGCCGGGCATATCCTTGTAAGACCATGCAAACACGTCCACAAAATCCCTGAGTAGTTCAGTCAGTGTTGCTTGTTCGGGCCCGTCGAAGAAACTGCCAATCTGCGTCTCTTTAGGCTCTTCTGCAGTTCCCAGATTCACACGAGTCAAAACCTCCTCGGCAGCTTGGGCTCGATTTTTCTCTTTCTCAATAACCTGCTTAAAGATTTTTTAATGTATTGTTCGTTTAGTGTGTTTGCATCTTTATTTAGTGAATCATTATTAACCATTTTTAAGTTATTAGTTAATTTATCATTAGTTAAAGTGGCGATCAGGGGATACTCGAAAAGGTCGATCATTTCATTCAGAGTAAAAGAAAGTACAGCATTGGCTACAATTTCATAGTCTTCCGGCGTAAGGCCATCAGACGACTCTAGGGACTCAAATTTGACAACAAGAGACTCAGAGGACTTGAGATAGGTGGACACAAGGGGACGAGGGACCAATCCAAGCTTCGTGACCATTTCTTCTTTGCTCGCGGACGGACCGGAGAGAGTCTCCCAATTCTTCAGGGGCATGGTAGACTGCATGACCATGGCTCAGGGATCCAATGGCTTCTGTCCTCCTGCTTCGATTACCGTGATCATTTCTTTCACTGAACCCAGGTCGATCAGGTCTGGAATGTGTATTTCTTCCCCAAACATCTGCTGCATGACGGGACCATCCCATTCATCTAGGGAGAATTCTGGAGTCTTGGTCCTTGGCATGACCAGTTCAAACTCAGCTTTTGTGGCCTCTCTGACAGTCAGGATGACTTCATTGAGCTTCTCATACTGCTTTACCAGCTTCGGCACTCCCTTGAAAGTATACTCACTTTTCATGGTGGTAGTAGCTTCAGGTATCTTGAGTAAATCGAGAAACATTCTTCGGACGGGGTTGGCTTTGGTTCCCCTGAACTTGCTAAGGTCCTCCTGTAGTTTCAGCCAGCCTTCTGTAGGAGTGGGCTCTTTGATTATGGCATTGTCCACCTGTGGAGCGCCCTTTATGAAGTAGTCAGTCATGTCAAGACTGAAAGGGAGAGATTTAGGACCATTGTCAGGGATCCTTTTTGCAACAGCTTCCCTCCTCTTCCGAGCAATTTCCTTTTCTTTTGCAATCTCTTCCGAGGTTGGCTTGTATCCCAGGCCATGGCGAGTTTTTTGTTCCTTTACTTCAATGACCTTGTGAGTCCCCTGTAGGCGTTTCCCAAGACCCAGACCAGGGAAGTAGTTCATCTTTCTTATCATCCTCATGATAGGAGGGATTTTGTCCCGGGTGACAGTCAGATCCACATTGCAAACTTGGACTTTAGGAGATTCGACTGTGAAGCCAGTTAGCATGAAACCATCTTCATCATGCTTGATTTCCAGGATAGGTATTCCGCCTATATCAGTGCCTTCCAGAGTGACTAGGTCTCCGTAAATGGTTGTTAGATCCCCTTCTGAAACGAACTTCACACACTGATGAAGGCTTGAAGTGACCCCATTGACTTGGTGCAGCCAAGGTCTTCCTAAGAGAGCATTAAAGGTGATTAGGATATCAATGACTTGGAATTCTACATGTATCATCTTTTTGCCAAACCATAGGTTCAAAGTAGCAGCCCCAAGTAATGTACGAGACGTTGAGTCATAGGCCTTGACTGTAAGGGAGGAAGGCTTCAGATCTGTAGGCTTGATGCCGAGCAGGCTCATGATCTTTGCTGGGAGCATGTTCATTCCAGACCCGTTGTCAACTAAGACTCGAGGGAGGCATCGTTCATCCAATTGGACCTTGATGAAGAGAGGCTCAGAGATCGAGGTCTGTGAAGGTGACTATGTTTTCGTAGCGGATGTAACCAATTAGTTGTACCACGTCGTCAGGGGTAGCATCAATAGGGACCAGTGTGCGGGCCAGACTTTTTTCCAATTTCAGCTTGTGGGGATAAGATGAGGTGAGTAAGGACCACAGAGAGATATTGGCTTGAGTCTGCTTCAACTGAGTGAGTATAAGATCCTCTTTCTCGGGGCCAAGAGTTTCAGCTATCTTGGCATAAGGGTTACGGTTCTCCTTGGGTGCTTGATCTGCTGACTTCTTTTCTGTCTTGGAATTACCCTGGTGGATCTGCCCAGATCTGGTCAACAGGTTCACTTCTCCTTCCGGCTTATCTGTTGCTTCTTTACAGGACTCTTTCAATGCTGCTAGGGTCAACGGAGGAGCTTGCTTGGCAACTGGCCACTGGTTCTGACTGATTTTGTTACAAGTTTCCCGGAGCTTAGCAATAGTGAGGGGCTGAGCTTGGGGATAGTGAGTATTACTGGCTTCTGACTGGGCAGCCTTCCGGATCAATTCCCAAGTTACTGGTCTGTATTGTCCCATGCTTGTTGGAGCTTGCCAACGGTTAGCATGCAGCAGGAACTATTACCTCCAGGGCTTGGTGGCTTTTCCCCTTCGTCTCCGGCTTTATATAGCAGTCCCGGCTGCCTTTTATAATACTCGGCACTAGAGATCACTATGGCGTTCTGTATGGGAGGAGCATCTGGTATCATGCCGTTGTCCAGGACCTCTCTCAGAGCTGTGATACACTCGGGAAAAGTGACTTCTTCCCTGGTAATCCTGACGAGGATTGTTACTTTGACTCCGGGCGGGCTTGATCTGACAATGGTTACTTTTTCATTAGGAAGGATAGGGGCCAGTCTTCCTTTCTCTAGCAGATTTTCAACTATCTGCTTAGATCGGATGCTCGAGAATCCTTTCCCCAGAGTATTGCAAGCAGTGTTAAACTCCACGACATCTACATATTCAGCCCCAGGAAAATCCATGGCTTTCATATCTTCGGTTACGTTGTCGTCCCCTGACGTTTCTTCAATTTTCAGACTATCAGCTTCCATCTCATCGTACACCATTTTCCTTTTGCTTTTGCAAGCTGGGCAACCACAAGTGAAGGATTGACAATGCTCGTTCTTATGGCCCAACGTGGCGGCTCGTGACACCTGAGTCCAAATGAGGAGTACTCGGGGTCCGTTTTCGGGTATCGGGGCTATTAAGAAGGCGTCGTGTGGATCCATGGGTATGAAGGCAACTGGAGTGGCTTCCAGATCCATAACCCTTTTTAGCGATTCCAGGCACTCAATGTGCTCGAGAGGTTCAGCAGTGACTCTCACAGCAGTGATGCCGTCAATTCTGGGGGAAGAAGAAAGGGATCCAATGACGTTTACAAACTCATCGTCTGCTGGAGGCTGAAAACTTGCCTTTTCGACCAGTGCTTCAATGAAATTTCTCCATTCGCCTATCAGTTTTCCGTAGGGGACATTATGCTCCAAAATCTCAGATCCATATTCCTCTTCAGACGGGTTCGGCTGTTCCTCATCCTCCGACGTATTCAAGGTTGGGCATTGACCGCAATCGCATCTTGAGAGGGGCTCAACATCGGGGTCAGTTTCCATTGATTCCTCATTCGCATTTTCTGGCGGCTCTTCATTGTCACTGGCCGACAACCATCCATTGTGCCTGGTACTCATGCGATCATTTTCGGTGTGATCGTTCCAAACTGATTCTGGGTCTTGGGCCTCAGTTGATTCTTCGCTCTCGTCGTCATCGCTGTCATCAGAATCATCACTGTCGTCAGAATCGTCATCCCATACTACCCGAACTTCGGCTAAGAGAGAGCGCCGATCATTGCTATTAGGGGAAGACAAGTGCGTGCAACCACAGAATTTGTTATAGGCCCCCAATGCTGGAAGTGGCAATTGTGACTCGAATTTTCTTCCCAGGAACTGCGGGGGAAGAGTGAGAGGTGGCGGTACATATTTGACACCAGGCAGGATATGGAAGCAATCTTCCTATCCTTCACCTTCGCTGTTATCAGGACTGTATTCGGCTTCTCCCAGAACCATTTTGCAGAAGTGTATTAGCTCGAGGTGTGCTTCGGCCTCTTTACTAATAAGCCCCAATACAGGTGCCCGCCTGAAGCTCTCTTGTTCAATCCTTCTTGAGTGCACTAGCCATCTTGTGTAAATGGTCTTCTCATAGTTTGATCTGAATGGCCCCAGTTCTCCAGTGTCAGCTATTTCTTCCTCTAAGAAGTAGCGAGCTTCATATTCCTGCAAGAATCTGCTAACGTGAGACCAGGGAGGATTAGTCTGTTCGTCATCCTCAAGGCTGAGAGGGAATCCGAATTCAGGATCCTCGACAAGGTTAATCATGTGTACTCGGGAGTCCTCATTTGCTTCCTTGGTTAGCTCATCTACATTTTCCCTGGCGTGAGAAGGCTCTCCAATTTCAATCATGTTCACCCTGTTGTTGTTCCTAGGGAATGGGTTGTTGACTGTATTGGGTCCTTCAGGTACCTCCAGCTTACCTTTTTCAATTAACCCTCGTATGGCCTTTCTCAGAGTTATACAATCGTCAGTAAGGTGCCCGTGGTACTGATGAAAAGCACAGTGTTTGGTAGTGTCCAAAGGGATGTTGGGATCCCTGGGCTGGTAATTGTCCAAAGGCCGAATCAAGCCCTCTTTGACCAGTCCTCTAAAAACTTCACTCAGGGGCATTCCGAAGTTAGTGAACTTTATACTCTGAGGTTTGGGCATCTCGACTTTCCTTGGCACGAAAGGAGTGGCATTGTTGCAATTCTGACCAGCAAAGTTAATGGCTTCTTTGCTCTTGGGCTGGGCAGGAGCAGGATTAGTAGTAGTGGCCCGGTACCGAAAAGTAGGGGTAGCGCCTTGTTGCTGATTGTAAGCCTTCTCAAATTTAGCCCCAGAGTTGACCATGGCACGCAGATCTGGATAGGGGAAATTGCTGAGAGATGCTCTTAAGTAGGGCTTCAAACATGACTGAAAGATGTCCAACTGTTCTTCATCAGAAGGAGGAATGGCCATTTCACTCAGCTTAAGGTTCCAACGTTTATAAAAATCACCAATGTTCTCGTCAGGGCATTGCATAGTTGTTTGCAAGTCTACCTGATTCGTCTCACATTCCATGTTGGCCTTGTACTTTTCGGTGAAGGCGTTGGTGATCTGCTCCCAAGTGGCCCTGGACTCGGGTTTCAACCGGAAGAACCATTTTAGAGCCCCCAATTTTAAGGAGAGGCTGAAGTAATCATCCAACTGCTAGTTCGTGCACCCTTTGGCTTTTATGTCTAGAGTGTAGGTGTCAAGGTGGGTCTTGGGACAGGCAGTCCCATCAAACAGTTCCAAGCTTGGCATCACGAACTTGTGGGGTAGAGGTACAATGGAATCAGGATCTGTGGGTCGAAGGGCAGCCTTCTTTCCCGTCAGTTCGGCGATATGCGCTTTCATTTCCTTATGCTATTCCATGAACCATGCCAGATGAGGGTCCAGTGGTGGAGCCGGAGCGTTCAAACCAGTGATCGAGCTGGAGAGAGGAGTTACCATTGGCGGCACACTGATGGTGTTAGGTTTTATGGATCCATGCGCAGCGGAATTAAGCATCTAATAACACGAAACCCAAGAGCCCTAAGATCTGTTCTATACAATTAAATTGAATTCCTATGAGATGGAATATACCAACCTTATTTGCTTTCCGTTCTTGAGCTATCGAACAATTCGTCAATGTGATTTTGAATCACAAACTTCGATCTTCAAGACTTGAATCTTCATATTGTTTGAACACTTAGAACTCTAGGCCTTGATCGTTGTACGAGCGAAGACCCTCTAGTAGTATCCACACATTTGAATGAACCAAGAACAGTTCTTAAGGATTGCTAGATCCTTAAACCTTAGAGAGAATATTGAGAAACCCTTTTGTTGTGATTTTTCCTTAGAAAATTCGGCTAGCTGATTAGGGTTACAGACCTCATATTTATACTACCTTAGTATAAGTATTTTTTTCCTAATCGTATTAGGAAACTATTCTGTAAACCGCCTCTGTGGCTTTGTTATGTCGCGCGACCTATGACAGCCATTGGGCTAGTTCTGTCGCGCTACAACACAAGCCAGATCAGGAATTCTCAATGTTCTTCCTTTGGTTTAACTAATTCATTCCAATTGTGTGTGACCAAATAGGATTATATTATGTTGGCAACGAGCTCAATCATATCGACCCTCATAAAACATAAGCAGACTCTAGCAAGCCATTATGTCTACCCAATTAATATAACGTAAGAGTTCACATTTCCAATGGTACACTTCCATTTCTCCCTTCGTCTCACGATGTTATATTGAACACAAGTCATGGTCCACGTCAACTTGTATTTGTTCAATGCTTTCTCGATCTTGAGTATAATGATTAATCCAATCGCATTGGGGTATGGCCCTACACTTTCATCATTATCACTCATCGAGGGGCCCAAGCAAAACATCTCTCTTTCGAGGGATAAATTCCATCTTGACTTATCATCCTTCCCATTATGAATCTGATCATGCCAAAGATAGCCTTTATAAATATCGTGTTAAGATATCATTTGACTAAAATCAAACATAACTTTCATCATATGTAAGGTCATGATAATCTCAGGTCTAGGGACTAAATGAAGTGACCATATGAGATTTAATTATGACATTTGATCATGACATAAATCTCATACGGGTCAAGTCCAGTCACTTGTTCTCTAACAAGTACCCATAAATTTAATGTGCATCTCTATGCATATAATCATCATATGATTATCCATTAATATTTATACTAATTATTCACTTAATAATTAGGGACAGAGATTATTACAATAAATATGCAAAATATATAATAATCAAGTAATAAACATTCTCTATAATCAAGGATAAAAATGATACATAACGGTTTAAGTTAAACATAATTAAAGCCTAGGGCATTACACCAACAGTTTCCCACTTGCACTAGGCTCCATCTATGTATCAAATACTCATGGACCTAACATGACCATCATGCTTCTGCCTGTGCGAGGGTCTTTGTAAGTGAATCCCTAATGTCATCATCGGTTGATATTTTGCATATCTTAACGTCTTCTCATTCTAATGAATTCTTGAAGAAACGTCTAAGTGAGTGTATTGGATCGCTGTTGTGACCTTGGTTCCATTGTTCGCACAAATGGAACCACAATTGTCACAACAAAAGTTTCACCGATTATGTTGGGTTTTATGGGTCCATGCACAGCGGAATTAAGCATCAAATTAACACAAAACCCAAGCCCTAAGATCCGTTCTATACGATTAAATTGAATTCCTATGAGATAGAATTTACCAACCTTTTATTCTTTTTGGTCTTGAGCTATCGAACAATTATCAATGTAATTTTGAATCACAAACTTTGATCTTCAAGACTTGAATCATCATATTGCTTTGGACAATTTGAACTCTAGGTCTTGATCGTCGTACGAGCGAAGACCCTCTAGTAGTATCCACACGTTAGAATGAACCAAGAACGGTTCTTGAGAATTGCTAGATTCTTAAACCTATGGAAGAATGTTGAGAAACCTTTTGTGAACTTTTCTCTCTTGAAAATTTGGCTAACATATTAGGGTTTACAGACTGCATATTTATACTACCTTAGTATTGGTATTAATTTCCTAATCTTATTAGGAAACTGTCTGTCAAACGCCTCAGACCTTAGTATGTTGCACGACCCAGAACGCCATATGGCAAGGTCCGTCGCACGACTCAGGACTCCATATGGCTAGTTCTGTCGCGCGGCTACACAAGCCATTTCAGGAACTCTCAATCATTCTTCCTTTAGTTTAACCAATTCATTCTAGATGTGTGTGACCCAATAGGATTATATTGTGTTGGCAATGAGTTCGATCATATTGACTCTCATAAGACATAAGCGGACTCTAGCAAGCCATTATGTCTACCCAAATAATATAACGTAAGAGTTCACGTTTCCAATGGTACACTTCCATTTCTCCCTTTGTCTCACGATGTTATATTGAACACAAGTCATGGTCCACATCAACTTGTATTTGTTCAATGCTTTCTCGATCTTGAGTATAATGATAATCCAATCGTATTGGGGTGTGGCCACACACTTTAATCATTATCACTCATCAAGGGGCCCAAGCAAAATATCTCTCTTTCGAGGGACAAATTCCATCTTGACTTATCATCCTTCCCATCATGAATCCGATCATGCCAAAGATAGCCTTTATAAATATCGTGTTAAGATATCGTTTAACTAATATCAAACATGAATTTCATCATATGTAAGGTCATGATAATCTCAGGTCTAGGGACTAAATGAAGTGACCATATGAGATTTAATTATGACATTTGACCATGACATAAATCTCATACGGGTCAAGTCCAGTCACTTGTTCTCTAACAAGTACCCATAGTTTCAATGTTCATCCCTATGCATATAATCATCATATGATTATCCATTGACAATTATACTAATTATTCTCTTAATAATCAGGGACGGAGATTAATACAACAAATATGCAAACTATATAATAATCAAATAATAAACTTAAACGATAAAGACGATACATAACGGTTTAAGTTAAACATAACTAAAACCTAGGGCATTACACCAACAGATTAGTGATACTTGGAACATTTCCAAAACACTAATGAACTTTTGATCCAAACTGCCTCTTCTTGCTACATCATATGTTGCTAGAACTTGGCCTTAGTAGTAGAATCGGCTATAATTTTCTGCTTGGAATTCTTTCAATCAAAAACTGCACCTTTAACAAGCATAAACACAAACTCTAATTGCGATTTTTAAATTAACTTTGTCAGTTTGGAAGCTAGCATCAATGTAACCCTTACAACAAGATTAACTTTCAATCTTTCAAATACCAAGAACGTATCCTTAGTTCTTCTTAAGTACTTAAGGATCATCTTGACTGCCATCCAATGGTTCTCAACAGGATCAGATTGGTATTGAATCGTCATGCTTAGAGCATACAAGACGTCGGGTCTAGTACAAATCATGGCATGATAGATCCAAATGCTGAAGCATATAGAACTTCATTCATTCCCTTTTGCTCATCAGTTGTCATAAGACAATGAGTATTGCTAAGAGAAACACCATGACCCATTGACAAGTTACTTTTCTTAGACTCTTCTAAGAACCTTGTCAATGTGAGTATTTTGACTCAAACCAATTTATCCTTTTAGATCTATCTCTATAGATCTTGAAACCAATGATGTAAGCGGCTTCACCCATATTTTTCATTGAGAAATCTTTCCTTGACCAAGACTTGACAGTCTTAAGTGTCGAAACTTCATTTTTCCAATGAGTAAGATATCAATGTAATAAAACAATAGAAATAATACTACGCTCCCACTGAATCTCATGCATACTCATGGTTCATTTTCGTACTTGATGAAATCAAACTCTTTGACCAATTCATCAAAAAAAAGATTCCAATTCCTTGAAGCTTGCTTCAACCCATCTCATGGATCTTTGCAACATGCATACTTTATTAGAATTTCTCAGGTTGACAAAACTTCGGGTTATGTACTATACACATCCTTAATAATCTTTCTATTTAAAGAAAGCCATTTGACATCCATTTGTCATATTACACAGTCACAATGTGCGATTATGACAATTGAAATTCTAATGAACTTTGGGATTGTAACTGGCGAAAAGGTTTCAACATAGTCAATACTATGAATTTGCCCAAATCCCTTTTGTTACAATCCTTAGTCATGAAAGTATACACCTTCCCATCCATGTCGGTCATGAAGACCTACTTGCACCTTTAGTTTTTACACCTTTAGGTGGATCAATCAAGTTCCAAACTTGATTATCAGTCATGGATTGCAATTCGGACTTCAAGGCTGTAAGTGCTCCAATTTGAGTTTGTTAGTATTTTCGTTAGAAAATTAACGAGAGTTATAACATTCCTAACATTTCTAACAATTCCTAACATTTCTAACCAAGTAAGGGTAGATTAGGGATTGCCAAAAAAAGATAAACCAAAGAAAGAATCTCAAAAAGCAAAAGAAATAGAAAAAATCCGAATTAGCAAGCTGAAAAACATAATCAGTTTGAATTTTTTTGAAAATATTCTTTGTATCCAAAGCCTGCAGCTGCAATTAATGAACAGTGCACGCTGCAGGAACCATCCGCGCGGATGGTATTGTAATTTTAGAGGGCTATAAATTGAGCCCTCCAGTCTCAAAAAATGAGAGAGAAGAAACATTTTTCAGAACTGCACCTTGGCGAAAATAGAGAGAAAACAGTGAGAATTCTCTAGAATTGTCACCTTTTTCTCAACTATTCACCCAAAATCACACTCACTCAAACACTCTCATATTCAAGCCTCAAACACTCTTACATTCAAGCCTAAAACTCAAAAACACAAAGAAGATTGGTAAACCCTCCTTCTCCTTACCCTAAACTCCTTCATTCATGCATATATTTTCAAACTCCAAAATGTAGTTTGTTCATCTTCTTGCCTTAGATCCAAGAAGATCACCATGGAAGTTCATCTCCATGGATGATCTTCTACAAGGATCAACATTATTTTCAAAGTGTTCTTACTTACTTGCAAAGAAAACACATTTTCAAAACCCTAAAAACCATTTTCATACATCAAATCTCATTTTCAAAGGATAAAATTCCCCTTCCCAAGCAAATGAAGTGCTTAGTCCTAATGTACCCCAAGGATGGTTTGATATAGTTGATTCACCACTAAAATGTCAAGTGATCACTAATCAAAACCTAGGGAAATGGGGACAAGCATGGATGCAAAACCCCCTTTAAAAATCATGTTTTCCTTCTTGAGAAGTTGCTGTCCAGTAGCAATTTTCTAAGACCCCAGTCCATGGTCTAATTTTTTGGACAAAGATAAACTTGGAATTTGGTGTTGACTACAAAATACTTTTTGTAGCAAATATCCAGAGATTTCCAGACATATTTTTACTTTATTTTTTTCGTGAGTAAAACTCCCTTTTTAAATTTTCCTTTAAAGGTCAGTTCATCAGTCTCTGGAAATCCAGATTTCACATCTGAGGTTTCCAGAAAGTTTTGGTCCCTCAAATCATCTCCAAAATGAAAAGTTCTTTTACATAAACCTTATTTAAGGTGTTTTTAACATTTTTCATTCTCGGACTTTTCCCAGATTATGGAGTTTTCAAGCCCTAAAGTCCATTTCAAAATCAAGTGTCCATTGCCTTTTTCATTCTGGCAGAAATGGTTTCCAACTTCCAAAAATCTTTTGAATACCAAAACTCAACTCAAAAATAACACCAAAAATCATGGGATCTGTCCAAAGTCTAATAAAGAATTCTCAATTTTTATTTCCCTCAGTTTCAACTTATTTTGGCCAAAGTAACACACACACACACACACAAACACAAACAAATGGTTTTTAGCTTGGAAGACTCGTTTTACGAGGCATTCCGGGTGCACACTAACGTCCTTCCCGGTGTGTAACGTGACCTCCGAACCCAAATCTCTAATCTCGGGCATTTTTCAAAGTTTTGGCCCTTAAAACAAAAATGGCGTGGCGACTCCGATCTTTTTTCGATTGGTTTTCAAAGAAACGAAAAATTTCAAAAGCCCTTTCGGAAAAATTGGCACATTCATCACAGTGGCGACTCTGCTGGGGACGATAAGCTTTTAAAAAAAATGATATTTGGTATATTGGTGGAAACCATTAAACTTCCCGTTATCGCCTCCTAACACGAGTCGGAGATAAATTGTGGTTTAACAATCCCACGTACCGGTATCGTTGTTTTAAAAAAAATAAATTTTGAGGGTCAAGCTTCCGTCCCGGCATTTGAAACCGTTTGTTTTTGTGTGTGTGTATCGGGTTTGTACATTTTCGTGTTGTTTTGGCCGCCTCGGAAAAAGTCAAAATTTTGACTGTCGGAATCATGTCCCTAACTGTCGGAATTCTTGTGCTTATGTGCTTATGTATTCATTAAATTTCAAAAAAAATTCAAAAAAATTTCAAAAAAAAAAGAAAAAAAAAGGAAAATTTTCAAAAAAAAAAAAATCACGCATCATTCCTTTTAAGACACATGAAAAATTTCTATTTTACTCAGAAAAAGAAGATAGACTGCTTGCACACTACGCGCACGTGACCGTACACTGCACACTACGTCCTTAACCCGGGGAAATCCTTGTCGCGGCCCGTTTGGTCTTATTACGCCTCTCGGTGCAAGCACAGGACTACCCAAACATCCCATGGAGCCTCGTGTCGACCATGCACTTGTCCGTGACACACTTTGTCCGAGACCCGGTTGGTTTTTAGTCTGGTGCGTGTCATGCCCTGTACGTGTATAGACCTTTCCTTTCAAGCCTTTGTCGGCACACCGACTCAATATCTTTCGGGGACCCTAATCGGTCGAAGTCATGCCGGTTTTCCGCCGCGAGACTTTGACCAAGATATTGACCGGCGCCTTGACTTCGGCTCGGCGGCACAAATTATACACCGACTCCCAAAGATGACCTTGAGTCATCAAGGATTAATGATTATTCCATTCCTAATTACGGCTTAACTGACGACAAGTCAAGATCAATTGTGGACGCTTATCAGTCCAAATCATGTCGACTTTTCGTCGAGCCCTCGGACATGATCTTGACTTTGACGTCAGCTTTGTCCGTAATTTACACCGAATGCTCGTTAAGACTTGATTACCCGCCAGACTTTTAGGACCGTTTTTCTTTCGGTCGGTGGGACCCGCTTGCCCTATAGGACCCTCGCCGTCCACCCACAGGGAGGTCGAAATACGGTGGAATACGAGGGGCTTATAGACGTAGTGACGGGGCCCACTGATCCAGGATCCAGAGTAGTTTGCGAAAAAGAAGATCAATCTTTTCCAACCGATTAGGTTAATAAAACATGTTTTAAGTAAACAAGAACAAATAACCGCATGTTGCATGAGCCCAAAGCCCAAACACTTACCCTCCTTCATTCCCAAATCTCTGAACCCTCGTGCCTTTTCCCCCCGCAGCTCCTCACAAAGCTTGGTTTCGGGCACCGGGTCACCGTTTGATCAGTTGGGAAGAGTAAAGCGCATCATCATCTTCGCCGTTTGTTCCTACTCTGAGTTTCAGAATGTCTGCATCAGCCGGTAATGATGGGGACAACGTCACTCCGCCTCCCGGGACCCCTCGGGACGAGCAGCGGTGGAATCAGTTAGCAGAACAAATGAGATTACGACAGGAAGCACAGCTGAATAGCCTTATGGAGGCTATTAAGAGCCATGGTTTGGCCGCCAGCCTCAATCCCGATGGCACCTTCACCGTGGAAGAAGACGAGGATGCCAATCCCACTCTCAGTCGCCCTGATTACTCCAGGATGCCACCACCCACCTCCTATGGTACCACTACCAGAACCCATGCTCCTCGATCTTCGGGTCGGCCCGGCTCCCAACCACGAGACCACCGGATCCATGCGGCAGACGGCACAAATCAGTTTGCAGTTCCTCAGTGGGGACAAAGCCAGTACGGAATGTCTTCTCATGGTTGGGGTTATCTCGGAATGCCACAGCTAATCGGGATCCCGCCACAGTTTGGAACCGATCAATCCGGGCCTTCGCAGCAACAGTTCAAAGGGCCACAACAACAGTTCGGCATGCCTCAACAGCCGTCAGGAGCCCCTCCTCAGAATGATGTTAGCTCAGCCGCTCCTCCCACAGCTTTCACCAACCCATTCCTCACTCAGGGTTCGATGGGTTACCAAACCTCCATCCCAGTTTCATCAGAATCACCAGGACCGCAGTACCCCCGGGTTATACACCATCGCCTCAGCCAGCCATGCAATTCAACGGTCAGGGACAGCAGCCCACACTTAAGCCTACTTATGGGACTCACTCTGGAAATCCAAGCTATCCGGCTACATCAGGACTGCCTCCACCCACTTTGCCAGTTGAAAATCAACAGCAGGCCGCAAGGTTCTATCCCTTCGCCCAGGCTCCTACTCATGCTCCCCAGGGTAACTCAGCCCAAGGACAAGTTTTCACCTACGTCCCCGGATCGGCCGTTCCCTCCACCAGTCTGCCGCCAGTAGTAGCTCCTCTCTCTAGCTCAGCCACTAGTTTGAACGCAATGGCTCCGCCACAAGACCCTCATCTGGCCTGGTTCATGGAACAGCATAAGGAAATGAAAGCGCAGATTGTTGAATTGACCACTAAGAAATCTGCCTTCCGGCCTACGGACCCGGACTCTATCGTTCCCCTGCCTCACAAATTTGTTATGCCAAATCTGGACCTCTTTGATGGTACTGCATGCCCGAAAACTCATCTGGACACGTATACCTTGGCAATGAAGGCCAAAGGGTGTACCAATCAGCAGTTGGTGACTATTTCGATCTATCTTTGAAGTCCGGTGCCTTAAAGTGGTTCTTCCGTTTGAAACACGAAGCCGGGGCTACATGGGACAGGATTACCAATGCCTTCACGAGAAAAGTACAAGGCCAACTTGGAATGGGAAACAAATAGAGTTGACCTACAAACAACGGTGCGGCGTCAGATGAGAATGTTGGGGACTTCTACAAGCGGTGGAATCTTAAACTCGGTGAAATGGCCATCCCTCCTTCCGAAGAGGAACAAGCTGGACATCTTCCGGTCATGCACGAAACCACATCGAGAGCCTCCCTCGGTCACTTCCCGTACTCGGACTTACGGGCCATGGTTAACTCCGCAGCTAAGTTTGAAAAGGCTTACAATCGGCAACCAGCTGCTGCACCTTACGAGATATCGGGCTCCTCCCGCAAACACCGCCCCTGCTCTGCTAAAGTCAAAGAGATGATTAATTACGCGGGACCGGAATGTAATAACACAACTCCTTTTGCTCCCAGAAAACCAGCCGAGCCCAGACCACGGGTCATGAACCTCGAAAACGTTGGAATGCCTCTGAACGACATCTTTAGGGGACTGGTGAAAGAAGGCTTGCTGCGGCCTTTGGAGAATTTCCAACCCAGGAATCCGAATGCTCCCGTGGATACTTCAAAGTATTGCGCTTTTCATCAAGCCCACGGACATCGTGACAAGCGCTTCACTCTGAAAAAGGCGATCCAAGGCTTGATAGAGCAAGGAAAGTTGGAAGGCCCCGAAGGGCCTAATACAGTCAAAAATCCTCTGCCAAGGAACCATAATCAGGTAAATATGATTGAATGCGGGGAACCTTCGCATGCCCAGGAAGATACCGACGAAGGTCCCCAAATACCCATGGCCAACCTTGTCGTGGATCCTGAATTCGGATTCCCCCTCAGCCTTGAGGATATCGAACGAATCAACTCACCTTGGTCTCATGTCAGAGATTTCCTTCAAGAATACGAGGCCCGCTATTTCTCGGATGAGGGGAAAGCTGATACTGAAGAACTGGGGGTGTTCCGGTCAAAACATGAGAAAACCATTTACACAAGATGGTTAGAACAATCAAGAAGAATCAAACAAGAAAGCTTCCGACGAGCGCCTGTACTGGGGCTTATCAGCAAAGAGGCCGAGGAGCATCTGGAGCTAGTACACTTCTGCAAGTTGGCTTTGGGAGAGGCCGAATATGATCCCGAGAAACGGCGAAGAATCGGAAGAGGAGGACTCCTTCTATATCTGTAGGGAGTCAAATACGTGCCACCCCCTCTCACTCTTCCCCGCCGGTTTTGGGAGGAGAAGGCGAGTCACAATTATCACTTAGGGAATGGGAGCATATGACAATTTCTGCGGCCGCACGCACCCATATTCCCTAACGGGTTTGATCGGCGTTCCCTCTCAGCCGAAATCCCGGTAGTATGGGAAGATGATTCCGATGGCAGCGGCGACGATGATGATAACAAGAGCGAAGAGTCAGCGAGGCCCCGGATCCGAAAACAATGCGGAACAATCGGGCCGGAAATGAGCCCATGGGAGCCGGACACAATGGTTGGTTGTCGGCAAGCGACGATGAAGAAACTTCGGAAGACGAATATGAAACGAGAGGATATGAAGGCCATGAAGTTTCTGGGTGCGAGCACGTGGATGTCTTAGAATTCAACACCGCCTACCATGCTTTGGGGAAGGGTTTTCGGGCGTCCGATCCGGGCGATAGTCGAAGATACGATCGAGAGAGGAAAACTAACTCCCATCCGCCCAAATGAGAAAATAACCATGGTCGAGATCAAATCCACCGGAACAAAGTAACACTCCTGTCGGGGTTACCCAGAGAAGAGGTCACCTTCCCCGAATGTATGTCGGCTCTCGAGAAGTCACGGAAACCGGCATGATACCGGATGCGCCTCTCACACAAAGTGCTATAATCATCTCCAGCTCACGAGTATTACGAAGGAACCAGAATGGCTGCACTATACGGGGATGAGATCGAAAAGCCGCGAGCCCCGACAATAGCGACTCTTGTTGTATGATAACTATGAGCAAGGCGAGACTATGGGAGCGAATCGGAGGACACCCTAGCTGTGGGCCATCCGGGGGCAACAACACAACCCCGAGACTCAAAAGCTTGTGACTTGGGAAGCGATTATAAGGGCCGCCCGGGAAGGAGCCGATCTGGCTCAGCCCCTTACCGTTGCTAGACTCCGTCAGAACCAGTGGTCGATAGCCAAAAAGGCTCCCCCGTTGACCTTAGCAGCAATGAAGAAATCTAGTCAAGAAGCAACTGATGAGGAAGTTAACCTGTTGACCCGATCCGGGCAAATCTTCCAAGGGAATCCCAAGGCAGATAAGAAGGCCACATTTCGAGCACCTGAGGAGAACCGCCGCCCTTATGCTAAGACATCCGAAGCTCCTGACCCCGGAAAAGAGGATCTCGTGCTCACCCAGTTGAAGCAATCGCAGGCCAACATCTCTCTATGGTCCCTGCTCACCTCATCCTATCCCCACAAGCTAAAACTAGAAGAAAGCCTGGCCCGCACCTTGGTCCCTATTGATGCTACTCCCGATTATGTGGTACAACTGATTGGAAACATCCACTATGGGAACATAATCACTTTCACAGATCTCGACCTCCCTCAATTTGGGGCTGATCATAACGAGCCTCTCTTCATCACAGTCCAATTGGATGAACGACGCCTCCCTCGGGTCCTGGTTGATAATGGGTCCGGAATGAACATTCTTCCGGCAAAGATCATGAGCCTGCTTGACATCAAGTCCACGGACTTGAAGCCTTCCTCCCTCACAGTCAAAGCTTACGACTCAACATCTCGAGCAGTCCTTGGAGTTGCTACTTTGGACCTCTGGTTTGGCCAGAAATTGATACCTGTGGAATTCCAGGTTATTGACATCCCGATCACTTTTAACGCCTTATTGGGAAGACCTTGGCTGCATCAGGTCAAGGGGGTCGCCTCAAGCCTCCACCAGTGTGTGAAATTCGTCTCGAATGGGGACCTGACGACCATTTATGGGGATTTAGTCACCTTGGAGGGCACGGATACAGGTGGAATACCTATTCTGGAAATCAAACATGATGAGTAAGGTCTCATGCTAACGGGCTTCACGATCGAGCCTCCCAAAGCCCAAGTGTGCAACATAGATTTGACAATCACCCGGGATAAAATCCCTCCGGTCTTGAAAATGATGAGAAAGATGAGCTATCTACCTGGCCTCGGTCTGGGGAAACACCAACAAGGAACTCACAAGCTCATCGAGGTGAAAGGACAGAAAACTCGCCACGGCCTGGGATATGAGGCCTCCTCAGTGGACACCGCAAAAGGAAAAGAAATTGCCCGGAAAAGGGGAGAAACTGCCACAGGAAGGGTCCCGGTCGACGACCCTAAATCTCTCCCTTTCAGTCCTAATTTGGCTGACTACTTTGTAAAGGGTCCCACACAACCGGGTAACATCACAGAGCCCACTCCTACAGAAGGGTGGCTGAAGCTACAGGATAGTCTTAACAAGTTCAGGGGAGCCAAAGCTAACCCGATCCGTAGAATGTTTCTGGACCTACCCAAGATACCAGAGGCTACCATTACCATGAAGAATGAGTACACTTTTAAAGGCGTGCCAAGCCTAGTGGAACAGTTCGAGAAGCTCACAACCACAATTCCTACTGCCCAGGAAGGTCCGAAACCTGAGTTTGAATTGACCGTGCCGAAAGCCAAAGCCACAGAAGTCTTTTCAGATGATTGGGATGGTTCGATTATGCACCAGTTATTCGGGGAAGAGATCCAGGTGCCAGACCTGATCGATTTCAGCTCAGTCAAAGAAATGGTAGCGATGATCGAGGGAGGAGAACAGAAACGAGACAGCCCCCGAGTCATGAGGTCACTGACAGCAATGCCGCTAAAGAATTGGGAAACTCTCTCAGGCCCGTCCGCGACCAAAGGAGAAATGATCACCAAGCCTGGATTGGTCTCCCATCCCTTTGTGTCAATCTAGGAAAAGTCCTCCGAGTCTCTCATTGTTAAGGTCGAGTCTCTAGAGTCGTCCGACGGCCTTACGCCTGAAGACTACGAGTCTGTAGCAAATGTTGTATTCCTTTTCGTTCCTAATGAAATGACGAACCTTTCTGAGTATCCCTTGATTGCCACTTTAACTAATGATAAATTAATAAAAAAAAACATTTAATAATAATTCATTAGATAAAGAAGCAGACACATTAAAAAAAAAAAGAGAAAAAAAAATCTTTAAGCAGGTTGTCCGGAAAGAGGAAAATCGAGCCCAAGCTGCCGAAGAGATTTTGACGAGTGTGAATTTGGGAACTGCGGAAGATCCTAAAGAGACGCAGATTGGTGGCTTCTCCGAAGGAACTGAAAAGGATGTCCTACAAAATCTTCAACTCAAGAAAAGTAGCCCTCTTCATCAAAGAGAACATCATATGCAGATATGGGTTGCCAGCCGAAATCATCTCAGATAATGGATCCCACTTCGAAGGGGAATGCGACAGGCTGCTGGCGGAATTCAGAATAACCCGTCACAAGTCATCTCCCTCCAGGCCCCAAACCAACGGAGCCGTCGAGGCAGCAAACAAGACTCTGGAAAATATCATCCGAAAAATGGTTGTCCGAGGTCGAGATTGGCCCGAGAAGCTACACCTGGCACTCTGGGGCTACAGAACATCCGTCAGAACGGCAACCGGGGAAACACCGTTTGCCCTTACCTACGGGATGGAAGCCGTGCTCCCAATCGAGCTAGAAATCCCCTCACTCCGTGTGCTGTTGGAGAGTCAGATCAATGAGGTCGAATGGCTCCAAAGTCGTCATGATGAATTGGCCCTGCTAGATGAGCGCCGATTGAAAGCAATGGAACATATCCGAGCTTACCAAGGGAGAATGGCCAGGGCCTTCGACAAGAAAGTAAAGCATCGGGAAATCAGGGAAGGTGATCTCGTCTTGAAAGAGAAGCCCCCAGTCCGCATCAACCCCCTCGGCAAATGGGAGCCTGTCTGGGTCGGGCCATACGTCGTCCAGAAGATCTTCTCCGGAGGAGCCATGCAACTTGCAGACCTCGACGGAAATCCCTTTGTACACCCAGTGAATGGTGACAAGCTGCGCAGATACTACGCGTAAAAACACCGAGTCAATAAAAAAAGAGAAAAAAAAGAGTGCTAAAAGAGTAATACCCAACTAGGTTGAAAACCCGAAAAGGGAGGCCTAGGTAAAAAACAGGGTTGCACAATAAAAAAACAAAAAACAAAAACAAAAAAAAAGCAAAAAAAAAAAACAACAAAAAAAACCGGGTCGAACTACGGAGACCTGAGCCCTTTTGTCCGAAGGGAACGTAGGCAGCCGGAAACGGTTCGGTCTAAAGCACAAATAAAAGTCATACTTTGTCATCAACACATTGATCAGACCATGAAAGCGTCTCGAAAAACTCTAAAGCAATTCACATATTCATTACAGTTAAAAGCTTTTTGATGAGTCTAAGCCCGGTTCATTCCTACAACTGGCAACCTGCTAAAAGAAACTAAGATACATAATCAAACTAATGTGTCTGCTACAACAAGAAAGGGATACTCGGAAAACTCAGAATCACTCCAAGCCACTCGTACTGGCCTCTCCCCTCTTCTTCCCCCTTCGAGTCTTCTTCTTCTGAACAGGAAAAATGTCGGTCTTCCTCCTACCAAGCTCTGGTACAGGAACAGGATCTATCAAACCAGCCTCTGTCAGGGCCCTGGTAGCCCTAGCGTCATCTCTCATCTCCTGTAGCCGGGCTGGTAAAGTAGGAGTCCTCCTCTCTTGTCTCTTGACATAAGCTTCATAGTCGGTCACCACATCTCCGCTCCTGTCATGAGGGTTGGCCCTCGCCTCGGCCCTCCTCCTCTCGGAAACTGTCAGGTCCTCCGCACCCACAATGGCCTCACGCCGTCTCAAAATAGCCATCTGAGTCTCTCCAAAATGCCTCTCATACCAATCCAGGTACCAAGTGGTCAAGAACACAGGTCTCGGACGCCTGAGGATAACCCGAGGAGGAAAGACGTCATACCTCCATACTCGGGAAAGAAAGGAAAACACCGAAGGATCATCCATAGAAGCAGAAGCCACCACCCTGGTGGCTATATCATCAAAATCCTCCAAAGGAACCTGCTCTAGGCCGAACTGTCTCAGAACTAAAACCGGAATGTAGAAGCTGGACTGAGAAAGCCCCGGAAGCATGACCACATGAGACCCGTCCTGAAGTACTCTGCGAGTCTCCACCCGCCAACAAGGCACTGACCATCTGATATCTTCTGTCCGGCGACCAGCCATCCAACGCTCCCATGAGCCCTGATCATCAAAATCTACAGCAACCCCTCTCCTGGCGAATGTCCAAGGCTTGATCATGTCAGAAGTCTCCCGAAGAATCCCCAAACTCTCCATCAACCACAGGGTCAAAAGAAACGGGTTGCCCCCGTGCATATACCGTCTCCCGGTAGCCATCCTGTCGAGAGCATGAAAAGTCTCCCCCATGATCAAAGGTACAACATATCTGCCCAAGCGACAATGAACAACAATATCCAGCAGAGACCGATGACAGATCCCAAAGGAATAAACCATGAACAAGGTACCAAACATGCAAAGTGCAAAGGCATCCCAATAGGCATCATCAATCAAGCCCAAGCTCCTAAACCTATCAGGGAGATCGGAAATATTAAAGTGATCGGGACTACGGATCATACCTTGTGCTTCCTCCGGGGAAAGATGAAGGAGGTTGCACAATCTATCAACAAAAGAGGCCCCTCCGGGCAAAGGAATTGCAATCTCCTCCACCTCGGGACCACCAAGCAAAGCTCGAAATTCTTCGACAGTCGGGACCATCTCATTATAAGAAAGACAAAAGACATGCCTTCTAGTATCCCAACATGATGAAGAAGCTCTCAAGAGGTCGTAGTCCGGAACCAATTCTTTGAGGGACCATAAGCACTTCACCTTGTACCTTTATTCAAAGAATGACCTCCTCTCATGCATAATCTCCCGAGACCACTCTTTAAACTTGGTGAAGAATTGCATTTGAGAATTTTGGGACAATTTGGGTGGATTTCTCATGCTCACAATTCTCTCCATGGTTTTTCTCTCCTTCTCCCCGAAAATGGCTGTTTGAACTGGTGGTTGAAGAAGGTATTTGAATTTGAAATAAAGTAAGACCAGATCTGAAGCAAAATTAAAGGACAGTGTCAGATTCCAGTCTTATCCGCGCGGATAGGATTGTTACCAAAAAAAAAATTTTTTGCTGCAGTTTAAACTGCTGCACCACAAAGGAATATTTTGTCCCAGCCAAAGCCTGTCCAAACCAGTTCATACACCAAACATCTACACCCTTGCCAAAAAACCGAGGCTCATGCAACATTGCATTCATACAGCATTGCATTCAAAAAAAAATATAATAAAATAACAATAATCCTAAATTATTACATTCCAAAAAGAAAGAGAAAAGCAAAGAAAAAAAATATGCATGGAAATAAAGTGTATCTGTCTAAATAAGTACAGTCTCAAAAATCAGTCTCGAAGGATCGTCAGTCAGAGTCCTCGATGGCTGGCCCTTTCCCCCGGTCCCTCTTGCGACTCGGGCCCACCTCCTCAGGAGCCCTCAAGATCTCGGGCTCAGAATCATCATCCTCGTCTCCGGAAGAAGGCTCGTCAGGACCTACCGGCACGCTCTGATACGGCAAACCAAGATCCGTAAAGAAATCATATCCGAAGGTGAAGGCGTCGGACTCCTGGACGTGCGAAGAAGATCCACCATGATGCCAGACATGCCCCTGCCCGTACGGATCTCCGAGAATGACGTGATCCGAAGGTAGTACCACACGAGGATCTATGAGAGGAGAAAGAGGAGTCTCGGAAGAACGCTCAGAAGGATCAGGGGAAGTCTCCCGCTCGACAGGCGCCGGCTGTGGTCGCCTCGCTCTAGCCTCAGGGGCTCCACAAGCCACCATCCTCCTGATGAATCTCTTAGCCCCGATCACCTGCTTCGTTAACTTCTCCATGACCACCTCCGGAAACTGCACGAAAGCAAAAGCGTCAGAAATAGTTGAGGCGAAAAACGATGACAGGAAAGAAAGGAAAAGACAGAAGCAAAAAAAAAAGAGGTGGGAAGGAGAAGCCATACCTTCATACCCGGACGAGGCCGGAAAGCTCGTGGAAGCCGCTCAGGCTGGGGGATCTGCACCCTCAATCTAACCCCATCCTGGACATATGAAAAGTCCGTCCGAGGGTACCGCGGGATCCCTAATCCCTCTCTATCAAGAACCTGGGGCATCCTCAGCCTCCTCAAGACAAATACCGGATACTGCTCAATCGCCACAAATGCCGAGAAGTGCTGGCCACCTCGGTAATCACCCCAGGTCTCCGATCTCTCACTCGGATGCATCATGTCGGCGGGAGGCTCCACCGGTGTCATCAAAGGCGAATTCAGGCCATGCTGATGCGTCACTATCTCCCCCAGGTAATACACGTCGCAAGTCAAGCCCCTCAAAATCCTCCGCTGCACGGTCCATATCTCAGCGCCCCTCAGCTGCGCCACATCGAAACGATCCCAGGGATAGAATATCATCCCCTCATCCGTCTCAGCTCCTGTCAAAGGCAGGCTGTCCCTGTATCTGAGGGTCATGCGCCCTCTGGAACCTTTCTTCTCCCGGGCATACTTGGACCAGGAACGCATGGCTGGATACGCCCCGACGTACTCCGCCGGCTGTCGCCACATCGTGACGTGAAAGAACTCCAGCGCCCATACCTGCGAAAGGTAAAGATCACATCAATTAAGTGCGAAAAAAGATACGTGCTTAAAGAAAAGAGGGAAAGCAAAAGGAAAGCTTATACCTCCAGAGGGAACTCGAAGCATGTCAAGGAACTGACAGCCTTTCGGCTATACCGATCTAGAGCAAAATAGAGCTCTGCCAGCCCTGCCTCTCCCCAAGAGACCTCTCCGGCCATCCTCACGTCCTCCAAGGACCTCAGCAAAGCAAAAACAGCCGTCCCCTCGGCATGTCCAAAAAGGGTGCTCGAAAAAGCAAACCATAGAAAAGCCCTGGCAATCTGCTCAGCGCCTATCCTCTCGTCCCCAGCCTCATAGCTCCCAATGCTCTCCACAATCTTTCCCTCGACCACAGCGTACTCCATACCCATCCCCTTTTTGGGAATAGGGGAAAATCCTAGAAGGGCCTGCAGATCCAGATCGCTGTAGCCGTCTCTCCACTCAATGCTGCGTCCATTAAAGGACAGACCCGTGATCGCAGCGTAGTCGGAAGGCGTAACCGTCGCCTCGCCCCAGAAGAAGTGGAATGTGTGGGTCACGTCCCACCAGTGTTGTGCCAAAGCGAAGATCAGACCCTTACTCTTGGGAAACTTGACCAACCCCCTCAGGCACTCGATGAACTCGTACAAGCCAGTCTCAATGACGATCTGTCTAGGACTCATCATCGCTCCTCTGCCCATATCTGGAAGCCGGTCCCATAGACCAATAACAGACTCCACTGATCCTCGAGTCTTCATCTTGTTCAGCTGCTCCGTCACGAAATTGTTTCCACCCTGCAATAAAAAAAAAAGAGAAAGGGAAACAAAAATGTCAAAAGTGTCAAAATTTTGCATTCAAAAAAAAAAAGAGAGCATACACATTGCATCATAAAATTTTGAAGAAAAATCGGCAGCATAACAGCATGCAATGAACCTAGCCCCATTTTTCTCGCACAAAAGAAGGCAGTTTTCAGCAAATCCCAATCAACATTCATTCATACATGAAGAAAAAATTCATACATCGAGTCGACGGAAGTAAAAACTCCGTCCCATTTTCCATGAAATAGCATACATAAACAATTTTTTTCAAATCATTCATTCAGTCAAAGGGAACGAAAAATCCGTCCCGCTTTTCATAGAAAATCACATTCTCAAAAAAAAATGCATTCATATCATTCATCATCCCATTACAAAAAAAAATCCTACAAGAGTGCATACATGCATACATTCATGTCCGTCCCAAATTCGGACGAATTCCTTACCATTTCATATTTCAAAAAAAAAAAAAAGGCAAAATGCCCATTCTTTTCAAACACATTGCAACATGCAAATCATCAAAAATCCAATTTCAGTGTCAAAAAAAAAAAACATAATTTTCCAAATTTAATTACAATTTTCGGACAAAAAAATTTTTTTGGCAAAAATGCCCATTCTTTTTTCAAACAAAATGCACATTTAGGTTACCCATAAACTCATTACAACATGCAAAGCATCAAGATCAAATTTCAAGCCCAAGAACATTGATTTCCGGATTTTCAAAAAAAAAATTTCAAAAAATCACAAAAAAAAAATCAATTTCAAATGAAAAATCGACAAAGAGATCGAAAAGATTCGAAGTATACCGTTCGGAGACTCGGATCAGTGGCCCAATGTTGCCACGCATCGGGGTAGGGCTCCTCCGCAATCGATTGCGAAAGAGTGTAATGCCTCCTCATTCGAACTAGCTCCAATCGCCTCTCCGCTACCGGACCACGTCCTTGGCCTTGAATGGCAACTCCCCCGTGTTCCACTGCTTAAAAATAGAAGAAATCGGAAGAATTTTCGAGCTTTTGGACCAAAAATGGCGGCTTGGGCAATTTTTCTCTCTCTCCCTCGTAATTTTCTGAAAAAACTGACTGGGGAAGAAGAAGGGCGTTGGCCCTCATTAAGACCAATCTGACTTTCAACCCTATCCGCGCGGATGGTTTTGAAGGGTCAAAATGACCCTTTTGCCCTTTAAAATTTCAGGACTCTGCAGTTTAGTCCTCAACTTAACAGAGTTAACCAAAGTTAACCAAAGTTAACCCCCTCTTCAAAAGAGCTTCGCGACAGTCAAACGTAAGTCCGATCTCTCCGAGAAAGTTAACGGAATCCCGTTTCTTTCATCAAAATCATTCGACGGCAGTAAAACGTAAGTCCGATCTCTCCGAGAAAGTTAACGGAATCCCGTTTCTTTCATCAAAATCATTCGACGGCAGTAAAACGTAAGTCTGATCTCCCCGAGAAAGATAACGGGATCCCGTATCTTCCATCGATTTCAATCACGGCAGTAAAACGTAAGTCCGATCTCCCCGAGAAAGATAACGGGATCCCGTATCTTTCATCAATTTCAATCACGGCAGTAAAACGTAAGTCCGATCTCTCCGAGAAAGTTAACGGAATCCCGTTTCTTTCATCAAAATCATTCCCCGGCAGTCAAACGTAAGTCCGATTTCTCCGAGAAAGATAACAGGATCCCGTATCTTTCATCAATTTCAATCACGGCAGTAAAACGTAAGTCCGATTTCTCCGAGAAAGATAACGGAATCCCGTTTCTTTCATCAAAATCATTCCCCGACAGTAAAACGTAAGTCCAATCTCTTCGAGAAAGTTAACGGAACCCCGTTTCTTTCATCAAAATCACTCCCCAGCAGTAAAACGTAAGTCCGATCTCCCCGAGAAAGAAACGGGATCCCGTATCTTTCATCAATTTCAATCACGGCAGTAAAACGTAAGACCGATTTCTCCAACGAATACGTCTGATTTTTCCCCAGCAAAGGCTAACAAAATCCCCAGCAAAGTTAACGGAATCCCAAAAGCCAACGGAATCTCGAGTAGATCTCGAACTACGAAAGGACTTGATTCCCACTAGGGATACGTAGGTAGCCTATCATTAAGTCCAGCCCCTCGACCAAAACGGTCACCCTCTCCTTCGGCAGCAGACAAAGTCCACCGAAAGGCCATTTCAAATCAAGGTTCGAGGCACCTAAAACGCCATCATCAAGGTTCGAGGCACCTAAAGCGCCATCATCAAGGTTCGAGGCACCTAAAACGCCATCTTCAAGGTTCGAGGCACCTAAAACGCCATCTTCAAGGTTCGAGGCACCTAAAACGCCAACATCAAGGTTTGAGGCACCTAAAACGCCATCATCTTCAGGGTCACAGACCCGAACTACGACTGGCTTGATTCCTCTTAAGGATACGTAGGTAGTCTATCATTAGGTTTAGCCACCCGACCGAAAATGGTCATTCCTATCCCCAGCAGAGCGGATATACAATTTCAGCCATCCGACCGAAAATGGTCATTCCTATCCCCAGCAGAGCGGATATACAATTTCAGCCATCAGACCAAAATGGTCATCTCTTATCCCCAGCAGAGTTTCTCTCCAGCACCCGACTGCGGAGCTCGCTTTTCAAGGTTCGAGGCACCTAAAACGCCATCATCTCCAGGGTCAAAGACCCGAACTACGGCCGGCTTGATTCCCATTCGGGATACGTAGGTAGCCTATTAAATAGGTTCAGCCACTCGATCACTTGATCATCCTGTCAAATATGGAGCCTTACTCTTATCGATGACCCCGCTTCCTTCGAAAGCACCGTCGCCGAGGGGCTACTGTAAGTGCTCCAATTTGAGTTTGTTAGTATTTTCGTTAGAAAATTAACGAGAGTTATAACATTCCTAACATTTCTAACAATTCCTAACATTTCTAACCAAGTAAGGGTAGATTAGGGATTGTCAAAAAAAGATAAACCAAAGAAAGAATCTCAAAAAGCAAAAGAAATAGAAAAAACCCGAATTAGCAAGCTGAAAAACATAATCAGTTTGAATTTTTTTGAAAATATTCTTTGTGTCCAAAGCCTGCAGCTGCAATTAATGAACAGTGCACGCTGCAGGAACCATCCGCGCGGATGGTATTGTAATTTCAGAGGGCTATAAATTGAGCCCTCCAGTCTCAGAAAATGAGAGAGAAGAAACATTTTTCACAACTGCACCATGGCGAAAATAGAGAGAAAACAGTGAGAATTCTCTAGAATTGTCACCTTTTTCTCAACTATTCACCCAAAATCACACTCACTCAAACACTCTCATATTCAAGCCTCAAACACTCTTACATTCAAGCCTAAAACTCAAAAACACAAAGAAGATTGGTAAACCCTCCTTCTCCTTACCCTAAACTCCTTCATTCATGCATACATTTTCAAACTCCAAAATGTAGTTTGTTCATCTTCTTGCCTTAGATCCAAGAAGATCACCATGGAAGTTCATCTCCATGGATGATCTTCTACAAGGATCAATATTATTTTCAAAGTGTTCTTACTTACTTGCAAATAAAACACATTTTCAAAACCCTAAAAACCATTTTCATACATCAAATATCATTTTCAAAGGATAAAATTTCCCTTCCCAAGCAAATGAAGTGCTTAGTCCTAATGTACCCCAAGGATGGTTTGATATAGTTGATTCACCACTAAAATGTCAAGTGATCACTAATCAAAACCTAGGGAAATGGGGATAAGCATGGATGCAAAACCCCCTTTAAAAATCATGTTTTCCTTCTTGAGAAGTTGCTGTCCAGTAGCAATTTTCTAAGACCCCAGTCCATGGTCTAATTTTTTGGACACAGATAAACTTGGAATTTGGTGTTGACTACAAAACACTTTTTGTATCCAATATCCATAGATTTCCAGATATATTTTTACTTTATTTTTTTCATGAGTAAAACTCCCTTTTTCAAATTTTCCTTTAAAGGTCAGTTCATCAGTCTCTGGAAATCCAGATTTCACATCTGAGGTTTCCAGAAATCTTTGGTCCCTCAAATCATCTTCAGAATGAAAAGTTCTTTTACAGAAACCTTATTTAAGGTGTTTTGAACATTTTTCATTCTCGGACTTTTCCCAGATTCTGGATTTTTCAAGCCCTAAATTCCATTTCAAAATCAAGTGTCCACTGCCTTTTTCATTCTGGCAGAAATGGTTTCCAACTTCCAAAAATCTTTTGAGTACCAAAACTCAACTCAAAAATCACACCAAAAATTATGGGATCTGTCCAAAGTCTAATAAAGAATTCCCAATTTTTACTTCCCTCAGTTTCAACTTATTTTGGCCAAAGTAACACACACACACACACACAAACACAAGCAAATGGTTTTTAGCTTGGAAGACTCGTTTTACGAGGCATTTCGGGTGCACACTAACGTCCTTCCCGGCGTGTAACGTGACCTCCGAACCCAAATCTCTAATCTCGGGCATTTTTCAAAGTTTTGGCCCTTAAAACAAAAATGGCGTGGCGACTCCGGTCTTTTTTCGATTGGTTTTCAAAGAAACGAAAAATTTCAAAAGCCCTTTCGGAAAAATTGGCACATTCATCACAATGGCCTCTTGCCATTTTTCTGAATCAGGAGAGGACATCGCTTATTGATAGCAAGTAGGTTCATCATTTTTTATAAACTCCACTTCATCACTTTCCGCAACGAGAAATCAATATCTCTTGAGTTCGGATCGTAACCCATCCAATCTACGATGGATTTGTGCATCTTGAACCGGTTTCACAACTCCTTGTGAACTTGGTTCCAACTCTGCTCTTGGTTCCATATTATTTTTGGGTTCTTGAACTTCTTAAAGATTAATTTACTCCCACTAGACTCTTTATTGAGAAACTATTTCTCTAGAAACGAATCTATAGAGCAACAAAGATTTTGTTCTCTTTGCGGTTGTAAGATTAATTTTTGAAAACGACCTTGTCAGATTTGGTGCTAACTTATCAGATACAAGTCTCTTCTTATAAGCTTTGCAAAACCAAATCTTCATGAAAGACAAACTAATTTTTCTTTCATACCACATCTCATATGGGGCCTTTAGGAACCGATTTGGTAAGAACTCAATTCAGTGTAACCGCAATATTTATAATGCATATCCTCAAAAGGAAACAGGAAAGTCAAATTGACACATCATCAAACGAACCATGTCCTACAAGGTTCAATTTCTCCTAACAGACACACCATACAATGTGGTATTTCGTGTGGAGTCAACTCTGAAACGATTTCACAATTTTGAGATGATTGTCAAACTCTTAGCTCAAATATCCATCACCTCGATCTAATCGAAGTACTTAATAGTTTTGCCAAGTTGATTTGTATTTCATCTTGAAATGTTCGTAGCATCTCAAACGATTCACCCTTTGGAATTCATCAGATAGACATAGTCATATCTAGATAAGTCATCGGTGAATGTGATGAAACACCAAAATCCTCCCCTAGCAATGCTGCTTAATAGTCCACATACATCTCATGTATAATGACCAATAAGTCACTAGCCCTCCCACTACTCCTAGTGTAGGGTGGTTTGGTCAATAATCCCAATAAACAAGATCCACATTCCTCAAATGATTCAGAGTCGTATGAGTCTAAAAGTCCATGTTAATGGAGTTTTAGATATATGTTTCTTATTTATCTGACCAAGCCAGCAATGCCATATGAACGCGTTGTTCATATTATTCGGTTTAGAATTCCCATTTATATTATAGATATCTTCAATATTATTTTGTTTCTCATCATCTAGGATATGAAGACCATTCAATGACATATGCAATACAATAAGGCATATCATTAAACAAATATAAAACTTCTTATTTTCAATAAGAAAATTTTATTCTTCATCATCCATATAAGAAACGAAAAATAATACTCCTACCCAAATCCGGAACTTAGTAACATTTGTTCGAAACATGTACTAGTTCACTAGGTAAATTGACTTCATAAGCCCCTATGGCTAATGCAGCAACTCTTGCTTCATTCCCACGCATAGGTTTAATTTACCTTCTTCGAGTAGCTTTCTATTCTTTATTCCTTGCACATTTAAACAAATATGGGATCCAATCCGGTATCATATACCCAAGAACAAGAAGTCGAAAGAAAAATATCTATCATATAGATACTTGAAGTAGTGGCAATCATATTGCCCTTCTTTACCTTTTAGGCTTTCCAAATAAGCCTTGCAACTTTGCTTCCAATGACAATCCCATTACAATGGTAGCAAAATGCATCCTATTGAGACACTTTGGGTTTAGCCTCTTCGGCTTTGGTAACTTTTTCCCTAGGTTTAGCAACCTTTGCTTTACCTTCTTTACCTTTCCTTTATGAACCCCTTTTCTTGTGTTAACCATTAACACACTTGCGGATTGCTTCTTTTGCATCTCATGCATTAGGAACCTTCACCACAACATACACCTTTTGCCTAGCTTGCACTTGGAAAATTTCCTTTGTGCGTTGTGCTTAGAACAAAAGCAGTTACCATGTGCTCAAGGTTCTTCATAAGAATCTTTGAACATGGTGGCCAGTATAAGATAAGCAATATCATTAGAATCATCAACATGCTTCTAATGTTGTCCTTATCTGCCCTTTGCAATATTTGCAGTAGGTTCAGCAGGAATGAATTCATCAAGAACGTACACATTTGCCTAAGAACCATTCTCTAGGCTTCTGATCCAATCAGAATTATCTGTATCGTTCCTTTCGAACTTTGTCCTTCATAAGGATGAATCGCAATTTATTGTATAATGCTATTTCTACTACAAAATATGCAAATTATATGAACACATATCAATAACAACACATTTATCATCTAAGATAAAATCATGTATTTCACAAATACTCCCGTTAAATTATACACATTCCAATGCAAATAAGCATAATATAATTTAATGGGCTAAGATCCATCTTTAATTTAATCTCAAGTACGATATGGCGCACCGCTCAAGATTAAAGTAAATTAGATAGAAAACATCAATTATATCGTATATGATTCTTAGATATTTTATGAGATTTATTTAAGACAACATATGTCTAAGCATATTTTAATCTCATCTTATGCCTCGGGTCCAAAACCATTTTGATAACCCAATTAAGTTCATCCACTTTAAACGTATAGGAACCACCATTTCCTCATCTTGCTCGCAAACAAAATAGAATCAAAGTACCTTGCTATGGCAAGCCCACCCAAAACTATCTGATTGGTCTCAAGTGTTTTAATCATGGATTGGCATAAAGAACTTAAAAGTTAAATGAAGGTTCTTTAAAGAAGATCATAAGCATATCAGCAAAGATAATCATCATCGCGCACCAGGTAAGTTCCTAGGAAAATAGGTGAGCCACAAGGACTACTTAAGTACCAAATCTCTCCTTCGACAGAACTCTCCTAGACATGCACAATTAGAATACCAGCTCTGATTTGCAACATAATCAATACTTTGTGTGCTGACTTGTTTCTCACAAACAATCAGAT
Organism: Adenophora triphylla var. japonica; assembly: GCA_022495995.1. Taxonomy (NCBI): domain Eukaryota; kingdom Viridiplantae; phylum Streptophyta; class Magnoliopsida; order Asterales; family Campanulaceae; genus Adenophora; species Adenophora triphylla. Next base: position 521,780 of record JAFEMH010000888.1, on the reverse strand, counting down.
TCGTTTAAATTTTGCATAAACTGACTTGTTTCTCATAAACAATCAGAAAGCCAAAATTTTGATGTTTCAACTAAACATTCAGGAAATTACAATTCAATGTTACAACTAAACATCTAACAAAGTTCTTAATACATAAGAACACATAATTCATGCATCGCAATAATTAATAAAATCATATTTAAATTAATTAAGCATGCATAAACAATGAATTAATCTAGCATAGCCCTATAAATTAATTTCCAGAAATTTATAGCATCCAAATTAAAACATAAACATATAAGCTTGTAAACATATTCACAGATTAACAGGATTATTTAACAAACTGATCCTGCCCAGATTAGGCAAGTTTTGTCGCGTGACATAGACTTTCAAAGTCCTGATTTGTCGCGTAACCAAGAGAGTTCACCAGACTGCCCATGGCCAACTCTGTCACGTGACAGAGACTAACTCTGTCGCGTGACACAAGATGCCAGTTTACTGATTTCCAGTTTCAATTAATTCTTAATCACAGAGCAATTAAATCATATAAACAACTTTTAACAGATTTAATTCGATATGAATAGAACATGATTTAGTCATATTGTTTCAAAAACAATCAAACTATCGCATACAAAACATGAAATAAGCATATAAACAATTTATATCTTAATTCTAGCATGTTAATTCAAACTTAACCATACAGACGGGGATCTGATACCATTGTTGGGTTTTATGGGTCCATGTGCAGCAAAATTAAGCATCTAATAACACAAAACCCAAGAGCCCTACGATCTGTTCTATACACCTAAATTGAATTACTATGAGATAGAATTTACCAACCTTATTTGCTTTCCGTTCTTGAGCTATCGAACAATTCGTCAATGTGATTTTGAATCACAAACTTCGATCTTCAAGACTTGAATCTTCAGATTGTTTGAACACTTAGAACTCTAGGCCTTGATCGTTGTATTAGCGAAGACCCTCTAGTAGTATCCACACCTTTGAATGAATCAAGCACAGTTCTTGAGAATTGCTAGATCCTTAAACCTTAGAGAGAATATTGAGAAACCCTTTTATTGTGATTTTTCCTTAGAAAATTTGGCTAGCTGATTAGGGTTATAGACCTCATATTTATACTACCTTAGTATAAGTATTTGTTTCCTAATTGTATTAGAAAACTATTCTGTAAATCGCCTCTGTGGCTTTGTTATGTCGCGCGACCTATGACAGCCATTGGGCTAGTTCTGTCGCGCTACAACACAAGCCAGATCAGGAATTCTCAATGTTCTTCCTTTGGTTTAACTAATTCATTCCAATTGTGTGTGACCCAATAGGATTATATTATGTTGGGAATGAGCTCGATCATATCGACCATCATAAAACATAAGGGGACTCTACAAGCCATTATGTCTACCCAATTAATATAACGTAAGAGTTCACGTTTCCAATGGTACACTTCCATTTCTCCCTTTGAATCACAATGTTCTATTGAACACAAGTCATGGTCCACGTCAACTTGTATTTGTTCAATGCTTTCTCGATCTTGAGTATAATGATTAATCCAATCGCATTGGGGTATGGCCATACACTTTCATCATTATCACTCATCGAGGGGCCCAAGCAAAACATCTCTCTTTCGAGGGACAAATTCCATCTTGACTTATCATCCTTCCCATCATGAATCCGATCATGCCAAATATAGACGTTATAAATATCGTGTTAAGATATCATTTGACTAAAATCAAACATAACTTTCAGCATATGTAAGGTCATGATAATCTCAGGTCTAGGGACTAAATGAAGTGACCATATGAGATTTAATTATGATATTTGACCATGACATAAATCTCATACGGGTCAAGTCCAGTCACTTGTTCTCTAACAAGTACCCATAAATTTAATGTGCATCTCTATGCATATAATCATCATATGATTATCCATTAATATTTATACTAATTATTCACTTAATAATTAGGGACGGAGATTATTACAATAAATATGCAAAATATATAATAATCAAGTAATAAACATTCTCTATAATCAAGGATAAAAAATGATACATAACGGTTTAAGTTAAACATAACTAAAGCCTATGGCATTACACCAACAGGTGGAGGGTATGGCCGGACCTGGGGCATAGGTGAAAACCTGCCCTTGGCCTAAATTACCCTGGGGAGTATAAGTAGGAGCCTGGGCAAAGGGATAGAACCCAGCGGCTTGCTGTTGACTTCCAATTGGCAAAGAAGGTGGTGGCAGACCAGAGGTGGCCGGGTAGCTCGGGTTCCCGGGGTGAGACTCATAGGTAGGCTTAAATGCGGGTTGCGGCCCATGGTTATTGAACTGTATGCCTAGCTGCGGTGACTCTGATGAGACTGGGATGGGGACTCGCTGACCCATTGGACCTTGAGTGAGGAATGGGTTTGTGGAGGCTGGCGAGGCGCCAAGAGTTGCTGGACCAGTATCATTTTGAGGAGGGATACCTGACTGTTGTCCTGAACCAAACTGCGGTGGCGGCATTCCAGATTGTTGCTGCGGTACTCTGAACTGTTGTTGTGAAGGCCCAGGCTGATCAGTTCTAAACTGCAGTGGGATCCCAACTTGCTGTGGCATTCCAAGGTACCCCCAACCATGGGAAGACATTCCGTACTGATTATTCCCCCACTAAGGGACTGCAAACTGGCTTGTCCCATCAGACTGTATGGGCCCACTAGACTGTGGTTGAGGAGCTGGCTGGCCCATAGGTCGAGAATCATGGGCTCTGATAGTGGTACCATAGGAGGCTGGTGGTGGCATTCTGGTGTAGTCAGGGCGACCGAGAGTGGGGTTGGGGTCCTTTTCCTCTTCCACGGTGAAAGTGCCATTGGGATTGAGACTGGCGGCCAAACCATGGCTCCTAATAGCCTCCAGAAGGTTGTTCATCTGAGCTTCTGTCACAGTCTCATCAGTTCGGCCAACTGATTCCAATGTTGTTCTGTCTGGGGAGTCCTGGGAGGCGGAATGGTATTGTCCCCATTGTTACCAGCTGATGAAGACATTCTGAAAACCGGAGTCGAAGCAAATGGTGAAGCTGACGATGCGCTTGATTCTTCCCAACTAGCCAGACGGTGATCCGATGTCCGTACCCAAGCTTTGCGAGGTGCTGCGGGAGGAAAATATAAGGGAGGTTCAGAATTTGGAAGTGAAAGAAAAAAAGGGTAGGTGTTTGGGCTCAGGGCTCATGCAACATGCGGTTATTTGTTTGAGTTTACTTAAAACGTGTTTTCTTAAAACCTAAGCGGTTGGAAAAGATTGCTCTTCTTTTTTTTTTTTTGCTATTCTCAGTCCTGGATCAGTGGGACCCATAACTACGCCTGCGGACCCTCAACTTGTAACCTCGAACAAAGGTTCCGTAGGGCAAGCGGTCCAACCGACCGAAAAGGAAAACGAACCTAAGGTCTGGCAGATCATGAAGTCTTAACGCGCACTCGATGTAAATTACTGGCAAAGCTAGCGTCAAGGGTCAAGATCGAGTCGAGGCTGCCTGACGAAAAGCCGGCATGACCTTGACTGATAATAGTCCACGAGGGATCTTGACTCGTTGTTGGTAAGCAGTAATTAAACAGGGACTGGGCGTTAATGTTTGATGACTTGGTGTCATGCCGGGAGCCGGTGCATAAACCGTGAGGGTCAAAGTCAAAGTCCGAGCCCCAGTCAAGATCGAGTCAAAGTTCATGGCGAAAAACCGACATGACTTCGACTGAGATAGGTCCGCGGGGGATCCTGACTTGGCACGTTGACTAGCGTTTGACCTACGCGGGGCATACACTGACACAGTCTGACACGGACCGGGCCAAAAACTAACCGAGTCTCGGAAAAAAGTATGTCACGGACAAGTGCAGGGTCGACACGAGGGTAAACCAATGGCTGTTTGGGTCATCCCGTGCTCGCACCGATAGGTGTAGTAAGGCCTCCCAGGCTGCTACTGAGATTTCCGGGTTAAGGACGTAGTGTGCAGTATACGGTCAACGTGCGCGTAGTGTTCGGCAGTCTATATTCTTTTTTTGAGTAAAACATAAATTTTCAAATGCGTCTTAAAAGCATGATGCATGCAAAAAAGATTTTTTTTAAAACAATTTTTTTTTGAAATGAGACCAGTACGTGGCGTTGTTCCCCTATAACTTGTCCCCGGCTCCCATAAAGAGGCATTTTAAGAGGAAATTTAATGGTTTCCAGCCTATATACCGATTATCATTTTTTTAAAGACATGTAAACACATAAAATGAACAAGCACATACGCACATAAATACATAAAGTTCAAACAGTTAAGAAAATGGATCCGACAGTCAAAATTGACTTTCCCGAGACGGTCAAATCGATAACATCGCGAAATGGGAAAAATACATACACACACCAAAAACAAAAGTTTCAAGCGTTGAGACGGAAGTTTGACCCGCAAAAGCTTTTTTTTATAATTATTATTTTTTTTAAAACAAGTTTTGTTATTTGTTTGAAAAACGAGTTTTTTTAAAAAATAAAATTAAAAAAAAAAAGCTTATAAGATTCCCCAGCGGAGTCGCCACTGTGATGTCACCCGATTTTTTTTGAAAAAATCAACGGATTCGCCACGCCATTTTTAGTTTTAAGGGGCCAAAACTTTAAAAAAATGCCCAAAATTAGAGAAAATGAGTTCGGAGGTCACGTTACACTCCGGGATGGACGTTTGACGTGCACCCGGAATGCCTCGTATGACGAGTCTTCCTCACTTGAAACTTTTGTGTGTGTGTGTGTGTGTTTTAAAAAAAAGTCTTTCTTGAAAAAAGGGAGTTTTCTGAAAGTAACTGAAATTCTAGGGACTGAACTGAAAAACAGTTGGAAAACAGTGATTAAACTGAAAATAACAGAAAAACTGGAAAACTGTTTGCAGGCGACAAAGTCATCCGCGTGGATGAGACTGTAGTACAGTCTTATCCGCGCGGATGGGCCTGCAGTTTCAATATTTTTTACAGTTTCCAGTTTAGTCACTGTAATTTCCAGAAACTTAACTGGATTTACAGGACTTAACTGGAAATGTAACTGAAAGCAGAAAATGAAGGGAATGCTTGGATTTTTGGCATCCATGTTTTGTCCTCTCTTTCCCTAGACTTTGATTAGTGGTCATAAGTGATGAATCCACTTAACCAAGCCATCCCGGGGGCACATTAGGACTTTGAAAACATGTCATTTGCTAGGGACAAGGGGGATTTTGACATGAAAAGTAAGTTGACAAGAAAGTTAGGTCAAGATGTATCAACTTTAGAGGAAGATCTCTAAGGTGGTCATAAGAGACCATCCTTGAGACCTATACTCAAGTGTATCTTATACATCATGTGTGACCTATTTTGTGAGTCTAGATGATTTTCATCCAAGAAAAGTGTTACAAGGTGAGCATCTTAGACATGGGGAGGGGTATTTACAAGGAAGTAAATAATGTGGACCTTTTAAAGTGGTCATCTATGGAGATGGACTACAAGATGACCATACTTTAGGTCAAAAAGGCAAGTACCAAGTGAAAGCTAGTTAATGTAAACAAAGGGACAAGGGAATTTGCATAATGAAAAGTATGGACCCTTGTAGAGAATCATACATGGAGATGAACTCCATGGAGATCCTCTTGAATCCTTGGGACAAGGGGGAAAGGGAGGTGAACAACAAGTAGTAAGTAAGACTACATAATTTAAATATGGAGTAAGTGTATGAATGAGAGAGATATGAGTAGAGGGAGTGAGGGTTTACCAATTTTCTTGGGTTTGTGTTTAGGGTTTGAAGGTTTCAAAGGGTTAGAAGTAGATTTGGAGTGGATTTGAGATTGGATTTGGTGTGGAATTTGAGTTGTGAGGGTGTAAATGGCTGTTTGAGAATGGATTTTGACAGAATAATAGTAGGTTTTCATATTTTTTGGCCTTGTTAAACTGAGGGAGAAGGGCTGTATTTATAGGTTGGCTGGGGTGCAATATTATCTGTGTGGATGAGATTGTAGGCACAATCTCATCCGCGCGGATGGGATCAGCAGCGTGCCTGATTTTCGCAGAAAGCAGTTTTGGCTGTTTGCAAATGGTCAATATTATTTTTTTATTGGGAATGACATATTTCCAGCGAGGTCCTATGCCACTTTTTTATTCCTAAGAGGTCCTTCCTCATTCAAATTGTCAAAATAATGTCCAAAATGCCTCTAAATGATCATAAATCATTAATATGGGCTGACGGAACATTAACAACCCAGATTGGGGTACTTACACATGTATATCACAATAGAAGATCACGTCAATCAATAATAGGAGTTCCCTTATTTACTTAGACCTAGGACTCTCTTGTACCCCATGTATATATATTGTTGATGTATCAATGAAAACTCAAGCTGCTGAGTATTTTACATGGTATCAGAGCTGGTTACACTCAACCAAAACATCAGAAAAATTCATACACAATGACCACTGTTCCTGATGCTAGTGCGTCCAAAGTTACCACCGTGGATGTAATGTCACCATACTACATCCACGTGTCAGATAATCCCGGCCAAATCTTCGTTAGCGAGATCCTCCACGACGGGAATTATGGCGACTGGAAGAACGAGATGGCCAACAAATTGTTCGCCAAGAACAAGATTGGGTTCGTCGATGGATCGATTGCGAAACCGGCATAAACATCACCTGAATTGAGGCTTTGGAAGCGCTGCAACGCTATGGTGAAAGGATGGCTTAACAGCGCTATGGACAAAGAGATAAGGAGCAGCATGAAATATGCTGAGACGGCAAAGGAGATATGGGAGGACCTTGAAGAATGCCTTGGGAAGGAGAGTGCACCGCGAACTTATGATCTGAAGCGGGCGTTAACGCTAACCAGACAGGAGGGACTCTCGGTCTCATCGTACTACACGAAGTTGAAGGGAATTTGGGATGAGATACAATCAATATCTCCATTACCAAAGTGTGAGTGTGGAAACTGTACATGTGATATTTCAAGGAAACTGCAGACATTGAGCGAAAGGGAGAAGTTGTATGAGTTTCTTATGGGACTTGAGGAATCGTTTGGGACAGTAAAGACCCAAATAATGAGTACCAAACCGGCAATAAATCTCGGCATGGCTTACCACTTAGTGGCTGAAGATGAAGCACAATGGCACGTCTCAAGCAGTTGAAAACCCACTGTTGAAGCAGCTGCACTTCAAGCCGCTACACTACAGACTACGACTCCAAGACAAGCCATGAACAATTATGAAAGGGGAGGCTATGACAGGAAATCAGGAAGGCGTGAATGACCTAAATGCAGCCATTGTGAAAAAACTGGGCATACGAAAGAAAATTGCTACGAGTTGGTGGGATACCCTGCAGATTGGGGAAGAGCACCGCGGCCAAGCAATGATAGGAGAAACCAAAGACCAAGAGGACCTAGAGTAGCACAAGTGAGGGAGGCGGAGCAGATCGAGCAGAAGCATTTCTCAGAACAAAGCCCTATTGCAGGACTCAATTGTGAGCAGTATGCCAAATTCCTGGAGTTCTTTGGTGGTGAGAAGATAACTTCTAACGCTCCAACAAATTCCCCGAGTGAAAATGTGGCGGGTAAGACAATGATAGAAAATTCTTGGATAATTGATTCTGGTGCCAAGGAGCATATTACTTGTGATGCAGGAACACTTGAGAAGCAACAGATATACAAAAGTGGCATTCCTGTGCAAATACCAAATGGTGCTCACATACCAATCCAAAGCGTTGGGGACACACGGTTACCAAATGGGTTTAACCTGAACCATGTTCTAAATATCCCCGACTTTAAATGCAATTTAATTTCTGTCAGTCGGATCACCAATGATTTGAATTGTGCACTTACCTTCTTCCCCGACTTTTGTGTGATACAAGACTTACCCTCAAGGAAAATGATTGGAGTGGGTAGGCAGCAAAATGGTCTATATCAACTGGAGCCGGTAAGAGAAGGAGGTATGGTCTTATCTGTCAACGTGGACTCACAAATATGGCACAAGCGTTTGGGACATGCTTCTAAGGCTAAGCTTCAGAGTATTCTCCTTTTTAATTTTCAGAATAATGTTGAACATTGTGACTCGTGTTTAAGAGCCAAGCAAACTAGACTTCCTTTTTCGATAAGTTCTATTAAATCTCGTTCATGCTTTGATCTTTTACATTGTGATATTTGGGGTGGTTACAGAACTGCTTCCTTTTCTGGGGCACGTTATTTTCTTACCATCGTCGATGATTATAGTAGAACTGTTTGGGTATTTCTCATGAAAAATAAGTCAGAAGTTTCTCATTATGTGCCTATGTTTTGCAATATGGTTAAAACACAGTTTGGAAAACAAGTAAAGCGTATTAGGGCGGATAACAGAGAAGTGCTTCAGTCTAATTACATGTTGGGGTATTATTTTAATCATGGCATGGAACTAGATACCTCTTGCACTGACACACCACAACAAAATGGGGTAGTCGAGCAAAAACATAGGCACTTACTAGAAATAGCTAGGGCACTTCGGTTTGAGGCCGGCTTGCCAATTGAGTTTTGGGGCGAATGTGTTCTAACTGCCACTTACATAATAAATAGACTTCCCTCACCGATCATTGGAGATAGGACGCCTTATGAGATTCTACTAAAGCGGAAGCCCACATATGAACTCTTATGAGTCTTTGGATGTTTGACATACGCAAAAGACAATAGGAAAGGAAAGGATAAATTTGGTGAAAGGGGGAGACATTGTATTTTTGTGGGTTATCCAAGCTCACAAAAGGGGTACCGAATGTACGACATTGAGAGTGGGAAAATTTACACTAGTAGGGATGTCCAATTTTTTGAAACAAAATTTCCATTTCGAAATAGTCAAGAACAAACAGATACTGTTAGTGTAAATTGCAGATGATATCGCAGATGATTTCGCAGATGCCAGATGATATCGCAGATGATTTCCTGTGCTGAAATTTATATAGTTGTACATTTCTTGTTTATTAATTTATGTAATAATGTGCTAATATAATCTATATAGTCTATGGTTTATGTCCATATTTCAGGTTGCAATATGATTGGAGAATGAGCTAGAAACGTGGAGGAATTTGGAAAAGAGAAAGTTATGCATAAATGTCGTTTTATGCATAATATTTCTACAAGCCTTGTTTGTATCAACAACAACAAAAATGTGTGAAGACTTGGCCAAGATGGTTATTGCTGATTCAAAGAGAGTACAAGGCTTAGAATGCTTGGGAGTACAAGGCATTGAGGCATGAACCTGGATAACAAGCATACGGTTGCTATAATTGAGGAAGTGGGCGCATGAAGTGAGGAACAATCTCAACCACTCTCCCCACTCTCCCTCAACGTGCAAGACAGCCCCAAGGCTGTTTATTTGAGTAGCCTTCAAGTAATTGAAGACTATAAATATGCTTGGAAGGATTCATTTGAAGATGTGCCAAGATTTGCCAATTATACACACCTTCGAAGCATAGAGAGATAGAGTTCTTTATTTGGTTCTTTTCATCCATCCTCCCTTGTAATTACGCACTTAATTACCTTGGTGTCAAGTTGTGTGTTGGCTAGGATTGGATTCCGTTCTTTATCTCTTGTTCCATAGAGCTTACATTGTATTAGTCTTATGGAACATTTCGGCTTTGTGTAATTCTTTCTATAAAGTGATAAAGTCTTGCCTAAGAGGCATCCTCAAGTTATATTATTTATATATCTTGAGAAAAACAATTTTGGTGTTATTATTCCTCTCCAATCTCTTTTATAAAATTGTTTTTATTTTCGAAGTGTGTGTGTGCTATCCCAAGTGCTATCGTTGGTGCAATTTTCACCTTGGATATCACTGGCGATTTTGGCCGTGACAATTTCAATTGGTATCAGAGCAGGTCACTTGACGTTACTAAGTGCTTGGTTTAGGTGTCATGGCTTTTGATCTTGCAAATCCAAACCAAAAACATCTTCCTGTTTTAGATGGTTCGAATTATGCATATTGGAAGATCCGTCTTCGCTCTCATATCAAATCAATTGATCTTTGAGCATGGCGATCTGTAGTTAATGGATATACTCTTCCACTGTTACCTCCTGATGAGGATGGTGATATTCAGGTTACACCTGAAGGCGAGTGGACTAATGAAGAGATTGTCCTTGCTAACTACAATGAGAAAGCTCTTAATGCTATTTTTGAGTGGGTTGACATGCACATTTTTAAACTTGTTCAAAATAGTTCCACAGCTAAGGAAGCTTGGGATATTTTACAAAGGTTTTGTGAAGGTGATTCTAGTGTGCGTGAAAACAAACTTAGAGGTCTTACTAGCAAATTTGAAAGGTTGAGAATGGGTGAAAATGATACAATTTCCTCTTATTTTGAAAAATTATTTGATATTGCCAATGAGTGTCAACTTTTAGGTGAACTTTTTACAAATAAACAATTGGTTTCAAAGGCTATTAGAACTCTCCCTGAGCGTTTTAATATGAAGGTTTCATCTATAGAAGAGGCTCACAACCTTTCTACTATGGACATCAATTCCTTAATGAGCATTTTAAAAAATTTTGAGTCAAACCTTACTGAGCAAAGTGAAGCTTCTAAAGGCAAGAGTGTTGCTTTAAAATTTCAATCCTCTAGTTTACCAACTGATGAGGATGACGAAATTTTTGAGGAATTAGGTGAAGATGCTAGTGTTGCCTTGCTTGCTAGGAAATATAATTCTATGTTACGAAAATTTAACAAATAAAATGTGCAGGTTAAGGCTAAAGAGCAACAAATCAAGGTGTACAATTCAATGCCGAAGAGGACATTTCCATCTTCTCAAAAAGGTGGTCCCATAAGGAGAGCATCATCAGATCAATCTAGATCTGATCCGAAGTACCTTGAGTCAATCCAATGTTACACATGCTCTGGGTGGGGTCGTTACTCAAATGAGTGTGCTAACACTCTAAGGAAGATGGGGAAGAACCTATGGGTATCCCTCAGTGACAATGAAGATGAGGAGATCAATCAATCTGAAGATTCAGATCAAACAGCAATGGTGGTCACAAATTGTGACTCGGACTCTGATAGTGATACCTCATGTGATATCCAAGCTGAGATAGCACCTGAGATATCATCTAGCAGGTATACAGATTTTAATTTAATTAATGTTGTTTGTTTTGTGGGTTATGTTAACCTGGATGCAGGTAGTTCACAAGAAGGTGAACAAAGTAAGGAGTTCAGCAAGGATGAACTCATTTGCGGTCTTAAGAACCTTTGCAAAGAATTGGTTGACGAATGGAAGAAAGAGAACAAGAAGGTGGTATCTCTGTCCAAAGAGGTTCATGATCTGACTGATGGCTTGACTAGATTGGAAGTTCAACTCACAATGAAGGATGTGGAGCTGGACAAAGTCAAGGCCAAGCTTACTCTAGCCGATTCCACATTTAAGAAACTCAACACGAGTTCTTCCAAACTGGATAAAATTCTTGGGTTGAGCAAACCACTCAAGGCAGGTATGGGTTTTCAAGAGTCCTTAAATGCTATTACATCTACTTTGGCTAATAAGGAAGATAAATTAGTTTTTGTTAAAGAAAGAGATAATGTCGAACTAATGTCTTCTGATAAGTCTTCTGACAAAGTTAAAGTATGTAACTACTGTTACTCTACTGGACATTTGAAAAATGATTGTAAAACTCTTTTAAAGAAACAGTCCAGTTCGACAGTGCTACCTGAAGTATTGCCTAGCACGTCAGATATCACCTACAGTCAGAAGAGAAATAATCAAAGTAGGAAAGTGTGGAAACCTAAGTCTAATCTGAGATGTGATGTTGTGTACACTGCCTTAAAAACTAATGTTGAAGGTTCATGGTATTTTGATAGTGTTTGTTCACATCACATGACAGGAACAAAAATATTTTTAAAAGATTATGAACCAATTCAAGGTGGTAGTGTTACATATGGTAGTGGTGGCAAGAGTAATATAGTAGGAAAAGGTATTTTAAATATACCTAGATTTCCTGCTTTGAAAAATGTTTTGCATGTTGATGGACTTGTAACTAATTTTATTAGTATTAGCCAACTTTCTGATGACAATCTTGAAGTAAAATTCAATAAAAAACACTTGTGATGTTTTTGATTGTACCAATAACTATGTTATGTCTGGTATTAGGTCAAGTAATAACTGTTATCTTGTTGAGGATAAACAAGTGTGTCATTCTGTGAGAATTGATGATGCTACCTTATGGCATCAAAAGTTGGGTCATGTCCATTTTCGAAACATTGTGAAACTCATTAAGGCTGAAGCTATAAGTGGTATACCTAGTCTGGACATAAGTAAGAAAATCATATGTGAAGATTGTCTCAAAGGTAAACAGACACGTGTTGTCCATAGTGCTACCCAACATCATGAGGAGTACTCTGGAACAACTCACTGTTTCCAACTTATGCATATGGATTTAATGGGTCCAGTTGAGATAGAAAGTTTAGGAGGTAAGAGATATACTTTTGTCATAGTTGATGATTTTTCTAGATTTACTTGGGTGTATTTTTTAAAAGAAAAATTAGAAACTTTTGAAAAGTTTAAGATCTTACATGCTAAAATCAAAAACATGTTTTGTGATCTTATCATGCGAATAAGGTCTGATCATGGAAATGAGTTTGATAATTCTTTGTTTTCAACTTTTTGTGAATTAAAAGGAATTCAACATGAATTTTTTGCTCCTAAAATACCTCAACAAAATGGAGTGGTTGAAAGAAAAAATAGGACCTTACTTGAAATGGCCCGTGTGATGTTGTTTTCAAAAATAATTTCAAAAAAAATTTGGGTTGAGGCCTTAAACACACCTTGCCACACGACCAATATAGTTTTTCTAAGACCCGATACTACAATGACACCTTATGAAATTTTGAATGGTAGGATACCAAAAGTTCACTATTTTCATACGTTTGGGTGTGTGTATTTTGTTCTAAATGATCGGGATTACTTAGCCAAATTTGACTCTAAAAGTGATTAGGAAATTTTTCTTGGGTATGCTCAGGATAGTCGAGCATATATGGTTTATAACCTTAGGTTAAAGACCATTCAAGAGTCAGTTAACATTGTTTTTGATGACTTAGCAAGTGTTACAGGTGATGGAGTGCAGGAATCTCTATTGATATTGCTGGAAGAGCTGGAGGAACAAAGTAAAGCAAGTGATACCATGGGTGCTGACCAAAGTGTTGCCACTGAAGGGATATCATCCCTGGTATCACCTGAAGCCAGTCCAGCAACTGAGAATGACGAACAGGCTGATGATAATACGGATGCCCATGGAGATTTAAGAAGGGATCCACCAGCTAGGATCAGAAGAAATCATCCTTCTTCTCAGATTATTGGAGAAGCAAATGAAGGGGTACGAACAAGGAACAATGAGCCTTTCAGTAACCGTGAAATGGTGAGGTATGTGTGTATGTCCACCACATACCATAAGGTAAAATATTCCTGTTTTGTTTCCTCTTTAGAACCTAAAAATGTTTCAGAAGCTTTAAAAGATAATTTTTGGATACATGCCATGCAAGAGGAACTTGAACAATTTGCTCGTAACGAAGGTTGGTGTTTAGTACCACGTCCCATTAACACTAATGTAATTGGTATAAAATGGATTTTCAAAAATAAATCGGACGAGCGAGGAAATATTGTTCAGAACAAAGCTCGTCTCGTAGCTCAAGGTTACACCCAAATTGAAGGTGTTGACTTCGATGAGACCTTTGCTCCCGTTGCTAGAATAGAATCCATAAGACTCCTCTTGGCAATAGCTTGTTATCTAAAAATTACTTTGTTTCAAATGGATGTTAAAGCTGTCTTTTTAAATGGTTATTTAAAAGAAGAAATTTATGTTGAAAAACCAAAAGGATTTGAAGGAGAGTTTACCAATGTTTGGTTTTGGCTCTATTTTCTTAGGGTTTGTAGGTCGGATATGAGAGTGGTTGGATTAGGGTTTTATTTGGGAAAAAAATGGGATTTTCATGCAAACCAAGGCAATTTCTCTCTCTCTGAAATGTCTGGGTTGAAAACAGTAAATGGGGTGATTTTCTTGGCTGAAACTGAAAATGGGATAAAAAATGTTGGGGTGAAAACTGAAATCTGAGGTTGCTATTTATAGGCTGGTTAAACATGAAAAATAGGTCGGTCGGCCTGTTCTTCAACCTGAGGGTATTTTGGGCATTTTGCATTTTGATGTGATTTTTGACCATTGATTTGACCCTTGGACGTCTTTTGAGGCAAGCTTATCCAAAAATTTGGTATTATTTCGTCTTTTATCGGGATTTTGACAGTTTTGTTAATTAACTGTCCGAATAAATGTCGAAATAGTCTCGAAAATCGCATATTTTTGAAAAGTAATATTTTTAACGTGTTCTAACGTATTTTTAATACACTTTAATTTTGAATGATCCGGACAGTCCCAAAAAATCTCGTTAATTTGGAAAGTGTGAATTGACGTATTTTTAATATACTTTTACGAACCAGATTTGGGTACTTACAGAATCATGTAAAACAAGTTTCCGTCTTTCTCTGGTGGTCAGATTTGCCTTAGGGGTTTTCTTTGGCTTAGCAACTGCTTTGGATGGTTGGAAGATGGCCGACTTACCAGAATCAATCAGCCTGTGAGATCGCAAGGTTCCTGGCAGTGGAGGTTGACGAGCAGCATGCACGGCTGCTAGGACAGCATGATCCTCCACATTGATGGCCGTAGATTGTTGGCCGAGGAAACTTACGTCTATCTGACGGTCGAATTGAGGCTCGTTGATCAAGTCAGCCATAGTGGCATTGCATTTGGTGGTTGACAGAGCAGAGGCAGAAGACAGAGACGCAATTGAAGATTTTCTACAATTTGTTAGTAGAGAGAGAAAGTAGCAGGAGGAGAGAGAAAGTTGTGAGAGGAGTTGTGAGGTGAGATGTGATGTGATATAACTTGTTTGAACTACTTAAGGAACAATATTGATGAGGGGTAATGATTGCATACCTTGGGACTCGAAATACAAGATGGAGAAGGAAAGATGAACCGTGATATGGTTTGTGTTGGTTACCCTTTTGACATTCCATCATCATAATGGATTAGGGATCAAAAAATTTGAAAATACTTACCGTATTTTGTGACAAGATTTTCTTTCCTTACCCGAGAAAGTAAACTTTCCTTGATTGAACAACATCCCATATAGTCTCCTTTGATTGCTAGAGTTCTCAAGCTCCTCATCATAAAATTATCATTGAACACAGTAGAAGCATTATGTCAAGAAACATTAGAAACAACAAAAATTTGATCATATTTTTACCAAGATTTTCGAAAGACCTAATTTTTATATTATGCATATTATGAGAAGAATGCACACACAGTGAAGATTTTAATCTCAATAAATTGCAACATGATATGACTAGATCACATACTGACATAACTTGACCTACAAGAATTCAATGAGATAACCCTCAATCATGTAGCCTCAAGAATGTATCCATATTTGGCATTGAATCAGTCACTGAGAAGGAGCTATTCACTCTCACACCATAGTGCTTGCCCAAATTTTTATCCCAAGTGATATAACAATAAGACATTGGCATTGAGCACATGAGTGGAAGCTTCAAAATAAATGGAGGCAGCTTGTTTTTCTCAGTGACCTTAGATTAGACACCCACTCCATGATAATTATCAAAAGAATATTTTAACAAGGGAATTTTATCACCAAGTTAGGAGGGATATCACATTCAAGAGTTAAGAAAAATGTCAATAAAGAGAAATAGACAAGTGATCACAAGAGATAATCATGCAATGCATGAATGCATGAACAAATATATTATTACTATTATTATTATTTTCAGTGTTTTCTGTAATATACAATTGTACAGATATGCAGACAG
Organism: Adenophora triphylla var. japonica; assembly: GCA_022495995.1. Classification (NCBI taxonomy): domain Eukaryota; kingdom Viridiplantae; phylum Streptophyta; class Magnoliopsida; order Asterales; family Campanulaceae; genus Adenophora; species Adenophora triphylla. Next base: position 505,965 of record JAFEMH010000888.1, on the reverse strand, counting down.
CTGTCTGCACAGTTGTGCAGTCATCTGTGATCACACAATCCGAGAGAATTCTTAAGGAAAGAGAATCTCTCAAAATCCAAAGACTTGGTAAATATATCAGCAAGTTGATCTGTTGTTCAAATATGTTCAAGAGTAATAATTATTTGTTCAACAAAAGCTCTTATAAAGTGGTGCCTAATATCTATATGCTTTGTACGGGAGTGTTGAACAGGACATTTAGCAATATCTTTAGCACTCATGTTATCACAAAATATAGTTAGGGTTTCACTTTTCAATCCATAATCCTTTATCATTTGGTTCATCCACAGCAATTGGGTACAACAACTACCTACTGCCACATATTCTGATTCCACGGTAGATAAAGAAACACAGTTTTGTTTCTTACTAAACCAAGACACAAGATTATTCCCTAAATAGAAACACCCACCAGTGGTACTCTTTCTATCATCCGTATTCCTAGCCCAATCGGAATCACTAAAACCCACCAAGTTTGTATTGGTATCTCTCGTATAGCTTAACCCCAAATGAGTGGTACCCCCAACATATCTTATAATACCTTTCACAGCCTTTAAGTGGGATACTTTGGGTTCAACTTGATACCTAGCACAAATGCACACAATGAACATTATGTCAGGTCTGCTAGCCGTAAGATATAGCAAGCTCCCTATCATACTCCTATAGAGGGTGTGATCAATACTTTCACCCTCTTCATCTTTACAAAGCTTTTGGGATGATCCCATAGGAGTTTTTAGGTGTGAGGCATTATCAAGCCCAAATTTCTTTACCAAATTCTTAGCATAATTGGATTGTGAAACTGACATTCCATTTTGGTCAATTTGAAGCCCAAGAAAGAATTTCAGTTCCCCAACCATACTCATTTTGAATGTGGATGTCATACTTTCAACAAACATTTCAAGTAATTCATTTGAAGTAGAACCAAAAACTATGTCATCCACATAGATTTGAGCAACAAGCATGCCTTTTTTATTTTTCAAAACAAATAAAGTTTTATCAACCTCTCCTCTTTTAAAACCAAGTTGAATTAGGTGCTCAGTTAGTCTACCATACCAAGCACGTGAGGCTTGTTTAAGACCATAGAGAGCCTTTTTCAACTTATACACATGATTTGGTTTAGAGAGTTCCTCAAACCCTTTAAGTTGCTCAACAAAAGCTTCCTCATTCAAAACACAATTTAGGAACGCACTCTTTACATCCATCTGATGTAGAGTGATTTTCAAGTAGCATGCAATAGCTAGCAACAATCTGATAGACTCAATTCGGGCTACAGGAGCAAAGGTTTCATCAAAATCCACCCCTTCCATTTGAGTGTAGCCCTGAGCCACCAAACGTGCTTTGTTCCTTATTATATTGCCTTGTTCATCAGATTTATTCTTAAAGATCCATTTGGTCCCAATCACATTGACGTGAGAAGGCCTAGGAACTAAGAACCAAACATCATTTTTCTCGAACTGAATTAATTCCTCTTGCATGGCATTTATCCAATTCTCATCTTTTAAGGCTTCCATGACATTCTTCGGTTCATAATCAGTAACAAAACAACACGAGTTTACCTGTTGGTACACAGATTGTACACATAGCAAACCTACGAGGTCACGGTAATTGACCCTTTTTCCTCGTGTTTTCATGTCTTCATTCACTTCCCCTATGACCTAGGATGTGGGATGATTTCCCTGTATTCTGGAAGGAATGTCTCTTTCTTTGCTTACATCCTCTTCACTAGTTTCAAAATCTGAACTTTGGTCTTCATTTGTTTTGTCAGTTGTTTGAACAACTGGTTGAACAGATGTTTGCACAGCTGGCTGTTCTGCAGTTTCATTCACATTTGCTGGTTCAGATTCATCATTAACTGGTTCTGGCTCCCAAGTGCAACTTGTAATATCATCCTCAACAGTTTTGACATTAAGATCAGTGGCATCATCAATTACAACAATTATGGATTCCATGACAGTTTTAGTTTTGAGATTATAGACTCTAAACTCCCTACTGTTGGTTGAGTATCTAATAAAGATGGCTTTGTCACTTTTGGAATCGAATTTAGAAAGATACTCACGGTCATTCAGGATGTAGCAAATACACCCAAATACATGAAAATATTTAACCGTGGACTTCTTTCCAAGTAAGATCTCATAGGGAGTCATGGTACTTCCAATTTTTAGAAAGACACGATTCCCCACATGACATGCTGTATTTACAACTTCTGCCCAAAATTTTTTGGAGACATCACTCTAGCCATCTCTTGTAATGTGCGATTTTTCCTTTCCACTACCCCATTTTATTGTGGGGTTTTGGGGGCTGAAACTCGTGAGTAATCCCCTTTGAATCGCAAAATGAAGAAAACGTAGCATTTTCAAACTCAGTACCATGATCAGATCTTACCCTAATGGCTTTTAAAACAAATAGGTTTTTGACATTTTTGTACCAAATTTTAAACTCATCAATGGTGTTGGACTTTTCTCTTAAAAAAATTACCCATGCATATATATCTAGAAAAATCGTCCACACACGCAAAACAGTATTTTTTTCGAGATATGCTTTCCAATTCTATTGGACCCATTAGGCCAGTTTGGATCAATTCCAGACACCTTAAGGTTCCACAATTTTGAACCTTCTTATGACTAGATTTTGTTTGTTTACCTTTTTGACATGATGCACACACACTTAATTTCTTTAAGTTCAGTTTGGGCAAATCCTTTGCTGTCCCAAAGTTAATTAAGTCTCTGATTTTTTTTTCACTGGCATGACCAAGCTTTTGGTGCCAGATTGTAGTCTCATCCATTTTAGAGGAGAAACATGACATAATGCTACCAACTTTGTAGAAGTTATCAGAGGATCGAACACCAGTTAAAATACACTCATTTTTGTTATCAAAAACTTCACATCTAGACTTGTCGAATTTAACAAATAAGCCATCACCACACAGTTGACTTATACTTATCAGATTTGCCTTAAATCCTTCAACATGTAGGACATTGTGCAACTTAGGCAAACCTGATACATTTAACGTACCTTTGCCAATTACTTTACCTTGAGCTCCTCCACCAAAGTTAACTTTCCCACCTTTGAATGGTGCGTAGTCATTAAATTTTCACATGCCCCAGTCATGTGGCGAGAACAGTCACTGTCAAAATACCAGGACCCTTCCACACTACTCTTAAGAGAGGTGAAGGCTTCCTGACAATTCATGGTTTCCTTTCTTACCCAGACAGTTTTTCTCCCAGCTTTGGGTTGTGTGTACTGTTGTATGTTCGGTTGTGCACACAACTGTTTGCCCAAGTGTCCACGCACATTTTCGAAACCAGTTCCTGCTTGAGCTTGTAACAATATGGTCGAATATGACCAGGAGAAAAATAATGGTGAGATACATACCTCCTCTTCCTGTATTTCCTGCTTAAAGCGTTATGTTCAGGCTTATTAGAGGGGGTAGTTTTCACCTTTTGAACTTTTGAAGTGTCTTCTCCTTTTATAAAAACGGTATCTCCATAGCCAATTCCTGTTTTTCCTTGGTTTTCCATTTTTAAAACTTCTTCCAACTTAGCTTTACCAGTGTTTAGCTTAGTTAGAGTTTCTGTTTCCTTATCAAGATTAGTTTTATATTTTTCACATTCCATGTCTTTCTTTCTGAGTAAAACTTCTAACTTGGCTATGGAGTCCTTTTTAGAATCACTTTCTTTTGAAAAACTCTCAACTTCATATTTTAGTTTGAGATTTTCTACAGTCAGTTTCTCATTTACCTGTTTAAATACCTTGAGTTGCTCCATGCGTTTGGACCAATCAGTGTGGAGTTCAACATAGGTATTATGCAAGTCCTCATAGGTAACACACTCTTCTTCTTCTGGATTATGTTTAGTTTCACCAGAGGTTGAAGAATTCAAGCAGGTATACACACTGTTATCAGTTGTGTGGTAAGTTGTGCGATCAAGGAATTGCACATCTTCCACATCTGAATCACTATCAGACACAGTGATCTGAGATGGTTGCCATATAGACATGTTTGCAGTTTGGTCATCATCATCAGAATCACTCAGTAGCTGAGAAACTCATTCCACGCTTTTTAAGAGTGTTAGCACACTCATTTGCGTAATGTCTGAATCCTTTGCAAGCCCTGCATTGGATTGAATCAATTGATTTTTTTCCTTCAAATGCAGGATTCTTAGTAACAATTTCCTTCTTTGATGATTCAATCGTAGAAGGAGTAGAGTCTGCTGAATTTGATTCATCAATATCTTTGGAAAGTTGAACAAGATCCTGAGATACTTTGAGAGCACTTGCAAGAGCAATTAAATTTGCTTTGCTAGCTTCTTGTACCCCAAGATTTAACTCAAAATTAGTTAGAATACCCAAGATAGTATCAAGTCCAACAGTTTGAACATCCTGAGTTTCCTCAATAACAGAGATTTTAATATTAAACTTTTCAGGGAGAGTTTTTAGTACTTTACTTACAAGCCTTGCATTGGATATAGATTCACCCAAGGAAAAGACTCGTTTGAAATGTCCAAAATTTTGGCTGAGTACTCTTTTATGGTTTCATTATCTCTAATCCTTAAAGTTTCAAACTTAGTCATTAAAGTTTTTAGCTTGGTTTTTCTAACACTAGCTGGTCCTTCACAGTTAAATTGGAGAATGTTCCAAGCAGTTTTGGCAATAGTTTGAGTAGAGAATAAACTATACATATGAGGATCCACATGGTCAGAGATTGCTCCCATGGCCATGGCATTATAGTTTGCAAGTGCAATTTCCTCAAGTGTCCAAGTTTTTATGGGCTTAGGTCCATAATTTCTCTCATCTTTGCCATCAGATGTGGCTGGGGTAAGTTCAATCATGGGAGGAGTGTAGCCATTAACAAGACTAACCCAAGCACAATGATCAATATATTTAATGTGCATAATTATTTTGGCCTTTCAAATGGTATAGTTTGAACCATTTAGAGTAGGCGGTTTGTTGTGACTATGGTTATGGTAACATTTCATTGAGGCTATGATAAGTGACTATTATATAGTCATTTATCCTTAGTTTTATATACTTATTATTGCATAAAACATCATTTCTCATTTCATTTCATATAACTTTTAGTTCCTTTTCCATATTTTTTTAGATTTTACGCTTTTGGTATATTTCTTGCATTTAAAGACAGGTTTTAGGTTCATTTTTATCAAAAGGATACTTGGACACTTCAAGGCAAAAGACATGGAAGAGCACCAACCAAATCAAGCACACAAAGCTAAATTTCAGAAGGAGCGTAGTGCGGCAAGATGGAGCGGCCGTGCACTTGGCCTTTTCAGGCCATTTGTGGCCCTAAAATATAGAGTGGCCGTGTCTTGAAGAGGGAGCGGCCGTGTCATTATATGGAGCGGTCGGGCAGCTTGGACAGGAGCGGCCGTGCGAAGTGTCAAGACTCAAATTCAAATCTGGCGCCAAGGGTCACACGGCCGTGCAACTTCTTTGACGCGGCCGTGCAAAACGCGACTGCAGACGTAAAGGCACCTTTTGATGGCACCCGATTGAAGAGTCTCCTCCCTTTTATAAATAGGATCCTAGTGATCAGTCTTAGAAACGAATTATTAGAGAGAAATCACTGATATTAGATAGATTGAAAGTACAAACACTTGTGGCAACAATTTTCTAAGGAAATTTGAAGATCAAAGTCATTGTTTTTGTTCTTGAAGTTACTTTGGAATAAATAAAAGTGAAGCATTATTTTCAGCACTTGCCTTCTACATTCATAAGTATTTCTTACTCAATCTTTTAATTGCTTATACTTTATAAATGGCTCGTGAGTAATCCCCCTTATTCTTGGGGTTGGAAACTCAAAAGCATACTTATTCATCATCTTAAAATGTTTAGTCTTGTCTTCTTCCTTCATCTAAACAATTTCTTTATATCATTCTCTAAATGCCTTACATTTTGGAAATGTCCAACTTGTATGATTCAGTCAATTGAGAGAAGTACCTAGCGGAGAATCTCGATTGACGGAACCATATAAAGAAACTAGGTTTCATTGATCACGAGAGTAGTTCAATGGCCTAGGGATGTTCTTTGAATGGAAAGTATGTTGACTCTCGTTCTTAATGGGTTCTTACTAATTATGGTCAGCTAGAGATAGTGAACGCCCGTTTGTGACAGGGCGGGAATAACGTAAACGGAAATCTCAAACAGTTAGGACATAATTAGTGAAGAATACAAACGCTACTGTCTTAGCCCGAAGTAGCGTAGGCTTAACATACCATCCTTGCTTTTTATGAAAACCTTTTATCTCTAAGACAATGACGATTTGATGAATAAGATTATGTGTATGATTTCCAATCCCGAGAATTTCGTTTTATAAGAATATAATCAAAGTACTTTCTGTTTATGATTCTCTCTATTTTTCTAAAAACAAATTTTATCTCCCCCCCAATCTTTTCATTTCTTTCTAAAGACAAAAATATTCCCTAGTAAACCCTGTCTCTGTGGGATCGACCCGTACTTGCACCCGCTATATTACAATAGCCCGTGCACTTGCGAAATTAAATAAACCGTTAGGTTTCGACCGAACAGGCTACCTTCAAGGATCGATCTCAGTTGAGTCGAGAGAAGGCTCTGATACCAATTGAAAGAATTGTAGCTAGGACTGTAACCAAATGTGCGATGACTTGTGTGTACAGTTGTGCACACAAGTGTCAGCACAATAAAACAAACAACTTTTTCCAGAAAAATAACTTAAAAGAACAGAATATAAATGCAGCAGAATAATTAAAACTTCAGCTAGATACTTCTTGCTGAAAACCTTTTCATAAAAGCACACCTTACCTGATAATAGGTTGTGAAGAAAACACTTTCAATGAAAAGAAAATAAAGAACTAAAGATCAAAACTGAGTTCTAATCTAAGAACGACAAAAACACAAAATTAATCTCGAAGGATCAATCTCTGATCTTCAAGACATAAGAACAAAAGCTCTCAAGGATTTCTCTCTCAATAGCTCGGTATAAATCTCGTGGGAATCGGTTTTAAAATAATGAAGACGAAGTCTTTTGATGTGATCGTGAAAAATGCGCATTGGGCCCAGCCTATTAGTATGAGGCCCAATTTGACGATTATGGATAAAGACCCATGATAATGGGCCTAAGGGTAGCTAAAGATGGCCGATGACTTCCTTATATGTACGGGCAAGAACCCTCCGGCGAGATTTCCGTTAAAGTCCGTCATTACAGGAAGATGATATATGTTCAAAGGCCAATATCTCGCCTAGTATGAATCACTCTGCGACCAACAAGGAATGTCGCCATGAGACGTTTGTCGCCATAGGCGACATCAAGATCATTAACTACAGTGCAGAGGTCGTTAATGTCGTTATAAGTGGGGCCCACTGTACCTGTCAAATGATGAAAATATGTCAGAGATAAAGTTGACGGCGCCACCTATGGATGGAGACATTTTGCTCACCTTATGGATGATTGACACGTGTCCTTGGCATGTGACTTGCACATGATGTGTGAGAGTATATAAGAAACCTCAAAAATATCATTATGTAAGTTCTTCTTGTTCTTTCTTCTGCATATCTCTCCCAGTTTCCATAGCTTTTGTTGGTTATCTTGACTTGTTAACTTACTCTCACGCCGGAGGGGTAGCGCCGGAGACGCCCCTGGCTTAGTTGACGTGTCTAGCATGTGTGTAGGAGGCAAACGGTGAAGACGGCCAGAGTATCCCCATTTTCCTCACTCAATCAGTTCTAGTGCAACCATTTGGCTTGATAGTATCACCTTCTTTATATAGGCGGTCAAGAAATTCTTTGTTGACAAGGATTCAATCTCTTCCTTGTATATCTTTTTCATATTCGGATCATCCGATCCTTATCGCCAAAAGTCCTTCATTCCTTGAGTCTTTTCCTAAAATACAAAAATCTATCTAAATATATATGTTAGCCATTAGTCAATACAGTATATATTAACAATTATTTCCTAATCTAATTATGTAATAAATATACATTAATTTAAATATCAAAATCACAAAAATTTAAGGAAGAATCTAATAGTATTTTCATATTCTTTCACTTTTATCTCTAGAATCATATGAAGGTTTTTAGACTGATCCATATTGTTCCATTGAAGTTGCTTGACTCCTTGAGAGAATTACAATTACATAACCTCTTGCAGGGCTTTACATTGGCAGGAATCAAATTGACTTAGTCGACCTCACATTCTCCGTACTCCCTCTGTCCTCGATGTTTGCTAATTGATCAGTTTCTTCTTCAGGAAGTTTTTCTTGTCAACTGCGGAATTAATGAAAAAATTGCATCAGAATGAAATAAAAAGCAAGATTAATCAGGCAATAATATATATTGGCATGCTTGTGAGAAAGAGACTTGAAAGTAAGCCTCGAGCTTCCTCCTTAGAGTTGCATGTTCTTCTTTCACTTGTTGGAATGTCCTCATGCACCTGTAAAAGTGGATATATTTAATTAAGCGATTTGGGGCTAGTGCAGTTCAACGGCAAACACTCTGAATAAAATAAAACTCATCCACTTTAATACGTAATATAACTCATATTACTAATTTGTAACTTATATACTACTAGTAAAAGTCCGTGTCCGAGGACACGTGGTATTTTTTTTTTTTTGTTTTTTTTTGTATTTTTTTTATTTAAAAAAAAAAAAGGCAAAATAGGAAAGAGACAACTCAGTGAGGGCAAAATGGGAAAAAAAAAAATTGACACTATTCATTGTACTGTTCACATGGCTGAGGTGGACAGTTGTGTTTTATACTATAAATACATGCTATATCTTACTACCGATAAAATGCTATATTACAACCGATAATAAATGTCTAAATTTCAGTTTTAGGAAAATTGCAAAAATGTTAAACTTAAGTATTTTATTGTAACATAAGTATATAAATAGTCTTATAGCAATACTAGGGGCACAAAAGAAATTCGCAAAATCTTGTTCAAAAAATGAGTTAGCGATATTTTATGGGTTAAATCGATAGTGAACCCGTTACAATCTAATTAAAAACATCAATAAAATCATTACACCTAGGATTTTGTAATCAAGTTTTTGTGACTATTTTGTACCCCTGATATTATTCATATTCTTAATGATTTCACTATATTGCATCTCAAGTTTAAGTGTGAATTAGTACTTATTGTATAATGGGGAGGATTTAGTAACTTATTAAAAAAATTGATATTCATTTATTTTGAGACAAAAGTTTTGAAATTTTAGACATTCATTCATGTATAATTTATGTATGGAGTAAAAAATATATCTCATGTTACTACAAAAAGAAACTTATTTTATATTAATTTAATACTAGTTTGTAGCATGTTAAAATTGCACTATGTCATTTTTTTTTATTTGAAAATGTGTCATTTTTCTTATTTGGAAATGTAATATTTATTTTAGGTCGAATCAAAATTGAAAGTGCGACATTTATTTCGAGCAGAGAAAGTATAAAATTCGGACTTTTGTTCAATTCGACTATACACGAGCCTCGGATCCAATGGCTAGGCTAGGTGTAAGCTATGGGCGTCATCCGACTCCCTTCAATTTTGGATTGTGTCAATTTTAGCACTTTCAAATTTTTAGAAAATAGCTTTTTACTACTATAAATACTAGATTTATACATTTTGACCCCCTTAATTTTGATATAGTTTTGCACTAACAAAAACAATCTTGACCCATTTCAAAAAATTCCCGGCTTCGCCACTGGTCGGATCCGAAGTAAATTTAATTCATGCATAACAAAACATCCTTTCTTGGTTTGATTGCAAGTAGGGTTAAATGTGAAACTAGAGAAGGAGCATTTTAAGCATGATGAATTGTTGCAACCAGCTCGAAAATAAAGTATTAAGGTATGGAAATGTATAATTTTGTGTACCCTTCAGTATTCTTAGCTTTGCAATATTTCTGGAATTGTGTGCATTCCTTCTTCACTCTCTTGGCACCAATGCTGAAATAAAATTTTTAAGGTTAAATAATTCATCTTTAAACATAGCACAAGATATAATTATATTATGTAATTTTAAACTATAATATGTATCACATTTAATTATCAACTAATGCAATATACTTATTAATTCTGAAATTATATTATGTGGTAATTTTGACAATAATTAAATAATGCAACATGTTAGTTTTTTTTTTTTAACAAAAATCCTAATGGAGCTGCACACTTGGCACTGACATATGTCAACGCCACACCATTACGACATGTCAGTGCCACACCATCACCACATCAGTAGTGACATATCAGCGTTGCGTTGACTTTACTTGAATGACATAGTGTTGATATGACAGTGCTAAACTTGCAATTATGTTAGTTTTTTAAGAGACGTAAGAAAAAAAACTAGTACGTTACATAATTTGGTAATTTTGTCAAAATTATACTCCCTCCGTCCCACGTGAATAGACACTTATTTTCTTTTTGGGACGTCCCACGTGAATAGACACTGCCCAAAATGAAAAAAAATTTATTATTTTATATTCATCCTACCCCACCCACTCATTCTCTCTCTTCATTTCCTACCACACAATTTATTCAACCAACTCCACTCATTCTCTCTCTTCATTTCCTACCACACATTTTCATTATTATATTCATTTTCCTTAGTTATTGTGCCAAGATTTTTGGTGTCTATTCACGTGGGACGGAGGGAGTATAATATAATTTCATAAATAACAAATACTCCCTTCGTCCCATGTTAATGGACACCAATTTTATGGGTGTGGGAATTAAGAAAAAGTAAGAGAGAGAAAAAGTGAAAGAAAATGTTGTGAGTATGAAGAATTAAATAGGAGAGAGAATGAGTGGGAGGAATAATTAGGAGAGAGAATGTTGTGAGTGTAAAAGTGAAGTAGGAGAGAGAATGAGTGAAGGGAATAGTGAATATTCTTTTTCATTTTGAGCAGTGTTCATTCACGTGGGACGTCCCAAAAAGAAAATAAGTGTCCATTTACGTGGGGCGGAGGGAGTATTTTGCATTAATTGATGAAAAGTGAATTGTGGATATCTAGGTCATTTGGCCCGGGACGAATGGAGTACTTTGATGATAAATTTACCTTGAGCTGCTACCCTTGAATTGATGCATATAATCATCAAGCTTAGTGAAATCAATTGGGTAATTTTCCCTGCACATATATATATATATATATATATATATATATATATATATATATATATATATATATATATATATATATATGATTAATTTGAATTTAATGTTAATATATAAATACAGAATTAGAAATAAAATAAATAGGTTCTTATCAATAACTTACAATGCCTTTTCAACATTGTGAATCAATCTAGCTGAATCATTGTAAAACAATGTAACAATTTCCTCAGCAAAATTAGGGTTTGCTTCATCTTGCAAATCTTCCAATTGAACAAACTGATCATCTAGGTATTCCTGACAAACCCATAGAGATCATAAAGATTACAGTATATTAATCCCAAAAGAGTTTAAATTCAGAATACTTGTGTTGTGCAGTGTGTGCATACAAGATTTTTATGCATTCCCCCTGTCCCAAAAAAATAGTCTGTCTCACTTTAATTTTCATAATCAACTCAACTTATTTTTTATCATATTTTTTTAACGGTATAAAGCAAGATACGAACGTGGGTCATGGCCGAGCAAGGTCCAATAGATTGGACCCAAAATATAATTTATACAAGTAATAAAATGAGGTAAATGCTCTTAATATCCTACCTTAAATATAAAAGGGTAAGGTTTGGTTGTCCCCCTTATATAATTTTTTTCAATGATTAATAAAATTTAAAGGGTACCGTCCCTTTTTTTTATTATTATTTTCATTTGTTTAGTTTTTTTCTATTTTTTATTTACCTTTTTGTAAAAAAAAATCCGTAATAAAAAAAAGTCTAAAATATTATTTTCTAGTCAATAAAAAATTTGAAGAAAATAAAAAATAAATATAGGGAAGTCCCTATTTTCTTCTATATACTTTCATTTGTTTAATTTTTTTCTATCTTTTTTTATATACATTTTTGTAAAAAAAAAAAAATTCACTAATAAAAAAAGTCTAATATATTATTTCCTCGTCAATAAAAAATTAAAAGAAAATAAAAAATTAATATAGGGTAGTCCTTCCCTCTTTTCTTTTATATACTTTCATTTGTTTAGTTTTTTTCTATCTTTTTTTATATTCCCTTTTGTAAAAAAAAAATCACTAATAAAAAAGTCTAAAATATTATTTCCTAATCAATAAAAAAAATGAAAAAAATAAAGGGTAGTCCGTCCCTCTTTTCTTTTATATATTTTCATTTGTTTAATTTTTTTCTATCTTTTTTATATAACTTTTTGCAAAAAAAATCAGTAATAAAAAAATTCTAAAACAATTTTTTCTATTAGAAAAAAAAAACCGTTGAACCGCCGGTTCGGAACCGGAACCTTGAACCGACGGTTCGGTTCCGGCTCCCTTTTACGGAACCGGAACCTGCGGTTTTGAACCGGAACCGGAACCGTAAATGGCTATCCCTACAAGAACGGTAGATCCGGCTCCCTTTTACGGAACCGGAACCGGCGTTTTCGAACCAGAACCGGAACCGTAAATGGCTATCCCTACAAGAACGGTAGAATCCAAGGTCTCCCACATATCAATTTCTTCATCCAAGGTCGGCTCCTTCGCTTTACCTCTGGCCAGTCGAACAATATGATGAACAACTTTGCAGGAACGAGCATAAACACGAAAGACCTCGGCCCATGTCGCATACTGTCCGTTTTCCAACTCTAAGGTAAAAGAAATATTGTTCCGAATGTTAGAGACTGTCAAGGCAGGGTGAAAGGAGGATTTGGAAGAAGACATGGCGGACAGAAAAAAATATGGAACCGAAATTCTAATTTGATTGTCACCAAGTCTTTAAATACAATACAAATATATGAAGCTAAAGTTGAGCCATGATTTTAGGACCTATCTATAGTATAACTTTGCTAGGGAAAGGAAATCTCTTTACAATAAAATACGATATCCATAATATATACAGAATATATCCCCAAGTTGTAGTTTAATTTCAGAAATGATTAATATGAAAAACAAATAATAATTGCAGAAATATAGTTAATTTCAAGACCAAAAAGAATTAAAAAAAAAAAAGTAAAATAAAATAATATTGTGCCTCTTCATGAGAAAGATTTGTGAAATAGAGTAGCTCTTTCGCAGCAATGATTAATATGAAAAACAAATAATAATTGCAGAAATATAAGTTAATTTCAAGACCAAAAAGAATTAAAAAAAATAAAATAAAAACCTGTGCAAAGAGGGAGTTCCTGACGTAGCAGATTTGCGTTTGCAATTGATTTTGCTTCATAATTTTGAATGAAAAATAAAATCACAAAGTCAACAGAGAGTCTCTTCTGTTGCTTTCTTCTTGTAAACTAAGTCATGGTATGGTATTTATAGTAATTGGCTTGGGGATGGGTGGGGGAGGATTTCGAGGTAGAGATGGGCAAAGATAAGTACGAGGATACACCCTCTCCGTCTCGTCTCGTGTATAAGATTTTACTTTTGTCAATTTGGGCGTTTTATATAAAATTTCACTTTCCTAAAATGACAAAGAATTTTTGCTATTACTCCACTCATTCTCTCTCCTATTTTACTTTTATACTCAAAACACTAATCAAATTTCTATTATTTACCCCACTTTCTCTCTTCTAGCTCACTTTTCATATTTACGACACTTACATAACTTACGCATTTTTTTAATTACCGTGCAAAACACATTTGTGAAATCTTATATAAGACGGAAGGAGTACTTAATGGGGATATATAGTAAAAAATTTATAAATTAATAATGTTGGGATCGGTGAAATTTATTAATTTATAAGTTATTAATTTATTGATAAATTGATAATTATTAATTTAAAGAGTTTTTATCTGATTCGATGAATTTCAAATTTTTGTATAAATTAAATTCATTGTATGTAAATAATAAGTTGAAATACATTGAAAATTGATGATAAATTTGAATTCATTATATTCAAAAGAAGAATAACTATAAGGAATTTAGAGATGAAAATAGATTGAAATTTTAAAGGAAAACAAGTAACTAAAGAGTCATGTTTTAACTAAATTGTACTCCCTCATTTCACGCTTCTCAATTTTTAAAAAAAAAATGACTAAAGAATTGCAATTGGATAAAAGATTAGAGGAAAGAGAATGAAAAATTTAAAATATTTATGATGAATTTTCTTTTTGATTGATTTTTTTTGTAAATATGTTCACATTATAAGGATATAATGAATGGTTTTTTTGTAAATATATTTACATAATAAGGGTATAAATGTCCGAAACACTGTTCAAAATTTGTCATTTATGAAATGGGACTCTTAGTCTGAAACGGACAAAAAAAAAAGTAGTACTCTTTAAAGTGGGACGGGGAAAGTATTATTTATCTTAAAGTTAAAAAAGACAAATATTTAATTTAAGATCAAAAGAAGATGTCACTATCATACACATTATCTTATTAGGTTTCTATTCTGTTCAATAATACATAAAGAACGGAGATAATAATATGTCCCTATTGAAACATTAAACAACTCAAAATTCATTAAAATTCGACACCGACATGCTTGCCAAATGACTTGGGTCTAAGTGGCATACTCCCTCCGTTTCTGTCCAATGTACACTTATTTCTCTTTTGATTCGTCTCAGTCCAGTGTGAACTATCATAAATGGTATGTCTTTTAATATTTTATATTCTCCCTACCCCATCCACTCATTAACTCCACTCATTCTCCACCATACAATTTATTCAACCAACCTACTATTTACTCCACTCATTCCCTCTCTTCATTTTCTACCACATATTTTCATTATCTTAATAATATTTTTTAATCGGCGTGCCTTGATCAATGGTTCACAGTTGGAGGGACGGAGGGAGTATATATTAAGTCTCTATGTCGTAAAGGTATTGAGTTTGATAACCCTAATGGCTAGAATTGACATTAGGCGGTTAGAAATTAAAAAAAAAAAAAATACTTAATAAAGTTTGGAATGCCTCTTATAATAAAGTTTGGGAATATAATTAACCACATCATCATGAAATTTCTTAGTATGATAGTTATATATGGAGAATTAGAGAAATAATAAGGTAGGTCATTAGTTTTGCCGGATTTGGTAACAAAGTTAAAACTTCCCCACTTATTGTCTTGCCATAAATTAATAATTAACTGCCCAATAATTAATACTTGCCATAAGAATAATAAGCATTGATTTTCATAAATTCTTCAAAACATACCTAATACTCCCTCCTTCCCTAATATAAGGGTTGCAATGTAGTGGGTGCAATATATTAACCTTTGCCCCCTCCCCCCTCGAGTGGAAAAAAATACACTATTTCTTTTACCCCATTCACTAATAAAAATAATTTTGCCCCACTTAAAAAAAAATTACTGGGTCCACCAATGGTTTTTCAATTGACCTTTAATTTTTAATTTTTTAATGAGACCAAACCACATTACATAAAAAAATCGAACCATCAAACCGAACCTTGAGAACAAACCACATTATATAAACTAATTCCAATCCCCATTTGGATCTTATTTAATATTTTCGTATATTTATTAAAATTTAAATGTTAAATCAATAAAAAAAAAAAACATATATTATATAGACTAATGCTAACCTCGTTGTGTATCTTATTTAATATTAATTTCATCATTTGTTATCGTCATTGCGACACATAAATAACTAAGTTATCTCCACGATCGAATATTGTAAAGTGTTTTTCTTCATTCGGCCTCTTTCTTGCTCTAGTCTCCCTCTTCCTCCGACTTTCCTCTTAACGCCCGCATGTCTCGCTCTTCCTTTGACATCACAGAAAATTTAAACAATATGAAAATGAGTTTCGATTTGAACCGTGATTTGAACTATAGTATAAATCATTGTTTGATCCACGATTTGGACCGCGGTTTGAACCACATTATTGAACCGTGGTATGAACCAAACCAAACCAAACCAAATTATAGCGGTTTGATTTGGTTCGATTGAATTTTTTCATGGTTCGATTCGTTTTGAAATTTTTCCGAATCGATTACTAATGATTCGGTTTGTAAGTCCCTCAAACCGAAACATTTACACCCCTAAAAATTACTAGTTCAGTTTTTGCAAAATTTAATGGTAACTGCAAACTTTACCCCTCCCCCCCCCCCTCGAGTGAAAAAAATACACTATTTTTTCTTTACCCCCTTTCACAAATAAAATAATTTTGCCCCAATTAAAAAAAAAAACTAGGTCCACTGGTTGCAATTGACCTTCAATTTTTTTTTTTTTAAGAGTTGGTCTTATAAAAAACTAGTTTTTTCTTAAGATAAGAAAAAACGTGTTTTCAAAACAAACGGTGGGATTTTTGTAATTACTGGCAACCATGATAAATGCCGGTATTAATATTACAAATTCGTGCCATCCCAAGCTCCGATCATCTTCTCTGGCCATCCCAAGCTCCGATCGTTCTCCGGCGTTCACTCAGTTTGAGTATTTTGTAACCTACAATTCATGCCCTAGTTTCGCCATTAATGTCCATTGTCAATTCTGCTTCGTTACATAATTGCTTGGTCCTTTATTGATTGGTACATAATTAATTGGAGATATCTGCAGGTGATTTGATTCCATAGCTCTTCGTTTTTCGTTGGATAAACAGAATGTCCTTCAATGGTGTGGATAAAGGGTTTAATTTCTTTGAAGTTAAAAGCTCTCTTTGTCAGGAAAGCTTAGTGCCGGTGCATGTGTAACAAAGTGCCGGTGCCGGTGTAAAAAGTGCCAGTGTTAGTGTAATAAAGTGCCAGTGTTAGTGTATCAAAGTGCTGGTGTTAGTGTAAAACAAGTGCCAGTGTTAGTTTAACAAAGTGCCAGTGTTAGTGTAACAAAGTGCCAGTGTTAGTGTAACCAAGTGCCAGTGTTAGTTTATAAAGTCACTTAATATACATGTACTAGCACTTTTTTACACTGGCATTCAAAAACACATGGACTGGCATTTGAAAACACAAACAGCCGGCACTCAAACACATACACCGGCACTCAAAAACACTTGGTAATTATTTTTGTTGGCTCTCAAAAACACAAGCACCGGCATTCAAAAACACATGGACTGGCATTTGAAAACACGTGGGTGGCACTTCAAAACACATGGATCGGCATCTCGAAATTGGAATTAAAATTGGAACTAACTGGCATTCAAAAACACATGGACTGGCATTTGAAAACACATGGACTGGCACTTCAAAACACATGAACTGGTTCACGAAACAAGTTTAAACAGATTAGGAACAGGGTAAATAATTCATCCATAACAAGGAGAATCACATTTTGAATAGAGGGGAATATCCAAGAACACAAGTAAGAAGTAATTAACGAACCAAAAATCTTACAAATCTTAAGTAGGAAGTAATTAATGAACCATTCTTGGTATCAATACAGAGAACAATTCTTCAGCAACAATTAAGTAGGAAGTAATTAACGAACCAATTACAATTTCATATACTACTATCCCCAAATCAAAAACCCTAAATTAAGTGAGATTAATTGGATTTTTATGTTCAGATTTGATCTGATTTTGGTGTCCAGATTAGAGAAAACAATGAAGAAGACGATTGAGGAAGCCGGCAATGGTGAGGAACTCTGTTTGCGTTTAGAGAGAGAGTAGAGAGAGAGAGTCCGAGCGCGACGGGTGAAAAACACGTTTTTTGTTAAGGTTTAAAAAAACGCGTTTTTTATAAGTTTTTGGCTTTTTTTAATGAGATCACTTTATTTGTATTTGTTTGTATATTACTTTTACAACAATAAGGTTGCATTAGTATCAATTTTTTATTCTTAAATATAGCATATATTTTGGAATTAAAAAAAAAAAGTAACACTTATTATTACAGTAAAAATGAAAAAAAAATAAAAAAAATCTCAATGTTCAAAATTAAGTCCACGAAGACTCATACAACTATTTTAATACTTACTCCCTCCGTCCCGCCCGAAAGGGCACATATTTCCTTTTTGGACGTCCCATTTAAAAGGGCATAATCCCAAAAAAGAAAGTTTTTATTATTTTTTTACTCTTCCTACCCCACTCATTCTCTCTCCTACTTTACTTTTACACTCACAACATTCTCTCTCCTAACTATTCCTCCCACTCATTCTCTCTCCTATTTAATTTTTCATACTCACAACATTTAATCTTTTTCTCTTTCTTACATCACTTTCCTTATTCATTTCTTAATTTCCGTGCTAGGAGGCAAAATTGCCCTTTCGGACGGGACGGAGGGAGTATAGTCTAATAAATAAAAGGAAGAGAAGAGAAGAAGTTAGAGACATGCATTAATACTGGTACATAACTAAATACTCCCTCCGTCCCAATCTAAATGTCCAAAAATGAGTCCGGCACGGAAATTAAGGAAAATGAGATAAGAAAGAGAAAAAATGAGGTAGGAAAGAGAAAAAGTTTAAATGTTGTGAGTATGAAAAATTAAATAGGAGAGAGAATGAGTGAGAGAAATAGTTAGGAGAGAGAATGTTGTGAGTTTAAAAGTAAAGTAGGAGAGAGAATGAGTGGATGGAATAGTGAAAAAAAGTTTCTTTTTTTGGAAATGGGACATTTTCAATGGGACGCCCAAAAAAGAAAGTTTGGACATTTAGATTGGGACGGAGGGAGTATGATTTCTTGTGCTTGTTATGTTATTTTGCATTATTATTTAAAAATATTTTGAAAAATACGTTACGTTGCATTACATTATATTATACTGTCAATAAAAAAAATATACTCCCTCCGTCCAGACCGAAGTGTCCAAACTTTCTATTTTAGGCTTCTCATTTAAAATGTCTCATACCCAAAAAAGGAAAGTTTTTTCACTATTCCACCCACTCATTCTCTCTCCTACTTTACTTTTACACTCACAACATTCTCTCTCCTAACTATTCCTCCCACTCATTCTCTCTCCTATTTAATTTTTCATACTCACAACATTTAAACTTTTTTCTTTCTTACCTCACTTTCCTTAATTCAGCGGTGTCGCTTTTGGACACCGTACCACGGAGGGAGTATTACATTGCATATATCACTAACGTTCCCGCTCACCATTTGTTTGTTGTCCAATCAAAATCAAGGTGTTCCATAAAATAGTTCCACTCAACTATTCATACTTTTTTTTTCCATAATCACCCGTAGAAAAGATGATAAAGGGATGTACTCCCACCGTCCCAAATCAAAAATGAGTGCCTTAAAAAAAATTGCTTTTAATTAAAAACAAATATAGTATATTTTTTAATATTTATTTTAAAAGGGAGTAACTAATTCATTTTGTGCCTCAGTGAACAACGTAGAATCCTTATCAACATAGATAGGATCACATTTCACATCATAAGATATAAATTAAACAATCACCATTATTCTTTAGTCTTTGTGCCAATTAAGATTAAGATTTGAAATAAAACACTCCCTATCCCTATCTCTCGTCGACCTCTGTCCCCAAATAATTATTACACTTTTACTAGAGTGAATGGCAAAATAGGTTTCAATATTGGCATGGGGTTTACCAATTCACTACTCCACATTTCAATTTCATCAATTTTGGGTAAGTTGTCAAATTTGAGGCTTATTGACAAAAATCGTTAAAAACATTTAACGGTTTAGGATCAATAATTGCCAATTGGGAACCCAAAATATGATTAATAATTTTCAATTTGGGGTCTAGTCGAGGGTTTTTTACTTGCTCACAAATGGACGGGGAGGAAGTAAGTAGAAAATGATTTCGGAATGGGAAAAAATAAATGGTTTACCAACCATTACAACAGATGAATACCAAGTATTTTCAGCAAAATGTGTACTACTTTCTCTAACAATGATTTGGGAATTGTAATAACTAGTAATTCAGTTACCAAACTGGACAATAATAAAAGATCAAGTTTTTTAGCTTCAAAAACGAAACGAGGTTTCTGCCATTATTCTTATGCATGGTAAGTGATTCATCAGTGGAGAATACTTGCACACAGATGGACTGGGAGGAAGCAGAAAATGATTCGGAATGGGAAAAAGAGAGAGAGAGAGAGAGAGAGAGAGAGAGAGAGAGAGAGAGAACGATCATTCAACAATGATTGGAACGAGAGAGCACTAGTTTCGTTTAGCATACAGTCATCCACAAGTCTCTCTATCAAACTCTCAGAAGTTTCATAAAAAAAAAAACTTTAACAAAGAAAGAGCAGCGGAAATGGATGTCTCCCTTTATTCCTTTGCGCATCACTTCCTCAGAGAGAAAAAACAAGAGCTGTGGATGAGTGAGTGAGTGAAATGGTATCAGAATATAATAAATGATTGACTGACCCCTTCCACTGAACAGATACTTTCTTTCCCATCTCGCCTGAATTGATAAGAAATTCCCGGCAGATATAATACAATGTCCCCCTCCCCTCCGACCCCAGCACACACTCTCTTCAGAAATTATTATTCACAAATAATACTTTTAACCATCTATAATCTAAATCATTAAACCCCTTCTATTGGCAGAAAAGTAGCACTTAAACAATCTCATGCACAATAAAAAGAAGCCAAACAATTTTTTATTTTTTATTTTTTATTTTTTATTTTTTATTTTTTTAAAAAAAAAAGTGTGTTTAAGGTTGCAAATGTACTTGTGAAACAAAATTAGCTATAAGATACATTACAAGCTATATCATGATTCAAAAGACGTATGTGGTAACTAATTTTCAAGGACTAAGGACTAAAGTGAAACTAAGGCCCAGGAAAATGAAAGGACGATAAAATGCACCTATTTGGAAAGCTGGATGTCATTATAATTATAATTATAAAAGAATGTGGACCGCATTGATAAATTACTTATTCCTCCATCAAGAATGTGCTGTGTTGGTATAAACCCACCAACTTGTTGGAAATGATGACAAAAAGTTTTTGTTAAGGTAGCTTTCATACTCACCTTCCAACTTGCCTTTTTCGTGCGGTATCAATTCTCCTCGTCTCTTCAAGAATCCCATCGCCTGATATACATTATCAAGAGTTACATCATCAGCTATATCAGCAGCTTTCTTGGCACCCTCTGCCAAAACTCCATCCAGATATGATGTATCTGACACAATTTCCTCATAGCGAACCTGCAAAAGTAGAGAACCAAATAAGATTTTTTTACTATCTCCGTCTCAACCCAATGTGCACCATTACTGTTGGGCACGAGAATTAATGAGAGAATATATATATTGAAAAGTATTGAGTGTGAAAAGTGTTACGAGTATAACAACTACAAGTGAGTGGGATTTACAAGTGAACCCCACAATTTAAGTGTGTGAGTATGACAAATGGGATGTAGGTAATATAATAGTAATAAAAACATTCTTTTTTTGGAATAGGCACATGTCAACGACACTCACCAAACAGGTAAGTGTGCACATTGAGTTGGGACAGAGGTAGTATTATTTATTTATTTTTTTGAAGCAAAAACCAAATAAGATGATGTTGTAATTTGTAACTGTAAAAAACAGTGCGACCTGGCAATTAATTGTGTATAACTGGTAATCAGGCCCAAAAAAAAAAAAAGGAATGATTACGGTTATACTCCCTCCGTCCCAAAATGTTTGTCCCATTTGACTTTTTTTGTTGAACTTTGACCACAAATATATGACAATTTAATTATGTTCATGAAATTCTAAAAATTCCTATTGATTCACCATTAATAATATTATCAACAACAACTTTTAGAATTTCATGAACATGATTAATCTCTCATAAATTTGTGGTCAAAGTTCAACAAAAAAATCAAATGGGACAAACATTTTGGGACGGAGGGAGTATGAATTTAGCCTTTTGCTGCATTCTGCTTTTTAAGAATGTCTTAATTCCATAACAAGTTCTTTGGATGACAAGTGTGAAAGCAGGATGATTCTATGAGTAGATACTTGGTGCAAAATGCAATATCCCAAATGTTACATTCAGCCTACTCCTCTCAGAACCCTACACAAGCTAGAGAGAACAAAGTATGGGATTTTTTCAATTTCCTACATTCCACCTTTTTTTATTATTTAATTAATCATTAATTCCTTTCACTGGATTGAGTCTCTTAATGCAAAAACGTAAGCATCAGACTGAGATAAAACATTAATGGTCCTTAAATGCTTTAAAACTGAAAGATGTGATGCAGCTAATATAATAGCAAATGCAAGTGCACAGAACTCAAGCGTACCACAAGTATCCATGTCCAGAAAGGATTCAAAAATGTATCATATTTTTAATTTTAATTTTTTGGTACAAAAAAAATAAATAAATAAAATGCATCATATGCACAAGAACCTGGATGGGATGCATATGGTCGATTAAAGTCTGTAAGGACAACCTTAAAGGTTCCCCAATTCATATGTTGACGTTCCTGTGCAACTTCCTGCAGTGGAAAATTGGTCAGAGGACAGAGAATTCTCCAGAAGGGTCTAAGACATTAATACATTACTCATATCTAGCAAGTCAAGATCTACTGCTCATCTGAAAAATTCAACATTTCAACTCATCTTGCAAAACCAAATTAAATAAATAGAAAGAATGGATCAAAAGAAAAGAACGAAAAAAGAAACATGCACTCGTACCCTGATAAACTTACACTCCAGGGTGATCTCCCCCTCCTCTTTTTGATGATTCGATACGATGTTTCATGTTAGCCAACCCCAACTCATTTTGGGACTAAGGCATTGTTGTTGTTGTTGGATCAACCAAGAATGTTGATATGTAGGTATGGTATTGTAAAATTATCAGAGCTTGGTTGTTAAGGGTAAGCCTATTAATGATGATCCAAGTTAAGAATTGATTTGTGTGAAGGAGAAAATATTATTTAATTCCTTTCTTGATTCAATTGATTACAACTCTATATATACACGAGTTTCCTACTTGGAGAAGGATTCTATCAATACCATAACTAATGCTTGTAATTAAGCTAATCATATATCCTACCTAATTTACATATATCAAATAAGGAAACGATAACCATGTACAAAATGAAAAGATATTGAAAATATCTTTTTCAATGTCTCAACACCCCCCCCCCTCAAGTTGGAGCGTGTAAGTCACAAACGTCCAACTTGCCAATTAGATGAAGGGATTGTCGACTGCCTAAAACCTTGGTTTTGAGCACATCAGCCAATCGTGCGGGGGTGTGAATATACTGAGTTGTGAGGACACCTGTCTCTGAACAGCATCACGCACAAGATGACAGTCAACTTCGATATGCTTTGTGCGTTCATGATGGACAGGATTCTGAAACATATGTAAAGCAGATTAACTATCACATAGAAAAGGCACCGGAGTATCATGTTTAATTCCAAAGGACTTGAGAATACTTAGTAGCCATTTAAGCTCACAAGTGGCACTAGCCATATATCGATATTCTGCATCGGCCGAAAAGCGAGAAACCGTATCTTGCTTCTTCGTCTTCCTTGAGATCGGTGAATCATCAAGAAAAATAAAATAGGAAATGAGAGAATGTCGCGTGATAGGACAACTTGCCCAATCAGAGTCACAGTATGCTCGTAGTCGTAAAATGGAGGATGTTCGCAAGAGAATTCCTTGACCAAGATGAGCTTTTAAATAAAGAACCACACGCAATGCAGCAGCCCAGTGAGCAATCTTGGGCTTGGTCATAAATTGTGCAAGAATATGCACACTATAGGACAACTCCGGGCGTGTAATGGTGAGATAGATAAGACGCCCCACAAGACGTCTGTAAGGCTCAGGATCACGTAAATCCTCGTATTCAGTCAAGGCCATACGGTGATTTTGTTCAATGGGTGTAAGTGCTAGACGAGCACCAAGGAGTCATGTATTGAAAAGAATATCAAGGTCATATTTTCGTTGAAAGAGAAAAATGTCATCTGAATGTGTAGCAACTTCAAGCCCCAAAAAATACATGATACATCCCAAGTCTTTCATATGAAAACATTTACTGAGATATGCCTTGAAGCGTTGAATAACCTCATGATCGTTACCACCAATAACCAAATCATCCACGTACACAAGAACGTGTAGTTCTGCATCGGAAGTGTTGTAAGAAAAGAGAGAATAATCCGAACATGACTGACGAAAGCCATATTTCTTCAAGGTAGTTGACAACTTCGCAAATCAATAGCGAGGTGCTTGACGTAGGCCATACAATGACTTCTTGAGTTTACACACCTTACCTGAAAAACAAGCATGACCCCTCAAAGGTACTTTCATATAGACATCTTCACTATGATCACCATGAAAAAAAGCGTTGTGAACGTCCATTTGATGAAGTTCCCACCCACGAACTGCAGCAATGGAAAGAAAAACTCGTACAGTGACCATCTTGATTGTTGGTGCAAAGGTTTTTTTGAAATCCACACCTTCAACTTGTCAATTCCCAAGATGACTAAACGAGCTTTGTAACGTTCAACAGACCCATAGCATTATACTTTATCTTATAAATCCATTTGTTGCCAATTACCTTCTTGTCAATGGGAGTATCTACCAATTCCCACGTACCATTCTGGTCAAGAGCAGCAAATTCTTTGTTCATCGCCTCACACCAACGAGGATATTTAGATGTTTCTCCAAAATGCTTTGGTTCATGTCATGAGTCAACAGCAGCCAAAAAACAACGATTTGCTATAGAAAAGTTAGTGCAACTGATAAAGTGTGATAAAGGATAGTGAGTACTTGAAGATTTCTTTTGGACAGGTGAACGCGACGAGGAGAGGACTTGAGCGACGTGAGCCTTGCCTAACTCATATTCAGTTGATGGATACCTTGTAGAAGACGTTTTAGCTCTCTGTTGTCCTCGACCCAAATTCTCTTTTGCAGATTGTTCAGGCACTTGCAATTGTTCAGGAGGTTGTTCGGGCCTATGAGTAGTATTTGTAGTCTGTTCAGCCTGTTGTGCTGGAACTTGTTCAGTAGGTTATTCAGACAACTGTTCAGGCAACTGATTGCCCACACAAGCACTGTCTTCCTCGTAAGTAACTTCATCGGTAGGTGCACAAAGAAATATATTTGAATCCGTATAGGCCTATTCTGGATCAGTCCTGTTACTAGCAAAGGAAAACTCCTTTTTCACAAAAACAATATCCAGAGAAATGAGCATTTTATGCTCATCAAGATCATAAACTAACCAACCTTTCTTCCCAAAAGGATAGCCCAAAAAAACACATCGTCTGCTTCGACCTGCAAATTTATCATTATCTTTTCGAGAATAATGAACATAAGACAGAGATCCAAATACCTTAATGTTTTTTGTAGAAAGGGGATTTTCCAAAAATAATTTCATGGGGTTTTTTTCCATGCAACAATTTCGAAAAGGTACGATTAATTAAGTACCCTGCTAGTACACATTCTCCCCAAAATTTCACCGACAATTTTGCTTGAAACATTAAAGCACGAGACACATTCAAGATACGTCTATGCTTTCTTTTCACCCTTTCATTTTGTTGGGACATACGAATGCAAGTGGTGTGATGCTCAATGCCATTTTCAATAAAATATTTTTCTAAACAAGTAAATTTTGTCCCATTGTCACTCCTAATCTTCTTGACACGTTTATTAAATTGTCGTTCTATCATGACAAGAAAATTTTTCAAGATGTGAGAAACATCACTTTTAGATTTAACCAAGTAAACCAATGCGGCACGAAAACAATCTTCCACAATCGTCAAAAAATAAACGGCTCCACACATTGCAAGTTTTCGATAATCACCCCAAATATCGCAATGGATTAAATCAAAAATTTCAATAGAGTTACTGTCACTAAGAAAAACTTGTCTCTACTTTGTTTAGCTTTGCATCAAATTTCACATACGTCTTTATTAATACTATTATGACTAATAAAAGACAATAAACCAACCACTTTACTTGATGGATGTCCAAGTCGTTGATGCCACAACTGATAGCTGTCAGATTCTCTAATATTGTAAGCATGCGTCCCTGTTAGTCCCCTCAAGTAGTATAACCCCCCGTCTTGTTCACACGTTCCAATCAAAATCTTCGTGGCTCGATCCTGTACAACACACAATTTATCAAAAAAGTGCATTACATGATTGGAATCATTAAGTAATTGGGAGACAGATAACAGATTGCATAACAGATTGCAGTTGAACGTAGGAGCATATAAAACATTTCTCAAAACTAGATGTGATCTGATGGCAACATCGCCTTCTTTCGTGGCGATCATATATCTTCCATTGGGCAAACCTATGTGGTTAGCCTCAATCTGACGCACGTTTTTCAGCAAAGAAATATTCCCTGTTGCTATGTGTCGATTAGCTCCACTATCGACAAGACAAGTCTCATTATTTGTCTTACAAATCATTCGACAAGTTGTCTGATCAGTTGACTACACATGTGTCTGCACATACTCCTTGAAGTGGCTTCACTATTCAGGCGTGGAACCTAGCAAGCCAGCCCTATCATCATCCGTCATTCCACCAGTTCCCTCCCCACTGGTATGCACCGTGTTGACTCATGGGTTGGATGTGCTTGAGTGTTTTCCCGTAGCCGAAATGATTTGGCCTCCGCCTCTTCCCTTCATGTTCCTCAAGCGTTGTTCTCCCCACCATTCTGGATACCCCACCGGTCTGTAGCACGTATCTGCATCATTTCCCTTATTCTTACAGTGAGAGCAAATAACACTGCTCATATCCTTTCTTTCCCCTTTGAGCCAGTTGTGCGCACACCTGTTCCCACAACTGTTTGAACAACAAAGCTGGCAGGTGCAGGATAATCTTCATGCACGCTGCCCCGTACTCTTTCTTCCCGTGCAACCATAGAGTATGCCTTATTAACATTAGGCAAGGGTTCTGTGTTCAGTATGGAGGACTTCACGTTCTCAAACTTCGGTGTTTCAAGCCCCATAACGAATTGATAAACCTTCTCTTCTTCGAACCAACTTCGTGCTAATATTGCACCTGCACCCTGCACATGAGCAGATCAGGAGTGCGTCAAAATCATTCAGATCGTCCCACAGTTTCTTCACGCGACCAAAATAAGCTGCCACGCTTTTACCTTTCTGTTGTTTGCATTTTGCTAGATCCGCCTTCAGTTGTTGAACCCTTAGTCCGTTTCCAACCGAAAACCTTTCCCGCAAATCGTCCCACAACGTTTTTGCATTATGCACATAGCTTACCGTGGAACGAAGGCTTGGCTTAAGGTGTTAAAGATCCATGAAACCACCATCGAGTTCATAGTTTGCCAAAGTTCCAGTTCGTCTCATATGGTGGGTTTTTCAATCGTTCCATCAATGAAGGCGGTATTCGTATTGGCCCTCAATGATCCCTTGAAAACCCTAGCCCATTTTTCATAATTCTGCCCCTTCAATTGGACATGAGTGAGAATCATTCATGGATTGTCACTTGACGAAAGAAAGTATGGAGAGTGTCTCTCCTCCATGGCTTTCTTCTCGCCAGTAGCTTCGGTGGTCATGGTGGCCGGACCTTGAAAGCTCTGATACCAAGCTAAGAATTGATTTGTGTTAAGGAGAAAATATTATTTACTTCCTTGCTTGATTCAATTGATTACAACTCTATATATACATGAGTTTCCTACTTGGAGAAGGATTCTATCAATACTATAACTAATTTACATATATCAAATAAGAAAACGATAATCATGTACAAAAGGAAAAGATATTGACAATATCTTTGTCAATATCTCAACAATTCATCCATTGGAATCCATCGAAGGTTCATACTTCTTGATTGAAAAGATTTTCTGGGTAATGGGACTTTAGAGTAGTTGAGATGCTGAAATGTATATTTTCTTAGTTTGTCACAAATATCTATGTGGCCTTGCTCAAATGCTTACTTGTCCCACCAAGGGTTTATAAAACTGAAATAAAGTGAACAAGGTAGGATGAGAGTTATACAGAGACCATAACCTCCAGGCTAAAGTCGGGGTCTCTCCTCTTCTTTTATGAGGATTACATAAAATAGTTTTTACCTTTTTCGCATAAATTAATTTCATATTACTCCTTTCCTTGAAACTTATGAACCCACCTCTTCTTTCACGGAGCCTAGAGAGCACACTACCAACTAGCCTTCTCACTCTGACTAAATGTTATGCATTTAGCCAAGTTCATAATATACAAGGCCGACAGATCTTTCCTTTTCTTATGCATAAACTGGGATATGAATCAGGTAGCCATATTGCTCAAAAATCAAGTCTCGCATTCATGCAAATGGGTCAATGACTCATCACCTTGTATATTTTTTGGCCACTCCAGTTCAAAGTCTGCTTACAAGTGCTATGAACCTCTCACACATAAAATTTATCACTCACGGCATGTTAACTTTGTGGAAAACATTTTCCCTATGCAAAATATGTGTCCTAATTGTGTTCTTGGGAAGCTTCTCTCTCAACAAGGATCCTAGTCAAAGGTTGAATTGCCCTCATCCTCATCAAGCATACTGATACGAACCCGGTTAGAAAAACATAGAAAGGCATGGATGGTTCAAACATTTTGGATCCAAGCTACAACTCAAGGGAGTTCCAAGGAAGGCATAAATGTTGAGGAAATCAGCAAGCTCCATGGCCATGGATTTAAATAAAGACAAGTATAACTTTCAGAATTTCCAGCATTTTTGGTCCAACTTTGTCGGACCACCACAGCCATTACAGATGTCGGATTTGGGCATATAATATATTTTTGGAAAGCCCAATGAGTCTAATTTCAAGCCCAACAAACGGATTGATAATTGGAAGTCTCTAGAAGAAGTTATGGCAGATTTAGTAAAGCTGGGTTTTCTAGACGGGAATTAATATTTTATTTCTAGATTCATGTAACTAGTGTGTTCAAACATTTTGGATTAAATGTATCATATTCCATACATGGAATAGGGAGTTTGAACACACTTTAGGATTTATTATATATTAATTAGGGTGATATTTCTTATGTATTTGAGCACTATATAAACCAAGTGCTTCATCATTTGTAATCAATCGAATTTTCATATATATGAGTGAATTTCTCTTGTTCTTCTTGAACATCTTTGAACTTATCAAGTTAGTCTCTTGTGCGTTCAAACTCCGACTTATCAAACGGATTTCCACCACCGTTTGTGGCGTCATTCACCTAGTCCAAGGTTGTCGTTACATTGGGAACGAAGGTCTTGGTTCCACCATTCCATTTCAATACACTAAGTCCTTGGTTTGCGTCACTTGGGGGCGTTGGGTCAAGGTTTCCATCAACTTATCAACAAATCTCCATCTAGAAACGATCTGGGGTTCCTTTTGGATCGTTAGGTCTTGTCGTTCGGGGCAAGGTCCACATCACATACCTTCTCATCCTACTCCTTCACTACCCCCAATATCGCTACCTTCCTCAAGCACCTTACTAATCAACCAAACCACTTCACAAAACCCTCCAACTAGCTCTACCACACCCTCTGATCAAACCTTACTTCTGATCAAACCTTGCTGCCCCAACAAGTTTCGCCTCCATAATTCCCTTGTCCAAACAACATTGTCTCATCCTATATACGACAACTGATTCTTCAATTTTACCTCCCACCATCCCCTCATCGATCGCATCAAATTTACTACCAAGAAATAGAAAACCCAACCCAAAATACTATAACCCAATGTTCGTAAACCATTCAATGACTCATCCTCTTCCTCAAACTCTTGAACCCACGTGTGTACCTCAGGCAATGAAAAACCCTAAATGGCGTGTTGCAGTGTCAAGTCAGTTTGATGCTTTGATTAACAACGGCACATGGGACTTGGTTTCGGGCAACAATCAAAACTTAATTGGTTGTAAATGGGTGTTCCGTCTCAAGTGAAGCCAGATGGGACCATTCAGAAATACAAGGCACACTTGATTGCCAAGGGTTTTCATCAACGTCCTGGAATTGAGTACTCAGAAACTTTCAGTCCGGTGACTAAGCCAACAACCATTCGCATCTTGCTATGCCTAGCTCTCTCGAATGACTGGTCTCTTCGACAGCTAGACATTAACAATGCATTCCTGAATGGTTTTTTGGATGATGAGGTTTACATGGTTCAACTCCCAGGCTTTGTTCACTCTTCGTTACCGAATCATGTGTGCAAGTTACACAAGGCCCTATATGACTTAAAGCAGGCTCCTCGAGCATGGTACCATGAGCTCCGACATTCCCTTGCATTATGGTTTTGTGAATTCAATTGTTGATGCTTCCTTGTTTATCTATAAACGTGATGGAATTCTGCTATATTTCCTTGTATATGTCGATGATATTATTTTGATTCGAAATAACATGGAATTTTTGAACAAATTTGTTGCTCATCTGGGGCATCGTTTCTCTCTCAAGGATCTCGATGATCTGCACCAATTTTTGGGGGTTGAATTCCCACTACCCATGGTCTATTTCTTTCGCAAAACAGACACATCAGTGACCTATTGAATAACTTCTCTATGGCTGGAGCGAAAGAAATCTGCACACCAATGAATAATTCATCTCCCGCTTCTTGATGACGGCATGCCCAAAATTGATCCTACTATGTACAGGAAATTGGTTGGTGGTCTTCAGTATCTTTCAATGACGAGACCAGACGTTTCTTATGCTGTGAATCGCTTATCTCAGTTTATGCATGCTCCATCTCAAACTCATTGGGCTGCTCTCAAGCGAGCTCTCCGTTACTTGAAAGGAACCATCCATCATGGGCTTCATCTTCACTGTGGTTCTCCTCTTCAACCTATGTTACCTGGATTCGGGATCGGGTATCCGACACGGGTACGGATCCTAGTGTCGGATTCACTTTTCCTCAAAAAAATTGGACACGGGGACACTGTCCTAAAATCAGGATACGGGTACGGGAATACGTTAATAACAAAATATATTGAGTCTATTTATATACTTTACTTATAAATGAAGTCAACTCACTTTTTTTTTTGCTAAGATATAATGTATAATTAAGTAAAACAACATTAAAACTTGTAAAATTTTTATAAATGAAGTCTACTCACTTTTTTTTTCTTTTTAATTTTTATTGTCGTATCCGAATAAAAATGCGGGTGTCGGGGTGTCTTGTCGGACACGATACGTGTCGGACACGGGTACTTCAACATATTTGAAGAGTCCGGGTAACATAGTCTTCAACTGACTGCCTTTAGTAACTCTGATTGGGGTGGCAATAAAGACACTGCCCGCTCAATCACAGCTTACATCCTATATCTCGGACCAAATGCTATCTCCTGGAAGTCTGCCCGCCAAAAGTCTGTCTCACGATCTTCTACTGAAGCTGAATATAAGCTCTTGCAAATGCAGCTGCTGAGGTAACTTGAATACAAAATTAGGTTCAAGAACTAGATATTCAGCTGCCCAAATCACCCATTCTTTACTGTGATAACACTGGTGCAACATACCTCATTGCTAATCCAGTCTTCCACTCTCGGATGAAACACATTACTCTTGATTATCACTTTGTACGTGAGAAAGTTACAGAAGGTGCACTCCGTGTTCATCACATCAGCACAAAGGACCAACTTGCTGACATTCTCACAAAACCTCTTGGTCGTTCACCTTTTATCCATCTTCGATCCAAGATCGGTGTCAGCAATGGTGTGGGTGCCTCCATCTTGCGGGGGCGTGTAAGAGATACACCATCTGTGCATTAACCTCAAGATTACACAGCCTGATTCTATGCAACCATATAAGTCCATAATCCCTTGATCCATGCAATCATATCAATCCACAATCCCTTGATCTCAGCAATGTAAATATTTACATCCTGTAAGTGAGATATTTAGATCCCTGTAATTAGCTATAGAAGTTGTATAAATAATGAACACTGATGAATAAAGATATAACCTTCAACATATTTTCAGTTCTCCTATAAAATGACCCATCTACCCTCTTCTCTCTTTCCACCAACCCAAAAAAAAAAACCAACTCCGTTTCCTACTCTTCAACCCGCTGCCACTTGCTTCTCCTCCGTCCCCCGTCTCTACATTCTTTGCATGTCGCCGCTTCCAATGTTGTAATATTTCCTCTCTGCCTCGATTCACCACCAAACCAACAGTGAAATCTCACCCCAAAACCTTTCATAATTGTAATTGACCTGACATCAATGGCTGTAAATTATTAAAAAAGTAGAGTCCGGCCGGAATTGGAACGCCTCGAGCATCCGGCAGCGTGAGCTGAAGCTT
The DNA here is from genome assembly GCA_022495995.1 of Adenophora triphylla var. japonica. Lineage (NCBI taxonomy): Eukaryota > Viridiplantae > Streptophyta > Magnoliopsida > Asterales > Campanulaceae > Adenophora > Adenophora triphylla. The sequence continues at coordinate 473,852 of JAFEMH010000888.1, read as the reverse complement.
GAACAGTATGTTTTGAGGTCTTCTCTCCATTCCTCCAAACAAATCTGTTAATAAATACCCAATCTTGCTCCTTCTCTTCCGGTGGAGCTTAAGAATACCATTAATGGAGAGTTTTTGCTGCCAAAAAAATTAAGATCTATGATAGACCTCCTCAAGAATGGAAAGGGAGATAAGTTGCTGATTATAAGGCTGAACTTAGGCACTTATGGCTAGGGTTACAAAGCCGTAATTGCAGCTACTATTATGATGCTGAATTAAGGGCTCAAGAATTGCTTCAATTACTTTGTTTGATTTTCTTTTAAGAGTATAAGGAGAAGGTAGAGAGGAAAAAAACATCCAGAAAGATATTGTGATTGACTCTATTGACTTGGGAGATTTTCAGCCTCTATAATTGATGGAAGGTTTAAGGAGAGTTCCAGTCTCTAGAAATTACTGGAAAGGAGAGTGCTAACCACTATAATAGTTGTATTTTACTATTTTGTAGGAGAGTCGTAGGAGAGTGCTAGAGTTTCTGTTATTGTTCGTGTTTTCACTGTTCCGCTGAATAAAATAATCAAGTCTTTCCTTATTATTCCACTTGTATACCATCAGTATCTTTCAATTGGTACCAGAGCAGATTGCTGCCAGGTTGCTGAACAAGTTGTTGGGGAATGATGGAGTATGATGATTATTTTCTGCTGAGAGTCGATCCACAAATCCTCCTCGAACTACCGAGAGATAAAGATGAGTTAGAGATGCGTACTTCAGCATTCCTTGAGAGAATTGTCCAGACAAGTTCGTTCGATGAATATGTTAAAAGAGTTTCGGACAGTTTGCTCTCAATTGGAGACTGCAGCTTCATACATCCGTGAAGAACTGACCGAATGATTTTTTCTGGAGCATTTCATTGCTGGACTGGAAGAAGGAAGTAGGTCGTATGTCAAATGGTTTGTACCGCGTACAGTTTATGAGGCTCAGAGGTATGCAAAGTATCACAGAGAAAAGTCACTTGCAAAGTGTTATCAAGAGGCAAAAAATAAACACGATTCTAAATGTTCATATGACGTCGTTGACGAGGTAAGTGCTAAATCTATTGAGAGCTTTGTTAATGTTGTTGCTAAAAATTATACAAGTTCGACTACAAATGATTTTTTAAGTCCAAGTTGAGAAAATGGTGGAGATGCAGATTGTGGTTTGAATAAAAATACTTCTCCAGCTGTGTGAGCTCTTTCTGCTTTGGAAACGGATGCTAGTTTCATTTTAGGAGAAGGGCCTGTTAGATTCATTCTTAATGGAGTTAATTACACTACTTCAGGGGAGTTTTTCATGGTTTTTGATGATGATAGGGCTGCTAGATTTGCTCGAATGGAAGATAATACTAATAAGGATGGTAAGGGAGACAATATGGATGAAAATAGGGTGGATTCCCTTTCAACAATCTCAGATGATGCAACAAATGGGTAAAGTATAAAGAGAGAACATATCACAATCAGGCAGGCCAATTGCTTGATAAAAATCCCTGGAGAATTATGAAGAAGTTGCTTGAAGGTGTCGAATGCAAAGCAAAAGTTTGTTGTGATTTTGAATTGGCAAATGAATTAAAGGATATTGGACAGATGAGAGGTATAATTTAGTAGATGAAATGGAAAGGGGTGCTCCTGTAATTGGTAGGGGTGTAAGTGGTTCGGTCAAAACCGCGATTCGGAACCAAACCAAACCACGTGGTTTAGTTTGGTTTTCAAGCAATAGTTGTTTTGTTCGGTTCCAAAAATTGTCAAACCGTGTATTTCGGTTTGGTCTGCGGTCTGGACCCCCAAACCACGATTCGAGACCGCGAGACCGAACCACCAAACCAAATCGATAAACCAAACCACCAAACCGTTCAATATTAACCGTGTATATGCATATCTTTCATCTCCACCTCACATTTAAATTTGAAAACCTCTAATTCTATTCATGGGTTTTATCCCATAACCCTTTTTTCTTTTGGTTAATATTCCTGTAATAATGTTAATTCGCTTTTTAGCACATGCCATTACAAGTACTCAAATGGCTTGTTGTTAACATTGAATCACAATTTCATTTAAATTTTGAATCTCCTCTGTATGCTATGTCCGGAAAATTCAAACAAACATGACAATGAATTGTGTAGTCTGAAACCATGTTCTAATTAATGGTTTAAGTCGTGTTTAATTTCATGGTTTGAACCGTGGTTTGAACTGTGGTTTAAACCGCGATTCGGACCGTAAAATAAAATCGCGGTTCGGTTTGAATTTTTTCATGGTTCGGTCCGATTTGAGATTTTTCCAAACCGATGACTAGTGGTTCAGTCCGTAAACCGAACCAAATCGAACCATTTACACCCCTAGTAATTGGTGTACAGGCTGCAAAACTAACAATTGGTTTGGGGTTATCGTATGAGTTGTGGGATCCAGGAGGCATCTATGTGAAAGTTGCAGAGGTTAGGGCTACGGTTAAAGCCACATGGGAGGAATATTCCATGATGTAGAATCACTTTGTAATATTCACCTTGAGGACAAGGTAAAAGTTTGGGCGGGGGTAATGATAGACCTCCTCAAGAATGATAAGGGAGATAAGTTGTTGATTATAAAGCTGAACTTAGGCTCTTATGGCTGGGATTACAAAGCTGCAATTGCAGCTACTATTATGATGCTGAATTTAGGGCTCAAGAATTGCTTCAGTTACTTTGTTTGATTTTCTTTTAAGAGAATAAATAGGAGAAGGTAGAGAGGAGAAAAACATCCAGAAAAATATTGTGATTGAGTCTACTGACTTGGGAGAGTTCCAGCCTCTATGATTGCTGGAAGGTTTTAGGAGAGTTCCAGTCTCTAGAATTACCGGAAAGGAGAGTGCCAACCTCTATAATAGTTGGTATTTTATCATTTTGTAGGAGAGCGGGAGAGTGCTGGAGTCTCTGTTATTCTTCGTGTTTTTTACTGTTCCGCTGAATAAAATAATCAAGTCTTTTCCTTATTATTCCACATGTATACCATCAGTATCTAGCAAATCCCATTAAATTGAGATCAAAATTTGTTTATCTCCTCTCAGTTTTCTATTAATTTGTGTGTGGGTGTGTGTGTTTTGTAGCTTTTCCATCCCTCTGTTTGTTTGTGGGTGATCTCTCTTTGTGCAAGTGGCCATTTTTTTGCTCAATGGAGATGAGGGAGAGAAGGGTGTAGGAATTAATGGATGAGAGGCAGAGAAGGGTGTTAATGGAGGAGGAGGAAATAGGGCCGGAACTAATGGAAGAGGGAGGAGAAGGTGGAAAGTATTAGAATAAGGAGGGTTAGACGAAGTCAATCAAAACATGGAAGAGAATAATTGAATTGAAAGACTCAATTGATTATGATGCTAGAGATACATATTTATAGGGTTACAATGAGGAGGTAGTCTCCTAGAAGGAGAAGGTTTTTAATTCCTAGAAGGAAAATGTTTCTAATCTAATACAAAGATTTAGTTTCCTAATCTATATTAACAATATATACTTGAATATAATATAATGATATTATATTATATTCCTAATATGCCCCCGCAAGATGGACGTTTTTTGGATAAGTCCAATCTTGGAGAGTGATGAGATGAACCGGGTTTGATGATGAGTTGAAGATGTGTTCTCGGACATGTGTGGTGTCGGATGTGGTGTCGTTCCTCGCGTCCGAGGTGGTGATAGGTTGGTGCATGACCATTTCGGAGACGATGGAGTTGTGGAGATAGGTTCGGGCGTATGTATGACTGCCGAGAAAAGATTCGGGCTTACGTATGATGGCCGAAAAAGGTTCGGGCTTACGTATGATGGCCGAAAAAGGTTCGGGCTTACGTATGATGGCCGAGAAAAGTTCGGGCTTACGTATGATGGCCGAGAAAAGATTCGGGCTTACGAAGGGAAGAAATAATACTCAACGTTAAATTGAGATAAAAAAATTATGAGGGGGAGAAATAATACTCAACGTTAAATTGAGATAAAAAAGAAATTATGAGGGGGAGAAATAATACTTAACGTTAAATTGAGATAAGAGAAAAATTGAAGAAGAATGTTTGAATAAGGAGGGTTATTCCGAGGGTTTTGGTGATGGCGGAAGCAAGGATTTGGCTGTGAGGGTTTTGGTGAGGGTTTTGGTAGTTGGTGGTGAAGTAAAGATTTTTGGCAGAAGAGGTTGATTTATAAGGTGAGGCGGCAACGAGTGGGAGGGTATAAAGAATAGGGTTTCGGCTATGGTGTTTTAAGCCGATGGTGGTGGTGGGAGGTAGGTGGTATTTGGTGGCGAATGGAATGGTGATGAGGGAGTTATTGGCGGTAGGAGGGTTTTTGCCGCAGGTTGAGGGGGTTTAGGAGGAGGAGGGTGTTGCCGTGAGTTGTGGTGGTGAAAAGAAACTAAGATGGGTGGGTCTCGGCTAGGGTTTTGCCAAGGCTTGGTGGTTGAAGAAGGTGGATTTGGCTGTGAGGGTTTGGGTGGGGAGAGGGTTTTGGCAGTAATGGGTTTGCCTAATAGTTTAGAATTAAGGAGGGTTTTGGCAGTAATGGGTTTGCCTTGGTGTTTGGTTGAAGGGTGTGTTTCCGTGAGATGTGGTGGAGGGCGGAAGCAATAGTGTTGAGGCGAAAGCAATAGTGGTGAGGGGGTGGGGCGGCTTTGGGGTTTGCCCAGGTTTTGGCGGAGAAGTCCTTCTATGGATCTTAATGCTTTGATACCATATTAGAATAAGGAGGGTTAGACGAAGTCAATCAAAACATGGAAGAGAATAATTGAATTGAAAGACTCAATTGATTATGATGCTAGAGATACATATTTATAGGGTTACAATGAGGAGGTAGTCTCCTAGAAGGAGAAGGTTTTTAATTCCTAGAAGGAAAAGGTTTCTAATCTAATACAAAGATTTAGTTTCCTAATCTATATTAACAATATATACTTGAATATAATATAATGATATTATATTATATTCCTAATAGAAAGATGGGGAGGGGTAAGTGGAAAGCATGGGTGGGCTGGAATAATTAGGTACTGTTTGATAACCATTTTTATTTTTGTTTTTAAATTAGAAATAGAAATATGTTTATCTTTCTATTCCATTCCAATTCCTATAAATGGAAATAAAAATAAAAATGTGTTTGACAACCATTTTTGTTCCATTATTTTCACTCAAACTTGTTCTTAAATGTACAACATATTAAAGCATGAGAGGAGTCAATTCAGTGATATGGGGTATACTGTATATAACAATCTTCTTCAATTTTCCTTGTTCATTCATCTTCCCCCTTTTACAGTTATACTGTAACTATTATTGTTGACAACTTCCCAAAATCAATAGTTGCTATCATGGCCCATTCCCATGAATTGTGATTTATGACAGAAATTAGTATCAAGTCACCTCTATTTACAGCAAATTATCACAGCATTATTTAATCAGATTCACTTGTGTCAAATTCATACTACCTGTTAAATTCCTAGACAACTCTTCTCTCAAATGCTCCAAATTAAAACTTACCAGCAAAGTCAGTTTGGGTTTAGGGCTAATTTATCAAAGCAATATCTAATTAGCTTCACGCATTTTAACTTCATAACCCTCGCTAAACTTCTCAGTCATATGTCTCTCTAAAATTCTCCAAATTGGAAGTTACCAGTAAAGTAAATTGCGGTTGAGTGGAAATCGTGAGGGTATTAAAGAGAGAGAGAAGGGGTATCAAAGGAGGAAAGGATTGATCAGGGGTGGGTTGAGTGGGACGACCATCACGTGAAGGTTTTGGAGGAAGACTGTAATTATTACTGAGAAAAAGTGGGAAAAACATTTGTTGTTAGCTGTCTTTGAACCAAGATGTCAGCAAATAATATCCCGCGTGAAACGTATTTTTTTCGTTTCTAGAAATGGGGTTAAAACCAAAAACGTTTTCTTCAAACTTAAAAATGAAATAATTATCAGACACACTTTGTTTCTCAATTTTGAGCGAAACATAGAAATAGAAACAGAAAATCAAGAAACAAAACAGTTTTTATTTTTGTTGCTTTTTTAAACTTATTTCGTTAAGTATAACTGGTATCATTAACTATTTAACGATCGTTAGTCAAGTGAGGACACGTGACTACAACCCGTTGAAATATTGACAGTTTCGTTAAGAAAGTGAGAACATTGCAAGAAAATGGTACTGGAATGAGGACATTGAAAAATAATCACTTCAGTGAGAACATTTAAAAACAGTGTTTCTTTAGTGACCAAAACATGGGTTTTGCCAAAATAAAAATGTACTCCATCAAACCTCACTTTAGAAATGGTTAAGTTAACTCCAAATATCAAAATAGGACTTCGGGGAGAGGGTGAGTGAGAGAATCTATTACAAACTAGCAAGATCATTTTAGGCTTGTTAAGCTATAAGCATTCCTGATTAAAGTCACAGTTGCCATTCATGCTACTTTCTAAACTTCTAACCATAATTATACTTTTATTCTTCTCAATACAAAAATGTTTTTCAAATATAGATCCAACAAACACTCAAATTGAATGTAGCAACACAAACTATACTTCTATGTGATTAGATGGATGTTATAGTTTATGATGGTTACATTAATCTTCTCTAAAACTAAAGAACAATGTCAGGTACTGATCCAATATAAATATATAAGGCTCCTATTGACATTGAAAGGGTGAAACTAGGGCTCCTCTGCACTTAGTTGAATCAAACCAAACTCAATACGAAAAGTAAGAAGTAATCCCGTGTAATGATCAATTAAATGTCTTACTTTACAGGAATCGAAGAAGTCTCAGAAAGAGTAGTTTCTGGGACTGATGAGCTACAATAGCACCGTCCATGACTAGCACCATAGCCACCGGCAAAAATTTGCCGTGGGGGGATTGCTCCAGGTGGTTTCCTCAATAATTTACTTCGAATTTGAAAACACACACACACACACAAATTGAAAATGCCAACGTTGAGAGTACTTCATTTGCGATAGAAATCTCAAACTAAATTAGCCATGACTACCAACTAGCCAAAATCTAATCATACAAAGAGGAACCAAGTTGCAAACCTGTCATGAATCAATTTGACTGAAAACTTGGAATGCATTCTATATAATAATTACAGATATGTGTGTGTGTGTGTGTGAAGAGACAGAGAGAGATGAGGAGTACGTGGAATCGGTGAAGCGAGGGGAAGAATTTGATAGAAGGAGAAAGTTGGAGAGAATGGAGAGGCCCATGCTTCGTCGGCGGCGGGGTTCAGGCAGCGGAGGAAATATAGTTTGAGTTGGATTGGATATGCGACTTTGTTCGCTGTCAGTTCGGGTCAATCATGTTTTGGAGCGGATCCGTAAAATTATTATACACACACTCATATTACTAAGGGTCCGCTCTCGAGTCTAAAAATGGAGGTGAAGGGAAGGAAAAAGGAGGAAATGGGAGCTCATTTCCTCCCATGGCGTGCTCCTGAGTTTTTTTGAGCTAGGAAAGGGAAGGAAATGGAGGCCTCATTTCCTTCCATTTCAATCCTCTCGTGAGTGGGCGGATTGGGAGGAAAGGAAATGTTGCCGCCATTTCCTCCCCCTCCCTTCACTTCCCCTCCCTTCCCTTCCCCTCCCGTCCTCCCCCTGCAAAACTCGGGAGCGGACCCTAAGTATACCCCTAAAACAATTGTTTCCCAAACACCCCCACCCCCTTCTTCTTCCCCTTATTAAATAATTATACACACACTCATATTACTAAGTATACCCCTAAAACAATTGTTTCCCAAACACCCCCACCCCCTTCTTCTTCCCCTTATTAAATACACTCCTGTCTTCCACTATTTTGCAACCTTATACTCCTCTTTCAACCTTCATCAACCCCGCTTCCACCACCACCGCCGCCATAGTCCACCATCGTCTTTCCTCCCCCATCAATTATGAAAGAGTATGAATTACTCCGAAATATCTCTTTTCATATTCGTGATCCTGGTATAAATATTTACTGAAATTAGTTTGTAAATAATTTAGATAGTTTGTATTTATCTTAGTAAGATTTTATTTAGGAAAAGTATTTTTGACAGTTATCTTGTTGACTAACCTACTAATCTTTTATTTTAGTGCTTATCTTTTATTTATTCTAGAACTCTTCTAGTTTGAAATGGAGCGGCTATATAATGAAAAAGGAGCCGACCATTTTTTCTATGAATTCTAGAGCTTTTATATCATAATCAAGTTTCTCACAAAGATTCATTCTTGATCTTGAAATCTTTTGATCCAAGTCTTTTAGTTCTTCAAGGTTGTTTAGTGTTTATATTTGTTCTTATTTCAAGTGAAAGTGTGAGTTTTTAGGAAACAAAAAGTTTCCTAGTTTTCGAATCATAACAAAATTTGGTAAGTGGATTTTTGGACTTTCATGAAAGATTTATTGTGTCCTACTTTGACAAGGACTTTGTTAATATAGTAAATATCTTTTATTTATGTACATAGTTTTAAATTAGGACTAACCTACTAACAATCTTTTTCCTTGTGGGTGTACTTTATGTTTTCTTATAGGATTTGAAAAACTCACATAAGGAAAGCATTGGATTCGTGAAGATCTTCTCCATGGTGCATATAAATACAAAGGGATCAGCACAAGAGAAGACGCGTTTTTTAAGAGAGAAAAATACCTTTGTTCTTCACGTCTTCATATTGTTATTTTAGGTTGTTAGTGAAGGTTGTGTCTTACATTCGAACTCACATCTAGGTTTTTGTCAAGTTTTTTGTTTTACTTCTGATTGAAATAGAGTCTACTTGGGAAAGAGAGAATGTTCTTATCGCAGAAGGTGATTAGAACTTGTTTAGTATTTTCGTCTTTTAGTTTTCACTTATTGGTGTTTTTGTAAAACAACAAAGTTTTTAATAGTGAAAAGTTTTTTGGCGTAAGCCTAGTTTGCTGGGTTCAAAACCAGTGAACGTATATAACTCTTGTGTTATTGTTTTATTCCGCTGCATTCTTGTGGATGTGTGGACAGTTGTGAGACACATATGTACTCACATTAATAAACTGTTGAGTTGTTTTAAGCTTCCTAGCTACACAAAACTTTCAATTGGTATCAGAGCCAACTCTCGAAATATTACCGAGTGTTGATCCAGAAAGTGTAGTCATAATGGAATGCCAAAATCATCAAAACAGGCCTCCTATCTTGGATGGCACTAATTATTCTATTTGGAAGTCTAAAATAAATTACATCAAAGGTATTGATGAAAGGGCTTGGATGTGTATTCTTGTTGCATGGCAACCTCCTACTGTGGAGAAGAAGCATGCGTTTGGTGTTGGTGAGTCTGTTTTTGAAAAGAAACCTGAAGAAAGATGGACTCTTGATGAAATCCATGCTGCTAACTTTAATTATAGGGCCATGAGTGCTATTTCCAGTCATGTTTCTGGAAATATGTATAAACTGATCATTAATGAAAGTGTTGCTAAAGCTGCTTGGGATATCTTGCAAATGAAATGTGAGGGGATTCCAAGTGTAAAGGCTACTAGGCTTAGAATCTTAATGGATAGGTTTGAAATACTTCGAATGGAAGAGACTGAAGACATAGTCTCTTATGCTGCTAAAATCCATGAGATTTCAAATGAATGCACTAGTCTGGGAGAATCAATCTCGAATGCTAGACTTGTGAGTAAGATTTTAAGGACCTTATCTGAGAGGTTCAATATAAAAGTGGTTGTGATAGAGGAAACAAATGACACCAACACAGTAGGTCTAGATAAAATTGTGGGAATTTTGACTGTGTTTGAGCTAAACCTTGAAGCTCAGAAAAAGAACAAATCCATAAGTCTTGCTCTCAAAAGTGCTGCTGCTGTTTCAAAAGAGCTTGTGGAACTATCCTCTGAAATTGACAAGTCAAATCTTGAGGAAGAGGATGTGGCTTTTATCTCTAAAAAATTCAGCTCTATATTGAAAAACAAGAGGATGAGTAAGTTCCCCAATAGACCTGCTTCCAGTGCTGCTGAAAAGCCAAAACCTAGCACTGAGAATGGATTCAAGAAGCCAAGCTTTGACAATAAAAAATTCTCTGAGTTTGTTCAATATAGGGCATGTCGTGACTTTGGTCACTATGCCAATGAGTGTGCTAACACACTTAAAAAGAAAGGAATGAGCTTAACTGCTACCCTTAGTGACAGAGAGGGTGAAGAAGAAGTGGCTAACATGTCTATAATCAATTGTCATTCTGTGTTTAATGCTTTTTCTGCAGAAATAGAAGAAGGAGTTCCTGAAGAAACTGTGGATGTGGTCCCAGATGTGAACACATTTGTTGACACATCTGAGTTGATGTTTAACTGTTTCTCTGTAAAAGGAGATTCTGAAGATGAGGATAGGGACATTCCCTATGAGGAACTTTTTGCAACCTACAAGGAGTTGCATACATATTGGATAAAAAGGATGGACAAGATTGAGGTACTTGCTAAGGTAAATAAATCCCTGTCTGATAAATTAGCTGCTTGTGAAGATGAAAAATCTATACTTTCAAAAGAGAATGATGATCAAAAGAATACAATTGCCAAACTTGAAGTTTTAGTAATCAAAAAGGAAGTTGAACTTGAAAAATTCAAATCTGAATGTGAAAAAGCTGAAAGTACTTTTACCAAATTGAACAAAAAGTAAAATGAAACTTGATGAAGCTATTTCCATGGGTCAACTTAATAAAACTGGTCTGGGCTTTGAAAAAGGAAATTTTGTAAAGGAGGGATGTGAGGCTTCTACTTCAAAAAGTGTGAAAAAACCAATTTTCAGAGAAAAATCCTTTTTGAGTGAGAAAAGACCAAGGAGGAGGCACTACATCTGCCATTATTGCTTTGCTCCTGGGCACATTAGACCCTTCTGTTACAAACTTAAGGCTGATAAAAAATCTGGTTACTTCAATCAGCCTCAGATGTGTGAGAAGATGTATACACATCCGAACACACATTCTGATAATCTGAGACCTCTGCACCACAAAAAGAAAGTTGAAAAGCAATGGGTGGCCAAACCAAGTGCTACCTGCAATGTTGTTTACTCTTCCCTCAAAATTAGTGTCACTGGTTCTTGGTATTTTGATAGTGGGTGTTCTAGGCACATGACTGGGAATCAAGCTGTTCTTCTTGATTATGAGTTGATTAGTGGGGGAAAAGTAAATTTTGGTGGTGGTGCTCAAGGTAAAATTGTTGGAAAAGGAACCCTAGATGTGAAGGGACTCCCAAAATTACACAATGTGTACCATGTGGAAGGCTTGAAAGCCAACCTGATTAGCATCAGTCAGCTATGTGATGATGACCTTTATGTGAAGTTTGATAAACATCTGTGTGAAGTGTTTGATAAAGACAATAAGTGTGTGTTTACAGGTCCTAGGTTTGCTGATAATTGTTACCAATTTGGTGACAATTTTTCTTGCCTAAGCTCAAAAGCTAATGATGTCAATCTGTGGCACCAAAAATTAGGGCATGCTAGTTGCAGAACTCTGAAAGAACTTCAAAGATTTGAAGCTGTTAAGGACCTCCCTAAGCTGAACTTCAAGAACCCTGATGTCTGTGGTTCAAGTCAAAAAGGAAAACAAACAAAAGCCTCACATAAGAAGGTCCAACAGTGCTCCACATCTAGATGTTTGGAGTTGATTCATACTGATTTGATGGGACCTATTGAAGTAGAAAGCTTTGGTAGGAAAAAATATACTTTTGTGTGTGTTGATGATTATTCTAGGTACACTTGGGTGATGTTCTTAAGGAAAAAATCTGAAACAATTGGAGAGTTCAAGAATTGGTACGAAAGGGTTAGAAATCTTTATGGTCTTAAGGCTGTGAAGATTAGATCTAACCATGGCACTGAATATGAGAACTCAATGTTTACTGCCTTTTGTAACTCTAAGGGAATCACACATGAATTCTCTGCACCAATCACTCCACAGCAAAATGGAATTGCAGAAAGAAAGAATAGAACTTTGCAAGAAATGGCTAGGGTTATGCTAAGTTCTAAAAATCTGTCCAAGAAATTTTGGGCAGAAGCTTTGAACACTGCCTGTCACATTGGCAATAGAGTGTTCCTTTGGATTGGTAGCACAGTCACTCCTTATCAAATCCTTCTTGGCAAAAAAACCCACTGTAAAGTACTTTCATGTGTTTGGGTGTATTTGCTACATTCTTAATGATAGAGAATACTTGTCCAAATTTGATTCAAAGAGTGACAAAGCAATTTTCATGGGATATTCCACTAATAGTAGAGCTTACAAAGTTTTTAATCTAAAAACAAAAACCATTATGGAATCTGCTAATGTTGTTTTTGATGACTCACTTGATCTTAACCTCAAGACTGCTGAGGATGATATTTCAGGTTGCTTACTGGACTGGAAAGATACAAAAACAGGTGTTGGAGAACCAACAGAAGCTGCCAAAAGTGAAAAACCTGTTGAAACAACAAAGGATGTAACCAAGGATGTGGACACATCTGCATTCACATCTGAACCCACATCCACTCAAAGTCCTGAAACTGAGGACAGTACCTCTGAATCTGATCAGGATGATGCTCCAGAAGATATTGTGGATGGGTGTGTGGATAGATCAAGGGATATTCCCTCTAAAATCCAGAAAAATCACCCCACTTCACAGATTGTGGGAGATATGCAAGGCCAAGTGAGAACAAGATAAAAGGAAAAAGTAGACTATAGAAAGATGGCTGGTTTGTGGAGTTGCTCATCAGTATACTCTCAGGTAAGCTTTTGCTGCTTTGTTTCAAAGATAGAACCTAAGAATATCACTGAAGCATTGAAAGATGCTGACTGGATTCTTCCTATGCAAGAAGAGTTGATTCAATTTGAAAAGAATGAGGTTTGGACCCTTGTTCCTAGACCCTCTCATGGAAATGTCATAGAAACCAAATGGATTTTCAAGAACAAAACTGATGAGCAGGGTGTGATTACTAGGAATAAGGCTAGGCTAGTTGCTCAAGGTTATACTCAAATTGAAGGAATAGATTTTGAGGAAACTTTTGCACCTGTTGCAAGAATTGAGTCCATTAGACTCTTGTTGGCCATTGCTTGTTACCTCAAGCTTACTCTTCATCAAATGGATGTTAAGAGTGTCTTTTTAAATGGGGTATTAAATGAGGAAGCCTATGTTGAACAACCTAAAGGCTTTGTGGATTTCAAGTTTCCTAACCATGTTTACAATTTGAAAAAGGCTCTGTATGGGCTAAAACAAGCCCCTAGAGCTTGGTATGGTAGGTTGACTGACCATTTGCTTCACCTAGGATTCAAGAGAGGTGAGGTTAACAAAACCTTATTTGTGAGGAAAAACAAAAAGGAGATTCTTGTGGCACAAATCTATGTGGATGATATTGTGTTTGGATCAAATTATGACTCCATGTTGAATGATTTTGTGGAAAGCGTGACCTCCCACATTTGAGATGAGTATGGCAGGAGAGTTGAATTATTTTTTAGGCTTACAGATAAAGCAATTCAAAGATGGCATGTTCATCTCCCAGACCAAATATGCCAAGAATCTTATGAAAAAGTTTGAGCTTGAACATTCCTCATATCTCAAAACACCAATGGGATCTTCCCAAAAGCTGAGCCATGATTCAGATGGTGAGAGTGTTGATCAAACCTTGTATAAAAGCATGATAGGAAGTCTTTTATACCTCACTGCAAGTCGAACAGACATTATGTATAGTGTGTGTCTCAGTGCAAGATATCAAGCTAACCCAAAGGTGTCCCATCTTAAAGCCTTGAAAAGAATCATAAGATATGTTAGTGGGACTGTGAACCTAGGGCTGCACTATTCTAAGGAGACAAACACCAATTTGGTTGGCTATACAGACTCAGATTGAGCTGGAAACAGTGATGATAGGAAAAGTACTACAGGTGAATGCTTTTACCTAGGAAACAACCTTGTGTCTTGGTACAGTAGGAAGCAAAATTGTGTGTCCTTATCCACTGCAGAGGCTGAATATGTTGCCCTTGGAAGTTGTTGCACACAACTGCTTTGGATGAATCAAATGCTGAAAGACTATGGGTTGAATAGCAAAATTTTGACTGCTTTTTGTGATAACAAAAGTGTCTAGGACATATCTAAAAATCATGTCCAACATTCTAGAACAAAACACATTGACATTAGACATCATTTCATTAGGGATCTTGTAGAACAAAAAACTGTGTGTCTGGAATTTGTTGGGACTGAAAATCAATTGGCTGATATATTTACAAAGGCATTAGATTTGGAGAGATTTTCCTCCTTGAGGAAGTCTCTTGGTTTGTGTGATATCTAAGGTTGTGAGCACAAATGTATCTCACATCCTCTAACACATCTGTATATTAGATTAACTGAAAAAAAAATTATGCATTTACACGAAATATCTCAGTGTGGTCACTTGTGAGTCTTACATCTTTGACATTTTTTCTAATCACTTAATTGTGGGCATTTCCTGTTCTTGTTATCTTTTGATAACATGATGTAATCTTATTAGATATCTCATATTGGGTGCCTTAAAAAATCATTGAGAAACAGCTGCTTCACCCTTAGTATGAAGTCAAACCATTGTGATCAAGTGATTCTCATAAGAAATCTTGAAATCAAACTTGATAAGATCATTGGGAAAAAGGACTATCTTTGGGATTCAAAGAAAAGTGAAAGCTACTCAAAATGCAAAATATCCACAATAAAAAATGGGTGGATGTATCCTAGAGGCTGTACAGATTGAATTATTTCTCATTGACTTTTTGTGATCTAAATGTGTCCCCAAATGTGACTCACATCCTATGCCACATCTGTGAGCTGAGAATTTTTCCTTCACCTGTGTGTTTGCATCATGCTAGGCATACTGCATTTTTTAAGGTCATATAGGAGTTTTGTAAATATTCTCTTGTTTAATTTCATTCTTAACTCACTCTTTGATTTAACAATTTTTTGATTTCCAAAATCTTCCATAAAAAAGAAAGATGTGTATCAATCCTAATTTGAAAAGGAAGGACAATTTTAAAAAGGGATTCAGTTTAAAAAGATATGGCTGAAGTAATTTTGTTTCCATAAAAAGTTGCCAAAATTTTGATTTATTCTAATCCCAATTTTTTCGAAGGTTGTTGTGTGTGGAAATATCAAAGGGTTATAGCCGTTGGAGGATCTTTGAGGTAATCTGGCTGTGAGAAACCTTTTTGGAGAAGGATTCCTTAATTTAATTGGAAAGGGGGAGTTGTGTGTATTTAATAGGACTCACATCCGTCCCATCCCTTAAGCCCTTGTTAAACCTCTTTTCCTTCTTCCATAATTGCTCACACACACTTCATTAATCTCTCTTTACTGTGCTACCTAACTCGTTTTTGCAGTAATGGCGTCTCACAATCAAATTCGCAAAGAAGAAATTCTTGACATTGAGCCAATTTCGGTCGCAACTGCTGATACTCCCATTACCAACCAACCTGCAAAACCTACTTTCACATTTGAGGTACCCCCTTGATCACCCTCTTCCCTTCCTTCCCAAACTGGTTTATGAGTTTTATGTCAATCTGACCAAAGGGTTAGACAGAACTTCATCCCCTATGTTTTGCTTAGTTTATGTGAGAGTAATTCTCAAAAAGACTCCATAGCCAAGCAGGAAGTTTTACTCACAAAAAAAAATTGAGTTTGAAGAGTACAAAACTGAGATTAAAAGAGAAACTGAAACTCTAACTGTACTTAACAATGGTAAGGCTAAGTTGGAAAAAAAATTGAATTAATGCAATAAAGGAAAATCTGAAATTGGATATGGAGGTCATAATTTTAATAAAGAGGATGAGGGTGCTTATAAAGTTGAAAAGAAAAATGTTTCAAAAAACCGAAAGAAAGGTCATAGGCAAAGGCAATACGTTTGTTATCATTGTTTTGTTCCTGGTCATATTCGAACATTTTGCTATAAGTTGAAATGGGAACTTGAACTTATGAAGATTGGTGGACACTTGAGCAGACAGTTGAGCACACAACCTCGTACTCAGCTAGCTGAACAAACAGAACACCTCGATCCCAAAAATTGCTTGGGTGAAAAAGGAAAAATTCAAATGTCAAGTGGTGTTTACATCACTGAAAAGCGGAGTTGAGGGATCCTGATATTTTGATAGTGGGTGCTCCCGGCACATGACTGGATCCCTTGAGCACCTCACTTATTATGAACCATGCAAAGGTAGAAAGGTCAACTTTGTAGGAGTCACCCAAAGTAAAATCATATGCAAAGGTACATTACATTACAAGTAGTAGGTATACCTAGGTTGCATATGTGTTGCATGCTGATGGGTCAAATTCTAATTTAATAATTATAAGTCAATTGTGTGATGATGATTTACATGTCAAATTTAATAAAGAGATGTGTGAAGTCTTCAATGATTCAAATATATGTGTTTTGACAGAAGTAAGATCCTCTGATCATTGTTACAAGTTGGTTGAAAATCTTTCCTGTCTTAAATCAATTTTTGATGATGTTGCTGATCCTATTGACAAAGCTGTTGAGGATGATATTGCAAGTTGTACAGGAGAACATTGTCTGGTTGATGATGAATCTGAACCTGGAAACGAATGTAAATCTGCTGAAAAGGCACATGTGCAGTCAACATAGCAACCAGTTGTTCGAACAACTGACATAATGACAGTTAAAACTGAAGCAAGTTCAGATTCTGAAACTAAAGAAGGAATTGAACTGAATGAAGAAGTTGGTGTGAGCAGGTTTGAATATATTCCTTCCAGAATCCTGGAGAATCACCCCACTTCATGGATTATTGGGGAAGGAAGAAGAACAAGGGGAAGGAAGGTGAACTGCAGAAATATAGCAGGTTTAGTATGCATGAACTCTGTATATTATTAGGTAAGTTCATTTTTGTTGCCAATGACAAATCTAATTCAGATGCATTATTTAAAGCATTTGAAGGGGAGATAAACAATGAATTAAAAAGCACCAACATTCGATGTGTTTATCTTCGAAATAAGTGGGATTTATAGGATAGTAGGAAACAAACTTTTGTTTCCCTATTAGCTGATGAATCAAAATATGTGGCAGTTGATAGTAGGTGCACCAAACTTATTTGGATGAACATATTGATCAAATACTATGGAATCAAAAACATAATTTGATCTATTTTTTGTGATGCTAAAAGTACCAAAGATATGGTCAATGGCCTTATTCAATGTTCTACTTCTAACCATCTAGATTTTAGACTTCATTTTGTTAGAGATATTGTTGAACTAAAAATTATTAGTTGTGAATTTGCTGAAACTACTAAACGATTGATTTATATTTTCATGAATTCCATTGTTTTGAGAGATTTGCTTCCCTAAAAAGGTCTCTCGAATTGTGTGTGCTAAGATGATCACACAACTGTGCGGACATCTGTTTGCATCTCTTTATAATTGTATAATACAGAAAACAAAAAAATTAAAAAAAAATGCATTCATTCATTACACGATTATCTTTTGTGATCACTTTATTGGTTTGCATTTTTAACACTGTATTTGACTCTTGATTGTGAGATCATTCTTTACTCTGTGATTATAATTACCTTGTTAATTTTTGTGTTATATTTATCATGAATTGGATGTTTAATCTAAGTTCACTAAGAAAACAAGTTGTCTCCTTTATTTTGAAGCATCCACTCATGTGCCTAATGCCGATTTCTTATTGTTGCATCACTCGAGAAGAAAATTTGAGTAAGCACTATGGTGTGAAAGTGTATAGCTCCTCTCAGCGAGTGATTCAGAGGCTACATGATTGAAGTATAACTCGTTGACTTCCTGTTTGTCAAACCGTGTCATTGTGTAAATTTACTTGTACCATGTCACACTTCATTGATATCAATATCCACTTGTGTGCTCATAAATTGCATCATTCCATGCATATTATAAACTAGGACATCTTTGGCCCCATGAAACATTCATTTGATTGTTTATTATTTTCATCAAATTGTGGGCTAATCATTTTTTGGTTAACAATATGTTTAATGAGTGTTTGTCCAGGTTTAAGTGTAAAGGAGATTTGATGAAACAACCTTTGAGGGTCCAAGTGGAAATGATCTTCTATGTTATTGCAATTGGTCACAAAATCCAGGTAACATTTGGTTTTGAATTCGTGTTCTTTGCCCGATTTGATTCTTCAAAAGGTTAGGACACTTTGACTATCGTTGTTTCCTGGATAAAGCGCACTTCTCCCAAGCCATAAGCACCAACAATGATATATCTCTCTCTCTCTTTGGAAAGTTAAATTTTTAAGAGTATGGCATTCATACAATTGTCTCTGACTCTCTACTGATATTCTGAAATTTATGCGCACAACTTTGTGCTAAACTGGTTACACATCCGTGCAATTGTCCATGTTTTCTTCAGAGATTTGTAAGTAGTATTTTCTTCCATCTTTTCTTCTGCCTCTGCTCCTTTCAAGCTGAAACTCTGAACATATTTCACAAAGGGGTTTCTAAAGATATTTTCATGGATGTGCGCACATCTTTTGAAAATCTCTAAAAAAAATGGGGAGAATAAGGGAGACAGTCAATCAAATGAGAAGATGATAATCAAGAGAGATACATGAGATGATCATCATGAAGATACGACTAGTTTAGGGGGAGTTTGATAGAATGGAATTGCATTTATGGGGAGTTGAATGATAAAATGGAGCCGCAATGCATTAAGGAGGAGTTGGACTTGTCATTGCTCATTTTATTCAATGAGGGATTTACGATTTGGTTGGATAGCTTGTGCCAACATTGTTCATGCAGGTTTTAGCCAAAACCACAAAAATAGGGGGAGATTGAAAGAGTATGAAATACTCTAGAATATCTCTTTTATTTTTTCGTGATTCTGATATAAATATTTACTTAAATTAGTTTGTAAATAATTTAGGTAGATTGTATTTGTCTTAGTTAGTTGTATTTATCTTAGGAAGGTTTTATTTAGGAAAAGTATTTTTGGTAGTTATCTTATTGACTAACCTACTAATCTCTTATTTTAGTGTTTATCTTTTAAATATGGTAGGACTCTTCTTGGTTGGAATGAAGCGGCTATATAATGAAGAAGGAGCCGTCCATTTTTTTCTATGGATTCTAGAGCTTTAATAGCATAATCAAGTTTCTCACAAAGAGTCCTTCTTGCTCTTGAAGTCTTTTGATCTAAGTCTTTTAGTTCTTCAAGGTTGTTTAGTGTTTGGATTTCTTCTTGTTTCAATAACTCATTTGAATTTTTTTTTTATCATTTTTCTTCCTTTCATTGTAATCGTTTTCTATAACTTGTACTCTACAAGTTCTTTGATTATTGAAAGTTTTCCAGCAAGTTCCGTCTTGCTGAAGTGTTTAATAATTTGTTCTTAGTATATTTCCTGCTTTAAATCAGTTTAATTTCGTGTTCAATATTCCGCTGCATTTTTACCTTAATTATGTTCGTGTGCACTTGTCTGTTAAGTTGTACCGAAACTTGTGTGATCATTGTTACACAAAAGTGGCTGATTTTCAGAACAATCATAGCTACATTTTTTTTTAAATTATTTGTCACCCCTCCCTCATCCCATCCATCCCCCCAAACCAGCATCTTCCTCCTCTTCAGTCGTCCCCATAAACACCACCCTCACCCCCTTCTCATACTGCCATTTTCTTTCCAACTCTCATGACTCCTGTCTTTGTCCTCACTATACAACGAGGGAAAGATTGAGAAGGTGCAATTAAAAAGAATAAATGTTGGAAAGAAGAGGTTGAGGCACTTTGGAAATCAATTGTTTTTAGGAATGTATTTATAAAATGGTCTTATTTAAATTTACTTGAAATAGAATTAGGTGGGGTCCATAAAGTTGGCAAGCTCATCTCGGTAAATCTTTTTATTGGTCAAAGCCCTTGCAATTGACCTAAAATACTCGATTTGGCCGCGCGGGAAATCCGTTCGCCTTATCGGTGCATGATATGGAAAAACGGAGTCCAGATTCTTAATCAGAACGAAAAATCGAGTAAACGGATATATTTACAAAAATACGGACCTTGGGACCCCGGACCGAGGCTCGGAACGTCAAAACAGTCCTTTACCGACCATTTTGTGCATTAAAAATCATATTATGATACTCCTTGCTCATTAACGAATTTCAGATATACCCTATCGACCGCAAAATTATTTCAAGCAACTTTGACGTTTGGCTCGTGGACAACCGGGACTCCAAAGCACGCGCACCCGAACAATTGCGGATCAGAACTATGAAAGAATTTGATAAAAACTGTCAAAATATGTCAAAATATGAGTAGAGTAGCTTGGTGGGTTACCTATCCCAATTGTTTACCAAATTCAAAGAATAAATGATGTATTTCCTTTCTATCCACAAAAAATACTAGGCCAATATTGATCCACATCACTCTCTCTCTCCACTCTCTCTTAAAAACTCTCTCAATATTCCCATTACTTCCTCCATTGATTCATCCTACAACTTCATTGCATCCATCCAACTACCATTCAAACTAGCACATTTCAAACTACTACATTCACTTCACTCCAAACACTCTCTCCATCCCCTTTAACTCAGCCCCAACTCCACTTTAAACATCCACCATACCACCATAAAACCACCTCAAAAAAACACCACTCAATCACTCTCCAAACACTAGCAAAAACGAGACCTAAAACTCAAGTCTTTCCTTCAAACATTCAATCAAAACTCCTTCAAGATCAAACCAAAACAAAGCCTTCCCTTGGAAGCAATGGAAGCACACAATTTCCTCCTTGTAACTAGGTAAGATTGTACTCCTTGTAAAGCCTTCAAAATGTAAAGATTACATGTAAAAGCTTGAGGTCTAGTCACTTATTTGTGCTTAATATAAGTTTCTTGCCATGGATCTACATGTTTGTCTTCATTTCTCTCCCACGGGAGCTTTCTTTTTGTCTCTTTCTTTATTCAGCATGTATGTTTGTATGAGTTTCCATGGTTTGTTTTTTGAAGTAAAATGCATGAAAAATGGCCTTGTTCTTCAAAGTATACAATCTGTCCACTTTTGGGACTCACACTTCCATCCATGTTTTTTATTGTGTTTAGTGGTAAATAAAGGTACTAGCATATTAATAACATGATAGGATATATGTATGCCAAGTTTCATGTCTTAAATCCATGTCTAGGTTATGTTTTGGAGTTGGTTTCTAGCATGTTCTGCTGATGTCCGTACATTCCCTGTTCTGACCCTCATGATTTGTTCTTTCATTATCTCTCTCTCAAATCTGGTCCTGTTTGGATGATTTCAAGTCTATATGAAAGCTAACTCATAAAGGAAACCAAGCATGCTTTTTTTGGATTTTTTTGACCAATGGAAGACCCTCTTTTCATTTTTTTAAGGCCTCGTGTCCAGATTGTCAGAATCTCTGTTTTGAACCTGAAATGTCAGAGGTCATTTGACCCCTCAAAACTCATCTTTAGGACCTGATTTTTGGCGTACGTCTTTATAATCATGTTTAATTCAAAAGTCATGTAGGGTGTGTTGTGTAAATGTTTTAGATATCATGTTTAATTCTTTAGTAAGAATCTATCGAGCTTACTTGGCTGATCAGTGTACGTAACGTATTGAACTGTCAGACGTTATTGTAAGCTTAAACATTAGACCAAACACATTTAATTTCTCATATCAGATTTTGGTTCTCTATTGTGTTCATTATTTCGGCCCTGAACTTTCTTGGTTCTGCGAGTGCTTTAGAGAATTTGCCTAAGTAAAATTCTCAATAAACCGGCCATGTTCACACTAACATAGGTGATGTGCTATAAAGAGTATCCTACATTACCCTACTTGTACTAAGTTACAAGATATAGTCATCATTAAAAGCAATAGCTTAACCTCTACCATTTTGTTGGCATCACTTTTGCGCATCATATATAGAAATGGGATGAAGATAAACTTCCAAGTGCTTCTCTCAAATCAATCATGACTTGTTTTTCCTATTGAACCTAGTCCGTGGGATCTCCAGTCGCCAGGTTAGGTTTCCATCAAGTTGATTTAGATTTGTTTAGGCTTTAGCCCCATTTCTTCCGATGCACAGTTTATTCTCCCCTTAGATAAACCTTTAGTAAATGGATCCGCTAGGTTATCCTTTGATCGCACGAAATCAATCGATATCATTGTAAGTGCTCCAATTTGAGCTTGTTAGTATTTTCGTTAGAAAATTAACGAAAGTTATAACATTCCTAACAATTCCTAACATTCCTAACATTTCTAACAAAGCAAGGGCAAAGTGGGCATTGTTATTTAAGGATAAACCAAGGAAAGGAATCAAAAAAGCAAAAGAAATAAGAAAAACCAAAAATAGAAATGGCTGGAACAAAAACTGGCTGTTTAATTTGAATTTTCAAAAGATTATTCCTCTTGTCCAAAGCCTGAAGCAGCATTTAATGAACAGTGCACGCTGTCAACCCTATCCGCGCAGACATCTTTGGCATTTTCAGAGGGCTATAAATTGAGCCCTCCAGTCTCAAAAATGAGAGAGAAGAACACATTTCCTCAACTGCACTTTGGCGAAAATAGAGAGAAAACAGTGAGAATTCCATAGAATTGTCACCTTTTTCTCAACTATTCAACCAAAATCACACTCACTCAAACACTCTCATATTCAAGCCTTAAACACTCTTACATTCAAGCCTTCAAACACAAAACACAAAGAAGATAGGTATAACCTCCCTCTTCTTACCCTAAATCTCTCATCCATGCATGCATTTTCAAGCTACAAAATGTAGTTCATTCATCTTCTTGTCTTAGATCCAAGAAGATCACCATGGAAGTTCATCTCCATGGATGATCTTCTACAAGGATCAACATTATTTTCAAAGTGTTCTTACTTTCTTGCAAAGAAAACACATTTTCAAAATCCTAAAACTCATTTTCATACATCAAATCTCATTTTCAAAGGATAAAATTCCCCTTCCCAAGCAAATGAAGTGCTTAGTCCTAATGTACCCCAAGGATGGTTTGATATAGTTGATTCACCACTAAAATTTCAAGTGATCACTAATCAAAACCTAGGGAAATGGGGACAAGCATGGATGCCAAACCCCCTTTTAAATCACATTTTCCTTCTTGAGAAGTTGCTGTCCAGTAGCAATTTTCTAAGACCCCAGTCCATGGTCTAAATTTTTGGACACAGATAAACTTGGAATTTGGTGTTGACTACAAAACACTTTTTGTATCCAACATCCAGAGATTTCCATACATATTTTTACTTTATTTTTTGCGTGAGTAAAACTCCCTTTTTCAAATTTTCTTTTGAAGGTCAGATCACCAGTCTCTGGGAGTCCAGATCTCATATCTGAGATTTCCAGAGGGTTTTGGGTCCTCAAATCTTCTCCAAAATGGAAAATTATTTCACAGAAATCTTATTTAAGGTGTCTGGAACAACTTTCATTCTCTGAGTTTTCTCAGATTATGAAGTTTTGAAGCCCTTAAATCTATTTCAAAATCAAGTGTCCACTGCCTTTTTCATTCTGGCAGAAGTGTTCTTCAACTTCCAAAAATCTTTTGAGTACCAAAACTCTACCCAAAAATCACACCAAAAATCATGGGATCTGTCCAAAGTCTAATAAAGAATTCCCAATTTTTACTTTTCTGAGTTTCAACTTATTTTGGCCAAAACACACACACACACAAATGATTTTCAGCTTGGAAGACTCGTTTTACGAGGCATTCCGGGTGCACACTAACGTCCTTCCCGGCATGTAACGTGACCTCCGAACCCAAATCTCTAATCTCGGGCATTTTTCAAAGTTTTGGCCCTTAAAACAAAAATGGCGTGGCGACTCCGATCTTTTTCGATAGGTTTTTCAAAGAAACGAAAAATTTCAAAGTTAAACCTCTTTTTCGAAAAGGAAAATTTTGGCGGTGGCACATCATCACAGTGGCGACTCCGCTGGGGACTAAATAAGCTTTTTCTAAAAAAATGATATTCGGTATATTGGTGGAAACCATTAAACTTCCCGTTATCGCCTCCTAACACGAGTCGGGGATAAATTGTGGTTTAACAATCCCACGTACCGGTATCATTGTTTTAAAAAAAAAAAGGAGAAAAGCTTTTGAGGGTCAAGCTTCCGTCCCGGCATTTAAAAAAATCATTTGTTGTGTGTGTTGATTTTTGCACATTTTCGTGTTGTTTTGGCCGCCTCGAAAAAAGTCAAAATTTTGACTGTCGGAATCATGTCCCTAACTGTTGGAATTCTTGTGCTTATGTGCTTACGTGTTCATTAAATTTCAAAAAAAAATTTCAAAAAAAAAAAGTTTCAAAAAAAAAGAAAATTTTCAAAAAAAAAATCATGCATCATATTTTTAAGACACATAAAAAATTTCTATTTTACTCAGAAAAAGAAAATAGACTGCTTGCACACTACGCGCACGTGACCGTACACTGCACACTACGTCCCTAACCCGGGGAAATCCTTGTCGCGGCCCGTTTGGTCTTATTACGTCTCTCGGTGCAAGCACAGGACTACCCAAACATCCCATGGAGCCTCGTGTCGACCATGCACTTGTCCGTGACACACTTTGTCCGAGACCCTGTTGGTTTTTGGTCTGGTCTGTGTCATGCCCTGTCTGTGTATAGACCTTTCCTTTCAAGCCTTAGTCGGCCTACCAGGTCAATATCTTTCGGGACCCTAATCAGTCGAAATCCTGCCGGTTTTCCATCGCGGGCTTTGACCAGATATTGACTGGCGCCTTGACTTTGACTCTGACTGGCACAAATTATACACTGACTCCCAGCATGACACTGAGTCATCAAGAATTAACGATTATTCCATGCCTAATTACGGCCTAATTGACGACGAGTCAAGATCAATTGTGGACATTTATCAGTCCGAATCATGCCGACTTTTTGTCGAGCCCTCGGACATGATCTTGACTTTGACGTCAGCTTTGTCCGTAATTTACATCGAATGCTCGTTAAGACTCGATTACCCGCCAGACTTTTAGGATCGTTTTTCTCGGTCAGTGGGACCCGCTTGCCCTATAGGACCCTCGCCCGGGGCTGTCCGCCCTGGGAAGTCGAAATACAGGTGGAATACGAGGGGCTTATAGACGTAGTGATGGGGCCCACTAGTCCAGGAATAGTGTAGAATGCGAAAAAGAAGGTGTCCCCCTTTTCCAACCATTTCTAGGATTAATAAAAAAAAAACAAAAAAAACAATAAAAAAAAAACAAAAACAAAAACAAAAAGATGTTGCATGAGTCCATCTCCTTCCGTCCTTCCTCTCTCATACCATCTCAAAGTCTCTATCCTCCGCCATCTTACCAATCACCCCTTCGCCTCTACAGCTACGGCAAGTTGGGTGTGCGCTCTCGTTCCCGGCGCTCATTGGTCCATATTTCCGAGGCGGAAGCAGTTCAAGTGCCCGAGTGATCGTTCATCTGATTCGGAATCCCAAAATGCTCGGTGCAGAGAAGCTTATGGCCCACCAGCCTGGAAGTTCATATCCCATGGGTCAGCAAAGTGCGAAGGGTGTGTCCATCGAAAAGAGGCGAGCTACCCTTGAAGTCGTTTCTCCTCGCGAACAGGAGGCCCGGTTGCTTATTCAGATTACAAAAGCTAAGGAGAGACGACTTGTGAAGGACAGAAAGATTGAGAAGGGTCCTCGCCCCATCGCTGCCAACAGTGCTCTTCCTCCCATCCGAAGTTGATGCAGTCGATCAGTCCTCGTAGGATCTTGAATGTCCGATGTTGGACACGAGTCTATCAAGTCCAAGACGGACCGGTCTTTTCTTTCAATGATAAAAATCTTTGTTTCTCTTCTTGCTAGACTCGAGACATCACTAGCACACCTACATTACGCTCAATTGAAATGGTCTTATTCCAAATGATCACTTGTGCTGCTCAACCACTAATGCTTTGAAATGACTCATGTTTAAATTAACCGGAGTGAGAAAATCAATTGATACCCTTCTCAAATTGGGGCTTACCAACTCCCCATCTTGCATCTCATATGCTCACATCTCTTTCATCATCCTCATCGTCTCGCTGCTCGATGAATTGGCACAGATCTTTTCTCATTTAAAGCTTAAGCAAGCAATGAAGACTTAATCTCGTTTAGTTCATCCGGTAAGGATTGCGGTTGAAGCATTTCACCCATAGGAAAGCCATTACCTCACCCTCACTAAACAATACCTTTTCATTTCAAGATCGGCATGTTTTGAAACCCTTTTTAGCCATCACCTTCGCTCCTTGCTGAGAGAAGTCCAAGCAATGCCAAGAAGTTAGCTTCGAGAGTCAGGGACGCATAAAATACTCAAGTCGTGAAGGAAGGACAAAGATAATCCTCAACTTCTCAGGAGGCCTTCCAAGTTATCAAAAGAAGGATTTTAAATCCTCACAATCCAGCAAGAATCCTCAACGTCTCAGGAGGCTTTTAAAAAAAAAAGAGAAAGAGAAAAGTTCAAGCAAAAAAAAAAAGAAGAAAGAAAGAGAAAAGTTCAAGCAAGAACTTCAAAAAAAAAAAAGGACTGTCTATCCTCACAATTCAGCAAAAGTCCCCAACTTCTCAAGAAGCTCTCCAATGATCAAAAAGGAGCCTGAATTCTCGCAAGTTCGCGAAAAGTTCTCGATAGCTTGGACTTCCTCTCACCATTACCTTAAATCAATCCCAAGCCATCATCTCGATTTTAGAGGATATTCCCATTTCCTCGACCAATCCCAAGCCATCCTCTCGCTTTTAGAGGATATTCCCATTACCATTACCCTCGCCTTTGGCCAAAGTCAAAATTTGACCTCTCATTCTTAGAGGCAATCAATCTTCCCCGCCATAGATTCCCCAAACACATCCCTGCAAGCCAACCTCTCATCTTTAGAGGTTCAGTCAGTAAAAGGCCCAGCCGACCTCTCATCTTAAGAGGTCACAACTTTCCAAATCACCCGATGACCGATCGAAGCCCGGAAACCCAGCTACAGTCCCTACCGGATAGCAGTTTCATTCTAATATCTTCGAGAGTTAAACCAGATTAATGCCTCGTTGCTCGCTTAAATCGGAGCCAAGTCCATCTCGGCTCAAATAATCCTCAATCAAAGATTGTGCAAATTCAATCCTTCCCTTCGACACTCCATGCGAGCATATTTCATTTCTCCTCCGCAAACACTTGCCGTGGATGTCCCACTGGGGCTTCGCATCCGTGTCTTTCATCGACACTCCAGGAGGACATGCTTTCCAATCCTCCAATCCTAGAAAAATCCTCAAAGGTCCAGATCCTCGAATTTCAACATTCGTTCTTTTTTCAATCGGGACTTGCCCGAACTACGGCGACCTGAGCTCCTCGTCAGGAGGGGAACGTAGGCAACCATAATTGGTCCGGTCAAAATCACAAACAAATCTCAGAAAATCCGGTCTCCGCGAGGGCCGTCCCTATACACTTTCCATCCTTCCGAGCTTGATTCTCGATATCAGTTGGTTTTCTCCTTGTGATTAATCAAAATATTTGTCCATATCAGGATTAGTGTTTGAATAACCCGAACATCGATAAAGGGTTTTAAGCAGCCTTGTGATCATCACAAATATGACAAGTTTTCAAGTGTCTCGACAAGTCTTCTCTTTCTACATCATAGGAAAATAGAGCCAAACACTGTCTTTCTGTCTGCAGGGGCTTCCATACACTTTTTCACACCTTGTGATGCTTATACTCTCCCAAAAGAGTCTAACCCAAAAGCGAGAGCGTCATACACAAATTCGGGATCCATTCCCACCTTCGAAAAATGTGCCCCTGCACATATACATTTCCGAGTCTTGTCCAGTGACTGATTGACTGCGGTATGAAACGATGGGTCGCCTCCTCGGCCACAAGATGACTCTGTCTGTAATAGGGATGCATTGAATCTCTCCAAGCTGGGGCTTTTGTTAAGCTTTTCTCTCAGGCTCTCTTTACCAGATTCCCTTCGGGTTTGCTTTGCATCATCAACTGGGGCTTCGCCATGGTCACCTCATCAAGATCTGGGGCTTCGCCTAGTCATCCCTTCAAAGCCGGGATCATTCTCTGCACATGCTCTGCTTGCCGTCTCAGGCGCGCGATACACCTTTGTTATTATCAGCAACAATCAACCTGCTGCCACCGCACTCTGGGAGCATCCCCGACTTGCCCAGGCTGCACCATCCATACACCATCACTCATACATTTCCCCACCTCATGGGAGAGGGTCCAACCCATACACCATTATATACATTCATCCCATACACAATCCATCATGGCATAATTGCTCCATACATATCCGCTTGTCAAGCCTTGCAAAAAACCTCATTTCCCTTCCATCCCCAGTTGAGATGGACTTGTGCAACAAAAGATTAATAATGCATACGCAAAATTTCAATAATCGAATAAAATGCAAAGTGCCTAGAGTGTTGTGTTTTCCCCCACAGGGTACAATAATCAGGTGATCATAATCTGATCATGGGGATTGCTCCTCAAATCACAATCTGGACAAAGAGTTCAAACCTTGCAAGTGGCACTTTCTGCCTTCATCATCTTCATCAGTCTCTTCTTCAGACTTATCAGCATCGCTTGAAAAAGCTTCAATGCTCGTTGAAAAGAGCTTCAGCTGCTTCAATCTCCAAGCATTAGGGCTCTTTAGCCTCAAAAAACCCGTTCTCATGGGCAGGTCATCATCAAAAGCCCGTTCTCATGGGCGAATCATCAAAGCATGTTCCACACAGCGAACCATCTCCAAGAGCCCATTCTCAAGGGCGCTTCACCATCAAAAGCCCATTCTCAAGGGCAAATCTCCAAAAGCCCGTTCTCAAGGGCAAACCTTCACAAAAGGCCCATTCTCAAGGGCAAACCATCTCCAAGAGCCCATTCTCAAGGGCAAACCATCTCCAAGAGCCCATTCTCAAGGGCAAACCATCTCCAAGAGCCCCTTCCCACGGGCAGCTCATCATCAAGAGCCCGTTCTCAAGGGCACATAATTATCAAGAGCCCGTTCTCATGGGCAGATCTTCATTCAGAATTCATTCTCATAGGCAGACCTTCAAAGAACCCGTTCTCATGGATGAATCTTCACCAAAAGCCCTTTCTCATGGGCACGTCTTCATCAAAGCTCGTCAGACGCAAGACATCTTTCACCGAAAGCCCTTTCGCACGTCAACTCATCACAAAAGATCGTCCTCGTACGGCAAACCATCCCTCAAGCTCAAGAATCAGCGGATCCAACCCTCAAAAAAAAAAATCCTCGGGTCCACCCCTTAAAGACAATTCCTCGGATCCTCCTCTTGAGTCAAAGAACCATCGGGTCCACCCCTCTTGTCAAAAATCATCGGGTCCACCCCTTTTACCAAAATCCTCGGATCCACCCCTCGAGTCAAAGAACCATCGGGTCCACCCCTCTTATCAAAATCATCGGGTCCATCCTCAACTCAAGAATCTCGAGTCCACCTCGTAGTCAAAAATCATCGGGTCCATCCCTCAACTCAAGAATCCTCGGGTCCACCCCTCAGAGTCAAAAGTCATCGGGTCCGTCCCTCTCAGAATCAAAAAGTCATCAGCCCCGTCAAAATCCATCTTCCATGGCAATCTGACAGCAAAGTTCAAATGCCTCCAAAGACAGCAGATCGCCAACAAAGACCGTCCCGCGAACGGCAATCCAACAACTCTTCATCACCATCAGCTGTAGCCTCAGTCCTTCCGGCAGCTACAGGTAAGCACAACTCAGGTATGAAAGCATATCCCAGCCAATTACTTTTTCGAAAGCATCGATATTTTTTTCGGGCGACTTCCCTAAAATAGTCAAAATTCGGGCGACTTCCCTAAAATAGTCAATCCTCGGGCGACTTCCCTAAAATAGTCAATCTTCGGGCGACTTCCCTAAAATAGTCAATCTTCGGGCGACTTCCCTAAAATAGTCAATCTCTCGGGTGACTTCCCTAAAATAGTCAATCTTTCGGGCGACTTCCCTAAAATAGTCAATCCTCGGGCGACTTCCCTAAAATAGTCAATCTTCGGGCGACTTCCCTAAAATAGTCAATCTTCGGGCGACTTCCCTAAAATAGTCAATCTCTGCGACTTCCCTAAAATAGTCAATCTCTGCGACTTCCCTAAAATAGTCAATCTTCGGGCGACTTCCCTAAAATAGTCAATCTTCTGCGACTTCCTAAAATAGTCAATCTCTCGGGTGACTTCCCTAAAATAGTCAATCTTTCGGGCGACTTCCCTAAAATAGTCAATCCTCGGCGACTTCCCTAAAATAGTCAATCTTCTGGGCGACTTCCCTAAAATAGTCAATCTTTCTGGCGACTTCCCTAAAATAGTCAATCTCTGCGACTTCCTAAAATAGTCAAACCTCGGGTGACCTCCCTAAAATAGTCAACCTCTCGGGCGACTTCCCTAAAATAGTCAATCTTCGGGCGACTTCCCTAAAATAGTCAATCCTCGGGTGACTCCCAGATAACAGTCAATCCTCGGATGACTCCCAGATAACAATCTCGCGGTGACTTCCCAAAGAAAAAGTCAAATTCGCGGTGACTTCCCAAATACATCAAACCTCGGGTGACTCCCAAATAACAGCCAAATCCTCGGGTGACTCCCAAAATAGTCAATCCTCGGGTGACTCCTGATAATACTCAATTCGGATGACTTCCCAAAGAAAAACAGTCAAATTCGCGGGTGACTTCCCAAATACAGTCAAACCTCGGGTGACTCCCAAATAACAGTCAAATCCTTGGGTGACTCCCAAAAATAGTCAATCCTCGGGTGACTCCCAGATAACAGTCAATTCGCGGGTGACTTCCCAAAGAAAAATAGTCAAATTCGCGGGTGACTCCCAAATACAGTCAATCCTCGGGTGACTCCCAAATGCAGTCAAACCTCGGGCGACTTCCCTAAAATAGTCAATCCTCGGGTAACTCCCAAATGCAGTCAAACCTGGGTTGACTCCCCTAAGAACAGTGAATCTTGGGTACAAAGCCCGTGGACTCTCGTTGTCGCCACCTCTTTGATGAACTATGTACAGGCTTGTTTCCCCTCCGGGATACGTAGGTAGCCTACCATAAGTCCAGCCACTTGACCAACACGGTCACCCCTTTTCCCCGACAGTTCTCGTAAGCCCGAATCTTCCCCAGCGAGAACACCTTCAAATAGTCTCCCTCAGGTACAAAACCTCAGCTTAGGTCCATACTCCTGAACCAGGTCCCCACTTAGGTTCATACTCCTGAACCAGGTCCCCACTTAGGTTCATACTCCTGAACTAAGTCTCCATTCAGGTTCATACTCCTGGACCAAACCTCAACTTAGGTTCATACTCCTGAACTAAGTCTCCATTCAGGTTCATACTCCTGGACCAAACCTTAACTTAGGTTCATACTCCTGAACTAAGTCTCCATTCAGGTTCATACTCCTGAACTAAGTCTCCATTCGGGTTCATACTCCTGAACTAAGTCTCCATTCAGGTTCATACTCCTGGACCAAACCTCAACTTAGGTTCATACTCCTGAACTAAGTCTCCATTCAGGTTCATACTCCTGGACCAAACCTCAACTTAGGTTCATACTCCTGAACTAAGTCTCCATTCAGGTTCATACCCCTGAACTAAGTCTCCATTCAAAGTTCATACTCCCGAACCAGTCCCCACTTAGGTTCATACTCCCGAACTAAGTCTCCATTCAGTTCATACTCCCGACCAAACCTCAACTTAGGTTCATACTCCTGAACTAAGTCTCCATTCAGGTTCATACTCCTGGACCAAACCTCAACTTAGGTTCATACTCCTGAACTAAGTCTCCATTCAGGTTCATACTCCTGAACTAAGTCTCCATTCGGGTTCATACTCCTGAACCAAATCTCAACTTAGGTTCATACTCCTGAACTAAGTCTCCATTTAGGTTCATACTCCTGAACCAAACCTCAACTTAGGTTCATACCCGACGAAAGTTAACGGAATCCCGTTTCTTTCATCAAAATCATCAACGGCAGTCAAACGTAAGTCCGATCTCTCCGAGAAAGTTAACGGAATCCCGTATCTTTCATCAAAATCATTGACGACAGTCAAACGTAAGACCGATCTCCCCGAGAAAGTTAACGGAATCCCGTTTCTTTCATCAAAATCATTCAACGGCAGTCAAACGTAAGTCCGATCTCCTCGAGAAAGATAACGGGATCCCGTATCTTTCATCAAAATTATTCCCCGGCAGTAAAACGTAAGACCGATTTCCCCAAGAAAGATAACGGGATCCCGTATCTTTCATCAAAATCATTCCCCGGCAGTCAAACGTAAGTCCGATCTCTCCGAGAAAGTTAACGGAATCCCGTATCTTTCATCAAAATCATCAACGGCAGTCAAACGTAAGTCCGATCTCTCCGAGAAAGTTAACGGAATCCCGTATCTTTCATCAAAATCATCAACGGCAGTCAAACGTAAGACCGATTTCCCCGAGAAAGATAATGGAATCCCGTTTCTTTCATCAAAATCATTCCTTGGCAGTCAAACGTAAGTCCAATCTCTCCGAGAAAGTTAACGGAATCCCGTATCTTTCATCAAAATCATCAACGGCAGTCAAACGTAAGACCGATTTCCCCGAGAAAGATAACGGAATCCCGTATCTTTCATCAAAATTATTCCCTGGGCAGCCAAATAAACGTAAGTCCATTTCCCGAGAAAGATAACGGAATCCCGTATCTTTCATCAAAATCATCAACGGCAGTCAAACATAAGACCGATTTCCCCGAGAAAGTTAACGGAATCCCGTTTCTTTCATCAAAATCACCAACGGCAGTAAAACGTAAGTCCGATCTCTCCAAGAAAGTTAACGGAATCCCGTTTCTTTCATCAAAATCATTCCCCGGCAGTCAAACGTAAGTCCGATTTTCCCGAGAAAGATAACGGAATCCCGTATCTTTCATCAAAATCATCCCCGGCAGTCAAACGTAAGACCGATCTCCCCGAGAAAGATAACGGGATCCCGTATCTTTCATCAAAATTATTCCCCGGCAGTAAAACGTAAGTCCGATCTCTCCAAGAAAGTTAACGGAATCCCGTTTCTTTCATCAAAATCATTCCACGGCAGTCAAACGTAAGTCCGATTTTCCCGATAAAGATAACGGAATCCCGTATCTTTCATCAAAATCATCCCCGACAGTCAAACGTAAGACCGATCTCCCCGAGAAAGATAACGGGATCCCGTATCTTTCATCAAAATTATTCCCCGGCAGTCAAACGTAAGACCGATCTCCCCGAGAAAGATAACGGGATCCCGTATCTTTCATCAAAATTATTCCCCGGCAGTAAAACGTAAGTCCGATCTCCCGAGAAAGATAACGGGATCCCGTATCTTTCATCTAAATTATTCAACGGCAGTCAAACGTAAGACCGATTTCCCCGAGAAAGATAACGGAATCCCGTATCTTTCATCAAAATCATCCCCGGCAGTCAAACGTAAGACCGATCTCCCCGAGAAAGATAACGGGATCCCGTATCTTTCATCAAAATCATCCCCAGCAGTAAAACGTAAGACCGATTTCCCCGACGAATACGTCTGATTTTTCCCCAGCAAAGGCTAACAAAATCCCCAGCAAAGTCAACGGAATCCCAAAAGCCAACGGAATCTCGAGTAAATCTCGAACTACGAAAGGGCTTGATTCCCACTAGGGATACGTAGGTAGCCTATCTTTAGGTCCAGCCCCTCGACCAAAACGGTCACCCTCTCCTTCGGCAGCAGACGAAGTCCACCGAAAGGCCATTTCAAATCAAGGTCCGAGGCACCTAAAACGCCATCATCATCAAGGTCCGAGGCACCTAAAAAGCCATCATCATCCAGGTTTAAGGCACCTAAAACGCCATCATCGAGGTCCGAGGCACCTAAAACGCCATCATCAAGGTTCGAGGCACCTAAAACGCCATCATCAAGGTTCAAGGCACCTAAAACGCCATCTTCAAGGTCCGAGGCACCTAAAACGCCATCATCAAGGTTCGAGGCACCTAAAACGCCATCATCTCCAGGGTCAAAGACCCGAACTACGACTGGCTCGATTTCTCTTAAGGATACGTAGGTAGCCTATCATTAGGTTCAGCCATCCGACCGAAAATGGTCATTCCCATCCCCAGCAGAGCGGATAGCCATCCGACCGAAAATGGTCATTCCTTATCCCCAGCAGAGCAGATATAAATTTCAGCCATCCGACCAAAATAGTCATTCCTTATCCCCAGTAGAGCAGATATACAATTTCAGCCATCCGACCAAAATGGTCATCTCTTATCCTCAAAGCAGAAGTTTCTCTCCAAAGAACCGATCGTGTAACTCGCTCATCGTTCGAGGCACCTAAAACGCCATCATCTCCAGGGTCAAAGACCCGAACTACGACTGACTTGATTCCTCTTAAGGATACGTAGGTAGCCTATTGAATAGGTTCAGCCACTCGATCACTTGATCATCCTGCCAAATATGGAGCCTTACTCTTATCGACGACCCCGCTTCCTTCGAAAGCGCCGTCGCCGAGGGGCTACTGTAAGTGCTCCAATTTGAGCTTGTTAGTATTTTCGTTAGAAAATTAACGAAAGTTATAACATTCCTAACAATTCCTAACATTCCTAACATTTCTAACAAAGCAAGGGCAAAGTGGGCATTGTTATTTAAGGATAAACCAAGGAAAGGAATCAAAAAGGCAAAAGAAATAAGAAAAACCAAAAATAGAAATGGCTGGAACAAAAACTGGCTGTTTAATTTGAATTTTCAAAAGATTATTCCTCTTGTCCAAAGCCTGAAGCAGCATTTAATTAACAGTGCACGCTGTCAACCCTATCCGCGCGGACATCTTTAGCATTTTCAGAGGGCTATAAATTGAGCCCTCCAGTCTCAAAAATGAGAGAGAAGAACACATTTCCTCAACTGCACTTT
Organism: Adenophora triphylla var. japonica; assembly: GCA_022495995.1. Classification (NCBI taxonomy): domain Eukaryota; kingdom Viridiplantae; phylum Streptophyta; class Magnoliopsida; order Asterales; family Campanulaceae; genus Adenophora; species Adenophora triphylla. Next base: position 439,111 of record JAFEMH010000888.1, on the reverse strand, counting down.
GGCGAAAATAGAGAGAAAACAGTGAGAATTCCATAGAATTGTCACCTTTTTCTCAACTATTCAACCAAAATCACACTCACTCAAACACTCTCATATTCAAGCCTTAAACACTCTTACATTCAAGCCTTCAAACACAAAACACAAAGAAGATAGGTATAACCTCCCTCTTCTTACCCTAAATCTCTCATCCATGCATGCATTTTCAAGCTACAAAATGTAGTTCATTCATCTTCTTGTCTTAGATCCAAGAAGATCACCATGGAAGTTCATCTCCATGGATGATCTTCTACAAGGATCAACATTATTTTCAAAGTGTTCTTACTTTCTTGCAAAGAAAACACATTTTCAAAACCCTAAAACTCATTTTCATACATCAAATCTCATTTTCAAAGGATAAAATTCCCCTTCCCAAGCAAATGAAGTGCTTAGTCCTAATGTACCCCAAGGATGGTTTGATATAGTTGATTCACCACTAAAATGTCAAGTGATCACTAATAAAAACCTAGGGAAATGGGGACAAGCATGGATGCCAAACCCCTTTTAAAATCACATTTTCCTTCTTGAGAAGTTGCTGTCCAGTAGCAATTTTCTAAGACCCCAGTCCATGGTCTAAATTTTTGGACACAGATAAACTTGGAATTTGGTGTTGACTACAAAACACTTTTTGTATCCAACATCCATAGATTTCCATACATATTTTTACTTTATTTTTTGCGTGAGTAAAACTCCCTTTTTCAAATTTTCTTTTGAAGGTCAGATCACCAGTCTCTGGGAGTCCAGATCTCATATCTGAGATTTCCATAGGGTTTTGGGTCCTCAAATATTCTCCAAAATGGAAAATTCTTTCACAGAAATCTTATTTAAGGTGTCTGGAACAACTTTCATTCTCTGAGTTTTCTCAGATTATGAAGTTTTGAAGCCCTTAAATCTATTTCAAAATCAAGTGTCCACAGCCTTTTTCATTCTGGCAGAAGTGTTCTTCAACTTCCAAAAATCTTTTGAGTACCAAAACTCTACCCAAAAATCACACCAAAAATCATGGGATCTGTCCAAAGTCTAATAAAGAATTCCCAATTTTTACTTTTCTGAGTTTCAACTTATTTTGGCCAAAACACACACACACACACACAAATGATTTTCAGCTTGGAAGACTCGTTTTACGAGGCATTCCCGGTGCACACTAACGTCCTTCCCGGCATGTAACGTAACCTCCGAACCCAAATCTCTAATCTCGGGCATTTTTCAAAGTTTTGGCCCTTAAAACAAAAATGGCGTGGCGACTCCGGTCTTTTTCGATAGGTTTTTCAAAGAAACGAAAAATTTCAAAGTTAAACCTCTTTTTCGAAAAGGAAAAATTTTGGCGGTGGCACATCATCACAATCATTCCGTTGGAGAGTAACTGTCTAACGGTGTTGTGTCTACGACGTATGTGTCGATATTTGCTGTTATATATAAAACTCTACGCCCTTGCTATAGTTGCTTGATTATCACAGTGTATACACATAGCAGGCACGGGTTTTGGCCAGAGGGGAATATCTTCTAAAAAGTGTCTAAGCCATTCGGCTTCTTCACCAGCTTTATCTAAAGCAATAAACTCAGATTCCATCGTTGATCGAGCTATACATGTTTGCTTAGAAGATTTCCATGATATGGCACCTCCACCAAGAGTAAATACATAGCCACTAGTAGACTTGGATTCATCTGTATCAGATATCCAATTTGCATCACTATCTCCTTCAACTACAGGAGGATAATTGCTATAGTGCAATGAATACTCTCTAGTTCGTTTTATATATCCTAAAACTCTTAATAATGCATTCCAATGCTCATTATTAGGATTACTAGTAAAATGACTCAGCTTACTTACAACATAAGTTATATCTGGCCTTGTGCACTACATCAAGTACATTAGGCTTCCAATGATTTAAGAATACTCTAATTGTTGCTTCGCATTCCCAGTATTCTTATGAAGAACTATATGGGGCAGAAATGGATTATTAGTTTCTTTAATTCCATGAGAATTAAATCTCTCAATCATTTTATCAACATAATGTGTTTGAGATAAACTAATTCCATTGGAGGTTCTTGAGACTTTCATTCCCAAGATTACATCTGCTTTGCCCATATCTTCATATCAAAGTTATTGGTAAACATTTTCTTTGTTTTATTTATAACCTCAATGTCATGACCAAGTATGAGCATATCATCTACATATAAACAAACAAATACATATGTGTTACCAAATTTCTTTGAATGTGTTGCCAAATTTCTTTGAGTATACACATTTATCACATTCATTTGTGATAAAACCATTCCTAATCATGACATTGTCAAATTTCTCATGCCATTGTTTAGGAGCTTGCTTCAAGCCATACAAGGACTTAACAAGTTTGCATACCTTGTGATCTTGTCCTTTTACTTTGAAGCCTTCGGGCTGCTCCATGTAAATTTCTTCATTCAAATCACCATTTAAAAATGCAGTTTTTACATCCATTTGATGTATATGCAGATTATACAAAGTTGCAATGACTATTAAGATTCGAATTGAAGTAATTCTTGTAACAGGAGAGTATGTGTCAAAGAAGTCAAATCCTTCCATTTGAAGATATCCTTTTGCAACAAGACGAGCCTTGTATTTGTCCACGGAACCATCCGGTCTTAATTTCTTTTTGAAAATCCATTTGCATCCTATTGGTTTAGAACCTTTTGGAAGATCAACCACTTGCCAAGTGTTGCTACTTAAAATGGATTCAATCTCACTATTTACAGCTTCTTTCCAGAATGTGGATTCAGAGCTGTTCATGGCTTCTTTAAATGATTGAGGCTCATCTTCAATCATAAAGTTAGAGATAAAATCTGGACCAAAAGTTTTAGCAATTTTAGCTCTCTTGCTTCTTCTTGGTTCAACATCTTCATTGGTTTCAGAAGTGCTTTCACGTGGTCTCTAAGGAGTATTTTCTCAAATATCTTTTTTTCATAGGGAACACATCCTCAAAAAATTCAGCGTCACGAGATTCAATTATTGTATTGACATGAATGTCATTTATTTCATATTTATGTACTAAGAATCTGTACGCACTGCTATTCATTGCATATCCAATAAATACACAGTCAACTATCTTAGGTCCTAACTTTGACCGTTTAGGAGGTGGAACGACAACCTTTGCGAGACACTCCCACACTTTGAGGAATTTATAGGAAGGCTTTCTTCCTTTCCACAATTCATATGGTATGGAACCAGTTTTCTTGTGTGGAATTCTATTCAACACAAAGTTAGCAGATAACACCGCTTCCCCCCACAAGTTTTGTGGTAAACCCGAACTTCCAAGCATACAATTAACCATATCTTTTATAGTTCTATTTTTCCTCTCAACAATACCATTTTGCTGCGGAGTATAGGGTGCAGTTGTTTGATGAATGATACCGAATTTGGAACATAGGTTACTAGATTCCGTTGATTCATATTCACCACCTCTATCGGACCTTAATACTTTAATTGACTTTTCAAGTTGATTTTCAACTTCAGTTTTGTAAGTGATGAAAGCATCCATTGCTTCATCCTTACTACTTAGCAAATAGACATAACAATATCTACTTCGATCGTCAATAAAAGTAACAAAGTATTTCTTACCGCCTCGAGTTGGGACAAACTTTAAATCACATAGATCACTATGGATTAATCCCAATAGTTGGCTAGTCCTTTCAACTGGTTTAAAAGGTTTCTTTGAAAACTTTACTTCAACACAAACTTCGCATTTGTGACCTTTCATTGAATCAAGTTTTGAAATGAGTCCTAAACCAACAAGCTTTCTCAAAGAAGCACGATTCACATGTCCTAAACGACCATCCCATAAATTAGAAGACTCGCACAAGTAAATAGAATTGTCAATTTTATTCATAACTTGAGGGTACAAATATGTGGATTTCTTGTCCACTACAACAGCATTTGCCTTAAATAGGCCATCTAGCAAGTATCCCTTTCCAACATACATTCCTTCCTTAGTAAGTACAAACTTATCAGATTCAAATACAATTTTGAAGCCCTTCTTACTAAGTAAAGATCCAGAAATTAAATTCTTTCTTATGTCGGGTACATGCATCACATCGTTGAGAGTAAGCTCCTTTCCCGATGTAAAATTCAAGATCACATTTCCAATGCCTTCAATCTTGGAGGTTGCAGAATTTCCCATATAGAGAAAATCTTCACGTTCCATCTTCTTATATTCTGCGAATAAGCTTTTGTCGGCACATATGTGACGAGTGACTCCGGTGTCCACCCACCAATCTTTGACGTTTGACACCAAGTTGGCTTCACATACAACGGCAGACAGACTTACTTCGGAGACACCCACAGAGAGAGTATCTATTTCAGCCATGTTTGCTTGGGGAGGCTTCTTCTTCTTGTTTCGACAATCCTTTGCCCAATGACCGCTTTTCCCACAATTGTAGCAGTCCCCTTTGAACTTGAAGCGTTTGTTGCTGTCATTACTTGACTTCTTCTTAGAAGAGTCATCATGCTTCCTTTTGTTGTTCTTGGGTCGGGATTCTTCCACCATGTTAGCCTTCGCTTCCATGTTTCGAGCATTGGCTCTCTTTTCTGCACTTCGATTGTCTTCTTCAATGCGAAGATGAACAAGCAAGTCTTCCATTGACATCTCCTTGCGCTTGTGTTTGAGATAGGTTTTGAAATCTCTCCATGAAGGAAGCAACTTCTCAATCATACATGCAATTTGGAAGGACTCACTCAATTGCATGCCTTCGGCTTCAAGGTTATGCGAAAGAACTTGCATCTCTTTGACCTGATTCATTACATTTTTAGAATCATTCATTTTAAAATCCAAAAACTTTGCAACAAAGAATTTCTTTGTTCCAGCATCTTCGGTTTTGTATTTCTTGTCGAGAGAATCCCAAAGTCCTTTTGTAGTTTGAATGGAGTAATACACATTATATAATGTGTTGTCTAGTCCATTCAAGATGTAGTTCCGACACAGATAATCAGCATGTTTCCATGCATCAATAGCCATTTGTGCAGCCTTGTCTACTACACCTTCCGCCGCTACGGGACATTCTTCACATAAGAATTTTACTAGTCCAAGCGTTGTGAGATAGAACAACATTTTATGTTGCCAATGTTTGAAATCAACCCCATTGAAATTTTTCGGTTTCTCGTACTGCGAGGCCGGTGGCATCATAAGTTGATTATGTTGGGTTTTACGGGTCCATGCGCAGCGGAATTAAGCATCTAATAACATAAAACCCAAAGAGCCTAGGATCCGTTCTATACAATTAACTTGAATTCTATGAGATAGAAATAACCAACCTTGAACGCTTTCCGTTCTTGAGCTATCGAACAATGTTTTGATGTGATATTGAATCACAAACTTTGAACTCTAGGCCTTGATTGTCGTACGAGCGAAGACCCTCTTATGGTATCTACACCTTTGAATGAACCAAGAACGATTTCTTGATGATTGCTAGATCATAAACCTTGAAGAATATTGAAAATTTTGTTGTGATTTTCTTTTCAGAAATTCGGCTAGCTCTTTAGGGTTTCACAGACCTTATATTTATACTACAATAGTATTGGTATATGTTTTCTAATCAAATTAGGAAACTGTCTGTCAAAACCGCCTTAGGCTTATGATGTCGCACGACCCCACGAAGCCCATGGCCAAGTTGTGTCGCGCGATGACATATGCCACATCAGGAATCTCAATCATTCTTCCTCTGGTTTAATCAATTCATTCTAGTTGTGTGTGACCCAATAGGATTATATTATGTTGGCAATGAGTTCGATCATATCGACCCTCATAAGACATAAGCGGACTCTAGCAAGCCATTATGTCTACCCAAATAATATAACGTAAGAGTTCACGTTTCCAATGGTACACTTCCATTTCTCCCTTTGTCTCGCGATGTTATATTGAACACAAGTCATGGTCCACGTCAACTTGTCTTTGTTCAATGCTTTCTCGATCTTGAGTATAATGATAATCCAATCGCATTGGGGTATGGCCATACACTTTCATCATTATCACTCATCGAGGGGCCTAAGCAAAACATCTCTCTTTCGAGGGACAAATTCCATCTTGACTTATCATCCTTCCCATCATGAATCCGATCATGCCAAAATTAGCCTATAAATATCTTGTTAAGATATCGTTTGACTAAAATCAAACATGACTTTCATCATATGTAAGGTCATGATAATCTCAGGTCTAAGGACTAAATGAAGTGACCATATGAGATTTAATTATGACATTTGACCATGACATAAATCTCATACGGGTCAAGTCCAGTCACTTGTTCTCTAACAAGTACCCATAAATTTAATGTGCATCTCTATGCATATAATCATCATATGATTATCCATTAACATTTATTCTAATTATTCACTTAATAATTAGGGACGGAGATTATTACAGATAAATATGCAAAACATATAATAATCAAATAGTTAAACTTTTCATATAACAATAAATAATGTCAACACATAAGTCTATCAACTATAGGCCTAGGGCATAACACTAACAGTCTCCCACTTGCACTAGGCCCAATCTCCCATGTATCGAATACCCATGGACCTAACATGACCATCATGCTTAGCTTGCGGGAGAGCCTTAGTTAATGGATCCGTCACGTTGTCATCAGTGTCTACTCTGCATATCTTTACGTCTCCCCTTTCGCATATCTCACGGATAATGTGGAAACGTCGAAGTATATGTTTGGATCTCTGATGTGACCTTGGTTCCTTTGCTTGTGCAATGGCACCATTATTATCACAGTAAAGTTCAATATGATCTTTGATGCTTGGAACGACTTCCAAATCACTAATGAACTTTTTGATCCAAACACCTTCCTTAGCTGCATCAGATGCCGCTATGTACTCAGCTTCGGTTGTAGAATCAGAAACGGTACTTTGCTTGGAACTTTTCCAACTAACGGTGCCTCCATTCAGCGTAAACAAAAATCCTGTCTGCGATCTGAAATCATCTTTGTCGGTTTGGAAGCTAGCATCTGTGTAGCCTTTTACTACAAGATCTTCTTCCATTTCTCCAAAGACCAAGAATACATCCTTAGTTCTTCGTAAGTACTTGAGGATATTCTTGACTGCTATCCAATGTTGTTCGCCGGGATCCGATTGGTACCTACTCGTCATGCTTAGAGCACACGAGACATCGGGTCTAGTACATAACATAGCATACATGATAGACCCAATCGCCGAAGCATATGGAATACCATTCATTCTCTTTCGTTCATCATTAGTCTTAAGACTTTGAGTCTTGCTAAGAGATATACCATGCAACATTGGCAAGTTTCCTCTTTTAGAATTTTCCATTTGGAATCTTCTAAGAACCTTGTCAATGTAAGTACTTTGACTTAAACCAATCATCCTTTTAGATCTATCTCTATAGATCTTGATACCAAGGATATATGCAGCTTCGCCCATATCTTTCATTGAAAAGCACTTTCACAATCAAGACTTGACAGTCTGTAATGCAGGAATGTCATTTCCAATGAGTAAGATATCATCGACATACAACACTAGAAATAGTGCTACGCTCCCACTAATTTTCTTGTATACACAAGGTTCATCTTCATTCTTGATAAAGCCAAACTCTTTGATTGCTTCATCAAAACGTAGATTCCAACTCCTAGAAGCTTGCTTCAATCCATAAATGGATTTCTGCAACTTACACACCTTGTTAGAATTTCCTGGACTGACAAAACCTTCAGGTTGTATCATGTATACATCCTCAAGTAACTTCCCATTTAGGAAAGCTGTCTTGACATCCATTTGCCATATCTCATAGTCATAATATGCGGCTATGGCAATTAAAATTCTAATAGACTTAAGCATAGCTACAGGCGAAAAGGTTTCATCATAGTCGATGCCATGAATCTGCCTATATCCCTTAGCTACAAGCCTAGCCTTATAGGTGTGCACCTTTCCATCCATGTCGGTATTCTTCTTGAAGACCCATTTGCACCCTACGGTTTTTACACCTTCTGGTGGATCAATCAAGTTCCAAACTTGATTATCAGCCATTGATTGTAATTCGGACTCCATGGCCTCTTACCATTTTTCCGAATCAGGAGAGGACATCGCTTCTTGATAGCAAGTAGGTTCATCGTTTTCGATTAACTCCACTTCATCACTTTCCGTAACGAGAAATCCATATCTCTCGGGTTCGGATCGTGACCTACCACTTCGGCGAAGGACTTGTGCATCTTGAACCGGTTCCACAACTACTTGTGAACTTGGTTCAGTCTCTACCATTGGTTCAATGTTGTTTTCGGGTTCTCGAATTTCTTCGAGATCTATTTTACTCCCACTGGTTCCTTTGCGAAGAAACTCCTTTTCTAAGAAGGTACCATATTGAGCAACAAACACTTTGTTCTCGTTTCGGTTATAGAAATAGTATCCTTTAGTTTCCTTTGGATAACCCACGAAAACACATTTATCAGACTTAGGTGCTAGCTTGTCAGAAGTTAGCTTCTTGACATATGCATCGCAACCCCAAATCTTCATGAAAGACAAACTAGGTTTTCTTCCATGCCACATCTCATATGGGGTCTTTTGAATCGATTTGGTAGGAACTCTGTTTATAGTGAAAGCAGCAGTTTCTAGTATATGTCCCCAAAAGGATAAAGGAAGCTCAACTTGACTCATCATAGAACGAACCATATCCAACAAAGTTCTATTCCTCCTTTCAGACACACCGTTCCATTGTGGTGTTCCGGGTGGAGAAGTTCTGAAACGGTTCCACAACTCTTAAGATGACTGTCAAATTCTTGGCTCAAATATTTGCCACCTCGATCGGATCGAAGTACCTTAATAGTTTTGCCAAGTTGATTTTGCACCTCATTTTGAAATATTCGAAATATCTCAAACGATTCACTTTTATGTTTAGAAAAATATATCCAAATCTACTATAATCATCAGTGAATGTTATGAAGTACTGAAATCCTCCCCTAGCATTGCTACTCATAGGTCCACACACATCGGTATGTATGCGGCCTAATAAGTCGCCCGCCCTTTCACCAGTTTTGGTAAATGGATCCTTGGTCATTTTGTCAAGTAAACAAGATTCGCATGTCTCATACGATTCATAATCATGTGAGTCTAAAAATCCATCTTTGTGAAGTTTAGAAATGCTTTTCTCATTTATATGACCAAGACGACAATGCCATAAGTAAGTGTGGTTTACATCATTGGGTTTAGATTTCTTGTTAATGTTATAGACATCACTATCACGATTTTCAACATCAAGGATATAAAGGCCATTGAATGAAATAGCAGTACAATAATGCATATCACTCTTGTAAATGGAAAACTTCTTATCACATACAAGAAAATTAAAACCTTCATTATCCAAACATGAAATCGAAATAATATTCCTACTTAAAGCTGGAACGTAATAACAATTGTTCAAAACAAGTATTAGTCCACTAGGTAAAGTAACTTCATAAGTTCCTACGGCTAATGCAACAACTCTTGCTCCATTCCCCACACGTAGGTCCACTTCACCATCTTTAAGCATCCTTCTGTTCTTTAGACCCTGCACATTTAGACAAATGTGAGATCCATATCTGGTATCCAATACCCAAGAACTAGAAGTAGATAGGAATATATCTATAACAAAGATACCTGAAGTCGAAGCAACTCCTTTGCTCTTCTTCAGTGCTTCCTTGTATTTTAAGCAGTTTCTCCTCCAATGTCCAATCTCATTGCAATGGAAGCAGACTGCGTCCTCTTGGGACTTGGGCTTAGCCTCTTTGGGTTTGGCACCCTCTTTGGGTTTGGAAACATTTGTCTTAGGATTAGCAACTTTTGCCTTTCCTTTACCCTTGAAACCCTTCCCCTTGTTAACCATCAACACTTAATCGGTTTTCTTCTTGACAATATTGGTTTCCGCAGTGTTCAACATTTGAACTAACTCGGAAAGGTTCTTATTCATGCCCCCATGTTATAGTTCATTATGAAATTACTAAAACCTTCGGGCAATGAATTCAATATCATGTCAGTAGCCAACTCTTGGCTAATCGGAAAACCGAGCCTCTCAAGATGTTCGATGTGGCCCTTCATCTTAAGAGCATGGGGACCAACAACTTGTCCTTCACTCATCTTGCATGAGGTTAGGGCCTTAACTATGTTATACCTTTCTTGCCTTGCTTGAACTTGGAACATTTCCATCAGTCGATTGTTTAGATCAACTGTCCCCAAGTGCTCAAGATCCTTTTGAAGGCTCTTGCACATGGCGGAGAGCATGAGGCAACCAACATCAGTAGCATCACGCTTATGCTTCAGATATTGATCCTTCACTGCCCTAGTAGCATTGGCAGCAGGTTCAGATGGAATAGGTTCCTCGAGAACGTACAATTTCTCCTCTTGCCTGAGAACAATTCTCACGCTACGGATCCAATCCATATAGTTTGTACCATTCTCTTCCAACTTTTCCTTCTCAAGGACAGTTCTTAGTGACAGATGATTATTGTTTAATGCCATTTATTCTACAAAAAGATATACACAAAATATGAACACATATGAGTAAACGTATTATATGAGAAGTATGATGCATTTACATGAAAATATATGCTCCCACTAAATTATACACCTTCAAATGCAAATAAGCATAATATACATTTAATAGGCTAAGATCCAACTTTAATTTAATTTCAAGTTTGCTATGGTAAACCGCTCAAAACTAAATTAATTAGGTAGAAACATCAATCATATCACATATATGACTCTTAGATCTTTTATGAGATTTATTCAAGACATCATATGTCTAAGCATATTTTAATCTCATCTTATGCCTTGGGTCCAAAACCATTTTGATAACCCAATTAAGTTCATTCACTTTAAACGTATAGGAACCACCATTTCCTCATCTTGCTCACAAACGAATAGAATCAAAGTACCTTGCTATGGCAAGCCCACCCAAAACTATCTGAATGGTCTCAAGTGTTTTAATCATGAATTGGCATAAAGAACTTAAAAGTTAAATGAAGGTTCTTTAAAGTAGATTATAAGCACATCAGCAAAGATAGTCATAATCGCGCACCAGGTAAGTTCCCAAGAAGATAGGTGAGCCACAAGGACTACTTAAGTACCAAATCTCTCCTCCGACAGAACTCTCCTAGACATGCACAACCAGAAATCAGCTCTGATTTGCAACATAATCAATACTTTGTATAAACAATCAGTTTCCTTTTAAATTTTGCGTAAAATGACTTGTTTCTCATAAACAATCAGAAAACCAAAATTTCAATGTTTCAATTTAAACATTCAGGGAATTACAATATGATGTTTCAACTAGACATCTAACAAAATTCTTAACACGTAAGAACACATAATTCATGCATCGCAACAATTAATAAAATCATATTTAAGCATGAATAAATAATGAATTAATCTAGCATAACCCTATAAACTTAATTTCCAGAAATTTATAGCATCCAGATTAAGACATAAACATATCAGATTGCAAACACATTCATGGATTAGCAGGATTATGTAACAAACTGATTCTGCTCGGATTAGGCAAGTTTTGTCGCGTGACAGAGGCAAGCTTTATCACGTGACACAAGCATGTTCTGTCGCGTGACACAGGCATCATTTGTCGCGTGACACAGGCAGCCTATGTCGCGTGACACCTTGATACCAAATTTGCAGATTTCAATCAATTCTTAATCACAGAGCAATTAAATCATATAAACAACTTTTAGCAGATTTAATTCGAAGTGAATAGAACATGATTTAGGCATATTGTTTCAAAAACAATCAAACTATCGCATACAAAACATGAAAAAAATCATATAAACAATTTATATCAATTTTCTTAGCATGTTAATTCAAACTTAATCATACGAACGGGGCTCTGATACCACTGTTGGGTTTTACAGGTCCATGCGCAGCGGAATTAAGCATCTAATAACATAAAACCCAAAGAGCCTAGGATCCGTTCTATACAATTAACTTGAATTCTTTGAGATAGAAATAACCAACCTTGAACGCTTTCCGTTCTTGAGCTATCGAACAATGTTTTGATGTGATATTGAATCACAAACTTTGAACTCTAGGCCTTGATCGTCGTACGAGCGAAGACCCTCTTATGGTATCCACACCTTTGAATGAACCAAGAACGATTTCTTGATGATTGCTAGATCATAAACCTTGAATAATATTGAAAATTTTGTTGTGATTTTCTTTTCAGAAATTCGGTTAGCTCTTTAGGGTTTCACAGACCTTATATTTATACTACAATAGTATTGGTATATGTTTCCTAATCAAATTAGGAAACTGTCTGTCAAAACCGCCTTAGGCTTATGATGTCGCACGACCACACGAAGCCCATGGCCAAGTTGTGTCGCGCGATGACATATGCCACATCAGGAATCTCAATCATTCTTCCTCTAGTTTAATCAATTCATTCTAGTTGTGTGTGACCCGATAGGATTATATTATGTTGGCAATGAGTTCGATCATATCGACCCTCATAAGACATAAGCGGACTCTAGCAAGCCATTATGTCTACCCAAATAATATAACGTAAGAGTTCACGTTTCCAATGGTACACTTCCATTTCTCCCTTTGTCTCGCGATGTTATATTGAACACCAGTCATGGTCCACGTCAACTTGTCTTTGTTCAATGCTTTCTCGATCTTGAGTATAATGATAATCCAATCGCATTGGGGTATGGCCATACACTTTCATCATTATCACTCATCGAGGGGCCCAAGCAAAACATCTCTCTTTCGAGGGACAAATTTCATCTTGACTTATCATCTTTCCCATCATGAATCCGATCATGCCAAAATTAGCCTTTATAAATATCGTGTTAAGATATCGTTTGACTAAAATCAAACATGACTTTCATCATATGTAAGGTCATGATAATCTCAGGTCTAGGAACTAAATGAAGTGACCATATGAGATTTAATTATAACATTTGACCATGACATAAATCTCATACGGGTCAAGTCCAGTCACTTGTTCTCTAACAAGTACCCATAAATTTAATGTGCATCTCTATGCATATAATCATCATATGATTATCCATTAATATTTATACTAATTATTCACTTAATAATTAGGGACGGAGATTATTACAGATAAGTATGCAAAACATATAATAATCAAATAGTTAAACTTTTCATATAACAATAAATAATGTCAACACATAAGTCTATCAACTATAGGCCTAGGGCATAAAACTAACAGATTAGCACTTGAAGTACTCCCTATTGCATTAGGATTCGTTGCAATAGTCTCACTACTAACGGAGTCATTTCCATTAGTCATTTTCTGTTACGAAAACAGAAAATCCCATAAGAAAAAGATGAAGTAGAGAAGATAAAAATAAAACAAATACCTGAAAATATTGTCTTAATATTGTTGTGTAAATGTTTTAGATATCTTCAATACGAAAATCACATGAAGGAGATTAAAGCGAGGTATGCCGATGAAAATCTCCTTAAGACAATATTTCGCCTCCGTAATTGTGCAAACGGATCAATTGGCGAATGTCTCCCAAGATACAACGCTTTTTACCAAGAGTTAGTGTGCACTTTAACTAACCTTGACGGGCGAACCAAATTCAGACTTGCTCTTAGTCTTTGAACTTTGAAGAAAGAATGATGAACGAACTCCTTGAATGAATTAAATCACTTTGAATGAGGGAGAGAGAGAATTGGATTCTTGTGTTTGACTTGATAACAACTTGGTTGGATTACTTGATGACTGAATGAAGAAATAGGGGTCTATATATAGGGTAGATTGAGTCAGTTGTGACTGTTTCACAAAATTCACAACCCTCCAAGCTAGCACATGTTTGGACATCAATCCGAACAGACAACAACTGCTCGGCCGAGCACTATTGGTGCCTCGCCCGAGCATAGGCTAGTTGCTCGTTCGAGCACTTTAGTGCCTCGCCCGAGCAGAAGTTAACAGAAGAGTCATGTTTCTGGACAGTCATGCTCAGCCGAGGCTTATGCCTTGCTCGGCCGAGGCTTATGCCTTGCTCGGCCGAGCAGTTCATAGAATTTGAACTGTCGTGTCTTTTGGACTTTAGACTCTTGGTTGAATTTACCATTCACCCTAATATTCACCCAATATTCCAACAGGGTGCTTTGAAAAATTACCATTATATAATGCTCTTCAAATATGCTCTTTGTGTACACTGCTCTGTTTTATGTCACCTGACAGATTTGTAGTTCATGTTGTGGTGACTTGTTTGGAATGAAATATGAGTCTAAAAATAATCATAAAATTCATGAGACATGTTTCATGTGTTGGGAATAAAATCCCATTATTTCTTTCCGAATTAACCTCTTTTTGTATGAGATATGCAGGCCCGAGCGGGACAATAGTCCCGGTAACAGCAAAGAACTCCGTCGCGTTTTTCCTTTTTAGTTTGAATCATTTGGGATTTGCTCCCAATTTGTACAAAAACCCCCCATGTAATTATTTCCTTCCCCCAAGTACTTTATTTTCCTTCTTCTTTGTATGCTCAAACCATTTTCCAAAACCGAGCGGTGTCCACCCATACCGACTCCCTTTGGTGTAAATAACTGCTACGCCATCTACCAAGTTTGATCAAAACTTGGAATTGTGAAAAGGTGCACTATTAATGTCACTAGTCTATTACAAGTTGCAAGCTTTAAAATGTAAAGCTGACTAAAGGAAAGTGGTCACTAATGGATCGTGATACAAGTTTGACCAGGTGTTTTCAAGAGATGTGTACACAAGTTGAACTGATTTCTCTTGGGTGGGTAGTATGATCAGTCAATGTGTTTCGGACATAGTCTTGTTGGGGAACACTTACAGGAATTGATTGAGTGTGCACAATGTTTGACCTAATAAATAATCTAGTGAATATAAGGACAGAATGTCTAACTTCAATGCTTGAGCACTTGCAGTTCTTTACAATCTCACTCTCAAAGTATTTAATGCACTAACCCTCTTCAATGATCTAAGAAAGGTATTTATAGTGTATTCAAATTGAGCTGTTATCTTTAAAGCGGTTGAAGGGATGACTTGGTCTGACAAACATTAAATGAGAATATATTTTGCATTGAATGCTTGAGATTTGAAGGACAACCATATTTGAATTTTCCACTGGATAAAGAAGTTGTTGTGAGTACTGGTAACTTTAAAATTCCTTAAATTAGTTACTAACAAGATGGCAGCAAGGTATTCATATCAACTGTTCCACCAACTTTAGCTAAGTAGAAGGCTAAGTAGGTGAGAGCAATTAATGCTGGGTCAACTGAAGGAAACTTGTTAAAGAATCTTAACTGATTGCAACAGCAACTGATGGAGCATAACCGGTTGAGTGGTTGAACGTCTAAGGGCATGACCGGTTAAGGGAGTCAACCGGTTGAGGCCTTGGCAGGTTGAACAAGTAAACCAATATTATATTTGAAAAATAAATTAAGGTATTCAAGTCTTCAATCTTTGAGAAAATACAAGTATAAAAACACAGGCACTAGCATTAATGGAATCCTAAGGGTACATAGAAAATTCTAAGTAGTCTAATTAAATTAGGGGTCATCAATAATGCCTTAGTGATTGGGATTAAGCAATTCCTAAGCTATACATATATTTGACTAACACTTCTATATACCCCCTTCCATCCATTCTTCGCTTCATGTATACCACTTTATCTCTCCTTTTTTTGCGTAGTCCCTTTTCCTCACATGGTGTGTTGCCTTTCCCTCTTTTTTTCTCCAGCAGTCACTTGATATCTCTCGATGTCCTCTATATGTCTTCTTCTCTAGCAGTGTTTGCGTATCTATTTTATAATTATTAATGTTACAATTAGTTGTTTGAATGATGTAGGGGTGTAATTTAAGACAATTTTCTAGTGCTTGCTCTCGCCTGCCCCTATTCCCACCCATTTTAGCACACACCAATCATCCCCTTTATCTCTAAACCAATGTCCGCCCACCGACGAAAGAACATCAATTATAGTGTTTGCCCATGATTCGCCGTACCATAAGGGGTATAATTTCATAGGTGAGTCGAACACTGAGAAAGAATGTTCATTCACTAGTGGTCGGACACCATGAAAAGAGTTATTTCACTAATGGTCGATACCATGAAAAATGTTCCTTGACTGATGGTCGAACATTGGCTCGAGAGGCGAAAATAGTTACGACGAGTGAACATGTCAACTAGTAAGGTAGAAGAAAAGGTTTAAGATTAAGGTGGAAAAGAGAGTGAAGATTGAGATGAAAGAAGGGGTTGAAGATTAAGGTGAAAAGAAGGGGTGGAGGTAGTACCGACATGGCGGTCTGGAGAAAGGGAAAAAAGGTGGGGGGTATGTGTGAATTAAATAAGGGCTAATGTATCTATTAAATAAGAAACCGATGACATTTATGCAATATGCTAAAGGGGTATGATTAAAATTATGAGGAGCGCATAAAATGCACTCTCTAAAAAACACACTAGATCATACAAAAAATTTGGGAAATAAATGTGCTTTTCCTTAAAGATTAGGAAAACATATTTTTTACAAGGGCAAATTACAATTAAGGGTTTGAAGTTTGAGGATCGTTTACAGAAAGGGTCTAATGTTTCAATTTTGACGATTAAGGGTGCGAAGTTACCAAATGTTAGCAAATAGAGGATCTTTGACATAATCGTTAGAAATCTCAGTTAAATCATCACGTGTTGAGCACATGTAACTTATATGAGGTTATTTTGGTCATTTCATATGGATATATCCCAAAACAGTAAAATAAAAATTTAGTCCAAACCCTTAATTGCAACAATCCTAAATTTGGATCCCAATCTGAAAATTTCCCCCAGGTTTAGGCCTTAATTTGAAAATTTCCTTTAAGTTTGGAATCTATTCATTATTTGCTAAAAATATATTAGTGATTATACATTAAACATATGAAGACATTTTTAAAAAATAAAATTGGTAAGGAATATTACCATGCACATTTTTTTAGAGAATTACCTCATAGTACTGGTAAAATCGAATATACTTTTAATGACAACATATTATCTATTTTACGTTCTAGTTTCACGAAATATTTTATCTAACCATATAGTCACTCGCCATTTTAAATGAGATAAATACACCCCTTCCCCACCGTCTCATAAACACGAAACACGAAACACGAAACACACACACATACTCTCTCTCTCACACACTTTCTCTTTGTAAGTTTCTCTCTCTACTCAATCTCTCCCCGGTCACCCCTCCCTACTTCCAGCGAACTCCCTACTTGCATCGGCTGCCCAATGAAACATTGTTTCCTTTGCAAAATGCCTGGTATTAATCAATTTATTTATTTTTCCTAAAGTCTACATCTGGGTATTGTATTTTTATTACGAAGAATGAATTTTTCTTACATGGGTTAATTGGATTTTATGTTGTTGTGTGAGTGTTTGTAAATTGTTTTGTATTTGTGACTAGAGTTAATGTGACAATTCTTGTATTTTGTAGACTCAATTTCTACAGTTGTGATGTTAGTGAAAATGTTTCATGCTATAACAAGTTGTACTTTGTGAGTGAACAAAGTTATTAATAACATAATGAGTAATGATGCGAAAGTGTAACTGAGTGAGTCAATTTATGTACAATTTGTGCCATTTGTCACTAAGTAATATTAAATTTGCGATGGAGAAGTATACTACAAAATAGACATTAATTTTGCAATTAATAATTTAGAAAAAAATAACATTCATTTTTTGACGAAAAAGTTTATTAAAAGTATATATTTATTTTTGGACGGGGTAGTATTACTTTCGTTGTTGTATTTATTTTGATATTTATTTTGGGGTGGAGGTAGTACTAATTTCGTTGTTGATAAGTATTTTATTATAAAATAAAAATTGAAAAAATTCTTATTTGTTTGGTCGTCGGAGTAGGTGGTTGTCGCAGTTGATGGTGTTTTTAGTAGTAATTTAGTTGACAACTGAGAAATTACTAATAAGTTAATTTCTCAATTGTTTGATTGCCGAAGTTGTTTGTGTTCTTAGTAGTTTAGTTGACAACTAAGAACTTACTGATAATTTAAGTTCTCAGTTGTTTGGTCGCCGAAGTTGGTGGTCGCTGGAGTTGATCGTGTTCATAGTAGTTTAGTTGACAATTGAGAACTTACTGATAAGTTAAGTTTTCAGTTGTTTGAGCGCCGGAGTTGGTGGTCACCGGAGTTGATCGTGTTATTAGTAGTTTAGTTGACAGTTGAGAACTTACTAATAAGTTAAGTTTTCAGTTGTTTGATCGCCGAAGTTGGTGGTCGCCAGAGTTGATCATATTCTTAGTAGTTTAGTTGACAACTGAGAACTTACTGATAAGTTCTCAGTTGTCTGGTCGCCGCAGTAAAAAAAAAATTCGCCAAAGTCGGTGGTTGCCGAAGTTGTTGACCAAAGAATATGAGGAGGGGTGATATAAGGTGATGGTGGTTGTAGAGGAAGTAAACTGATAAATAGGGTGAACTTAGTAAAATGATGGAAGAGTGAAATTATTAAAATAAGAATGAGAGTGTACTTATTAAGATAAAAATTATATGGTTAGATGAAATATTTTCTGTATTAGGAAGTAAAATTGGTTAATTTGAGGGATTATATGGTAAATCCACCATTTCTTTTATAATTGACTCAATCATCCTTTGACACTTTAAAGAGTTAATGAAATATTTTAGATATATATTATAGTCATTTAAAGTTTCACTTAGTCTCTACATTTCATAAAAAAATAATAATTAATTTTGATCGTGAGACCATTAACAAATAGATATATCACTCAAATTTATTCTTCAATTGCAATATAATTTATTAAAATTATAAATATATTTTACCACCAGTTAATTTTTTAATAAATCAAATAGGTTATTTTTTTCATTTTAACAAATGACAAAATTGGATCCAAATTAGTGGACATTCTTAAATTGAGGTCTAAACTTCTAGGTGAATTTAAATTATGGTCCAAAGTTAGGATTTTAACAATTAATTAAGGGTATGACAATTTTGTCAAAGTTTTAAATTACTAAAAGCGACTTAAGTACCTATTTAGTCCCTGACGTTTAACATTTTTTACGGTTTCGTCCCTAACTAATTTTTGTGAACGTTTCCGTCCTTGACCTACCTATATAATTTTTCATGTAGTCCTTCCATCCACTTTCCGTCAATTTCTCCGTTAACTTTGCTTATGTGGCAATAAGAGGGGTTGCAATTCTAAAATGTTAAACTCTAGACCCTAAAAAATAAATTTTAAAGTTTCAAAAATCCCCCTCTCTTCCTTTAAAACCTAAATCAGTTTACATACTTAAAAAAAAAAGAAGAAGAAATAAAAAAAAATCCTTCTTCCTTATCTCAGCCACACCATACCCACCACCGTTCTTCCCCACCTCAACGCCGGCACCACCCTCCCATGCCACACCCTTCCTTCAGATCACCCCTCCACGCCATCATCGACTACCATGGCCGCCGCCGTTCAACCTCTGCGCCGCCCCACTCCAGCGCCATTGCCGGTTCACAAGAAGGCAGCCAAGCCTTTGCCGTTCGAAAATAATATGATTTCGATTTCGATTGGTGTCGCGATTGTCGCGTACGGGGAGGCGAAATTCGATGGGTTTGGTGTGATTTTGCAATTGGGGGCGGTGGGATTCGAGGCGACGAGATTAGTTCTCGTTGAAATTCTGCTTGGTTCGAAAGGGATTAAACTGAATCCGATTACGACGCTGTATTACGTCGCTCCATGTTGCTTAGGGTTTCTGTTCGTGCCGTGGGTTTTCGTGGAGTACCCAATTTTGAAGGCGAATTATTCGAGCTTCAATCCTGATTATTTCGTGTTTGGGACGAATGCTTTGTGTGCATTTGGGTTGAATTTGACAGTGTTTTTGTTGGTGTCGAAGACGTCGGCGTTGACGATGAATGTTGCCGGAGTTGTGAAGGATTAGTTGCTGATTGGGTTTTCGTGGTCGGTGATTAGGGATATGGTGACGGTGATTAATTTGGTTGGGTATGGATTGGCGTTTTTGGGAGTGGGGTATTATAATTATTTGAAATGGTTGAAGGTGAAGGCGAATGAAGCGATGTAGAGGGTTCAGCAGGGTGGTGCCGATGAAGAAGAAGAAATGTGGGTTTGCTTTTAATTTCAATATTCTATTTGAGTGTTATTTGTTTTCATTGGATTTTTGAATCAAAAACTTAAACAAATTGTTAGTTTTATTGCTTATGACGGGGATGTTGTGATGGCCATGGTGGTTGCAGCTGGTGCACGATGGTGTAAAGTGGTGGCTATGGTGGTTGTAGGTGGTGGAGGATGGAAAGGCTAATGGAAGATGAAGAAATAGTGTGGGGTTGGGTGGTGGATGTGTCTGGGAATGAGTATAAACATGTGTGGGGTTTTTTTTTTTTCATGAATATTTGAATTTTTTTGATTAGTGTATTTGTATTATTAATATAAGAATTAATAAGGTAGTTATTAATTTGGAAATAATATTCGATATTTCCTCCGTCTCAAAAATGAATATTCAAAAATAATAAATTTAAAAAATAAATTAATTTGGAAATAATATAAAATATTTCCTCCGTCTCAAAAATGAATATTCAAAAATAATAAATTTAAAAAACAAATTAAAATATTTTTGACATTTATTTTAAGATGGAGAAGTAGTAAATTATTAATCCAAATATTAAAATATTATGCTCAATTATTACTACTATTTTTTTGTCAAAGACCAAAAAAAAAAGTTTGATTTTTTACGATTTTTTTTATTTCTTTTTTTTATTATGTAAACTGATTTAGGTTTTAAAGGAAGAGAGGGGGTGTTTTGTAACTTTAAAATTTATTTTTTAGGGTCTAGAGTTTAACATTTTAGAATTGCACCCCCTCTTACTTCCACCTCAGCAAAGTTAACGGAGAAATTGACGGAAAGTGGATGGAAGGACTACATGAAAAATTATATAGGTAGGTCAAGGACGGAAACGTTCACAAAAATTAGTTAGGGACGAAACCGTAAAAAACGCTAAACGTCAGTAACTAAATAGGTACTTAACTCTACTAAAAGCCTGCATGAAATTTACAATCATACTTCACTTAAGTCGCATATGCTCAACAGGTGATGACTTCTGAATCTTTTAAGGATTTCGTCAAAAAGTCTCTGTTTCTAACATTTGGTAACTTCGGACTCTTAATCGCTAAAAGTGAAAGCAGACCAATTCTGCTTACGACCCCAAAACTTTAGACCCTTATTGTAATTTGTCATTTTTACAATGCATTGTGACATTTTTATAAATATTTGAAACTCGTTTTAAAATATGTGACGACATTTTTGTAAATATCGAAATTTATTAAAACACACTTTTTTTGTGAGGTCTGAATTTCGATCCCTCTCCTTGCTTTGCCTTGCCTCTTGGCTGGAATATCGTAGTAAAAGAAAAACACACACATTAGGACTAACTAATGCTAAAACTATTTAACATATATAGATTGACATTATTCAACACAAACGCTTACACACTTTTAACACTGTTATCTGCACTTTATATTAAGGATTAATTCCTCCCTCCCCACACAGTCCAAATCAAATCTCATCAAAATCCAACTGAGATCAAAATTTCCTTAAACCTCGAAAGTCGAGATTAAAATTCCTCAAAAATCCGTTGACAGTCCTATACCACATGGTGTAGGACCTTTTTTCAATCTTATACCATATGATATAGGACTTTATTCCTTAGTAATTTGTTCTTTTTATTATTTGTTTAGTCCTATATCAAAGACTTTTTTTTTTTCAGTCTTATATATCAATGGTATAGGACTTTTTTTTAGCCTTATACCAATGATATAAGACCAAATTGTATTATATTTTTAAGAAAAATATGAAAAATGATGAAAAAATACTCTCATACTTAGCTATAAGAGTATTTTTAGTCTTATACCTTTAGGGTATAAAAACTAAAAATATGACTTTTATTTTTTTTTTAAAAAAGTGCAAAAAAAATGGTCTTATACCACATGGTATAAGACCTGACGGGATGCTATAGGAGTAATGCGGGTTTTGATGAAATTTTAATTTCAAATGGGTTTTGATGGGATATTGATATGAGTCATGGATCTTAGAGTCTTTGGCCCTTATATTAAACACTAGAATAAGCCCGTGTCCGAGGACACGTTATATTTTTTTTTTTTAATTAAGCCCCCTTTTTTTTTTAATTAAAAAAAAATAAAAAATTTTAAGGGCAAAATTTAATTTAAAAAAAAAAAATTTTTTTTTAAGGGCAAAATGGGAAAGTCGCCAGGCGGAACTGTTCATTCAACTATTCATTTGCTGAGTTGGACACCTTCCATTTATACTATAGATTATCGACACTCTTTATCACTGGAACTAGCATTTTCTTATACACACTAACACCCTTTAATATACACATCGACACTTGTTCACAAGTATACGAGTGTTTGTCTTAATGTTTCAGTTAGTTTTAACTAGTACTCAAAAGCCCGTGCCAATGGCACGGGTCAGTACAAAAAGGTAAGCAAAAACCTCCTTGTATTGTATTATAGATTATACACACAATAATACTTTGTAACAATAATATATAAATATCCAAGCCCAAAAATTCCACAATAAAAAATCTCTTTCCAATTTCACATTTGTTCTACTACCAAGATAAAATAAAATAGGAATCACTGAAAACCGAGTCTCTTTCATGCCTCTAATTTGACCCAGACAGATTAAATTACATTACACGCACATACATTTATATGCCTTCCAGCAATAAATTTGATATGGGGTGTGGATCTCGGTTCAGTTCAGGTATCATCAACCTGTGAATGAAACACAAAACTCGGGAATGTTGTGGTGATGTCTCTGCAACCAAACAAACAAACCCGACAATCAAACAATCTTTCTTTGAGAAACATTCATTCATTCATAGGAATAGAAGAGAAGACGTAATGAAAGAGTAGAATCAATCCAACTTAAACTTACTTGAGGTATTGAAGAGTCATATTCTTCAAAAGAGATGGATGTCTCCCTATAAGGTTCCTCCACTCTTCTTTGTCTATCTTCCCGTCATGTTTCGTATCTGCTTCCTCAAATGTCTGAAATTAATGTAACATACATCAATGCATTTCTACAAAACATTTCTCATTTCATCTCGAGTTTCAGTTATCAGCCAAGTAAAACAGATAATGACTTCAAAGCCACTAATTGCATAAGACAGAAATAATCAGAATCACCTTATCAATGATGCTTTCTATGACATCGTCTGAAAGGTTCATACCAGACTCGGCAAGGGTGGCCACGACCATTTGTTTTACCTGTACATGTTACAATTGTTGATCATTCTTTTTACAATAGGATAAAAGAAAACTGTCAGAAAGTACTATGTTCATAGACCTATGAGTATCAGAAACTGGGAAGTAGAGGTTCAAGGCAGCAAACTTGAAATGGGAAGTGAGTCTTCTCTCAGTTAAAAGGTTATTTAGTCATTTGCTGACATACTATGCGGTAAAAACAAAATTTACTACCTTATGCATTGCCCACCCCCCTAATCATGTGGTTATAATCATATATAGTAAAGGATTAGCATATTTTATATTTCAAGTGTTGCTTTTCTCCAATGGTTTGTCTTTCGTATTTACATAGCTAAACTATAACCAAAGTCAAGGCTGGGACTCTCTCTCTCTCACTCTTATAGATCAATAAACCCAAAATCTTAAAAACGAAAATTCAAACTTCTCTCTTCCTCTTTTACTCTCTGCGGCTCCTCTCTCTATCTCGATCCCCCTCTCCCTCTCCCTCTCCCTCTCCCTTTCTTCAAGCTTCCTGCCATTTCCTCTTACTATTCCAATGTTACATGAAAAAACTGGCAAACAACTCAAGGA
The DNA here is from genome assembly GCA_022495995.1 of Adenophora triphylla var. japonica. Taxonomy (NCBI): domain Eukaryota; kingdom Viridiplantae; phylum Streptophyta; class Magnoliopsida; order Asterales; family Campanulaceae; genus Adenophora; species Adenophora triphylla. The sequence goes on along the minus strand of JAFEMH010000888.1, from coordinate 415,255 downwards.
CAAAGAAAATTGATAAAGGCGGAAAAAGTTTTTCAAGCATTAATCTCTTCAATTGCTTGGTCAAAACTCAAGAAAAGATTTTTCAAGCAATTAATCTCTTCACTTCTTCAGTCGAAGCACAGGGACCATCCACCACCGAAATCGCCACCACTAATTTAAACAAAAACCCAATCAATAGAAACTTCCGATCTACCATCGGGTCACCATCACCCACCAACATCCGTAAACATCCACCAACAAAACCACAATAATCAATAATTTACAAAAAAATGAACAAATACAAAACAGAAATTCAAAGTAATTTAAACCAAAACCCAGATCTTGAGAGAGAATAGAGAGAGAGAAGACCAAGTTGGGTGGGGTGGTGAATGGCGATGAAGACGGAGGTGGGATCAAACTGCTCTCTCTCTGCAAACCATCCCAAGCCCTTACACTCTTTTAATGTAATCCTCAAACAGTAACTCTATTACTCCCTCCATCTCAAAATAATATAAACTCTCACAACACAAAAACAAAATCAAACCCACCCAGTTCAAACATCGATTGTAGAATTCATATATGTGAATTTCCCAGACGTGGGATCAAACTGCCAAATCAATGAAGCGAGGTTTAGTGCAAACCCTTACTTCTTCCCGCCGCCGTCCTCTGAATCTAATCTCTTTCATGGATCCAGATCCGTTGTTTGACTCTCCTGCCGCCGGTTGTTGCTGCGCCATCAAAGCCTTACAGGCGGCGGCGCGGCTTCGGCTCTCCGCATAGCCAATTGTGCGTGTGGCATGTAAGGTGGAGAGGAGGTTTTGTAAGCTTCTTTGTAGAAGTTGGAAAAGGAAAGGGAACTTGGGTAGTTTAGGTTTAATTTGGGTCGTTAGATCAATATCTAAGAATTGATCCTGACCCTTCTTTGTCTAGGCGGTTATGACCCTTTCCTATTGTAATATAGATGTTTAAAGGAGATGTGTGTACCACCTTATATAAATAGCTTACCTTATACTCCCTCTGTCTCGGTCGAAATGTTCGTAAATGACAATTGCACGAGAATTAAAAAAATGATGTAAGAAAGAGAAAAAGGTTAAATGTTGTGAGTATGAAAAATTAAATAGGAGAGAGAATGAGTGGAAGGAATAGTTAGAAGAGAGAATGTTGTGAGTGTAAAAGTAAAGTAGGAGAGAGAATGAGTGGGGTAGGAAGAATATAAAAATAATAAAAACTTTTCATTTTAGGAATGAGACATTTTAAATGAAACGCCCAAAAAGAAAACTTGGGACACTTCGACCGAAACGGAAGGGAGTACCAAATTAGGTGAGCTAAATTACCCCAACTCACAATCTACAAATTGGGGATCCATATAATAATTTAGCTATATTGCTAATTACCCCAACTCACAATCTACAAGTTCCAAACTTCCAATCCCTGCTATTTTGGCGGGTTCTCGAAATCGTCATCACACAATACATACACATCAACATCTGTATCCATTGCGTACACACTGAATACACTGACGCAGCCGAATCTGTAGAGACAAGAAATGGAGAACAACGACGATAGGATTTCAGAGAGAGAAAGGTACCAAATGGAACAAATAAGGCAGCTCGATTCCGAGGAATTGGAGATCGAAGAAGTCGACGCTAACCATCAATCTTCCGATGACGATGAAAATCCCACGTGAGTCCACTGTTTTGTCATTTTATTGAAGCAATTTTAGGTTTTGATTCGCGAATATGGTGAATTCATGTTGTAATTTGATAATTTATAGCGCTTTGGTTTGTGATTGGGGGTTAGGGCTCTTAGTAGTTATGTCTATGCTGGAAATGAATAAATTGTCCTCTACTGGATTCGCGAATATGGTGAATTCATGTTGTAATTTGATAATTTATAACGCTTTGGGGGTTAGGGCTCTTAGTAGTTATGTCAAGGCAAATCTGAATTTATAATCTCTCATTATATTGACCAAAGATGAACTTCGTTTGCGCGCACACACACACACACACTCAGTATTCACATTGGCACACACTCTAACTCGCATCCACAAATGAAGATGCATACACACACAAAGAGTGATTTGATATTGTACTAGTTCCTCCCACCCTCTTTCAAATGAGTTTCAATTTTGATAGTTTATCTTTAGATTAGTATCTTGTTTCACTTTCAGGCTAAACTGATTCGTAAAATCATTTTAGTTTGAGATGAGTCACTGAGACGCTGACAATTTGAGTTCCAGCTTTGTGGTATTGTTAGTTGCCTGGACCTTCCATTTTTGGTCAGCTTTTTTTTTTTTTTTAAATAAGAAAGGAAGTATATTGGATACGGAGTAAAAAGGAAGAATATAAAGTCGATGGACAATCTGTCGGCTGCCCATCAAAATAAATGTAAAAATGACAAAAACAACAAAAACAAGCAATATCTACACTATCACTGCAGCTCGATCCCCACTTCAAATCCGAAATTTACACATTTTACCTTGGTTCCTGTCACAAGATGATTTGTGCTTGTGTTCAGTCATTGGCTGATGCACAGTCATTGGCATTTCAGCATGTTAACTAAGGATTTACCTTTGAAAGTAATGCGTCCTTGGCTAGGTTCTATTTTCTCAAGTTTCATAGGATGGATCTCACTGGTGCATCATATTTATTTATTACTCCCTCCGTCCAAAATGATCTTCCCACTTTTTCTGCTGTTAACACAAAGGTATTTTGAGCAATAATTTTAGGTTAATCCAATTATCCTAATGAACATCTAAAAATTGTTATTGATAGTATTTATAATAGTGTATCAAGAACAAGTTTTAAATTTTCATTAGGATAAATAAATTAATCCAAATTTATTGCTCAAAATACCTTTGTGTTGACAACAAAAAAAGTGAGAAGATCATTTTGGGACATAGGGAGTATTATTTACTTTGTATTCAAATAAATATTCCTTGGTTACTATGAAGGGTCAAGTGTTACTCGTATTAACTAAAATTTTAAGTTTGTTCATATGTCTAGTTCAAACGATATTCTAGTCTAAACTAAAAAGAGATGAATAACTTCAACAAACTACAAGTGGGAAAACTGTGATGACTTCAGGAAAAACATATTAAACTTTTACTGGATAGAGCTTAACTGATGCAGTCTAGTCTCACCTTTACTCTCTTAGACATTTTTCATGGATCCCAAACATACTAATATACATGGATGGAATTTTAGGTCTTTAACATAAATTAAAGCCTGAGTAAGAAAGAAGCAGGCGTGTGTGTGGAAGTAGAGGAAGAAATAGAAGTAGACATAAAAATGGTATGAAAGAAGAGCCAGCAGACTTCTTGATCTACAGGAACTTACCCTATAACTTTCAGAATTCCTGGCATCCCCGATTCCGCATGAAGCAGAGAGCGAGAATAAAGATGAAGAGGAAGAGGAAGAGGAAGAGAAAGGGGGAGATGTAAACATAACACTAGATCCTGTAGGAATGAGATACAAAAAAGTATTTTGTTTCACATAAAAAGGAAAAAGGAATTGACGAAATATTTGAATGGGAAAAAAGCAATCAGGAAGAGAAATATAACCGGATCCCTAAAAGTACACTAGGGGTATCCAAGTCCACCGGGAAAGGCAAGGAAGAGGAAAGAGCTCAAGCTTCTATCCCTGGGTAAGCCATAAAAGCTTCAGCTCCTGAGGGAAACCTAGGATCTCTTTTAGCTCAGAACCCTAAATAATGGTGAAGTTAAATGCAAAATAAAGACCTAATATTTATTCTTAGAACAATCTAGTGTACTTATCAGAGGATATTGCAATACAGATTTACGATTGACCATAAAGACTTAGAAATAAAAAAACCGTGATGCTATATCTTTTTCTTGTTTGTTAAGCATTTATGTGTCAAAAGAAGCTAACATATTTGGGTGAACATGCCGGTGGCAATAATATTTTCTGTGATTGAAGTTTGTATTTTTTTATTAAAATAATTATCTATGATTATGGCCATGGCTGTTATGTTTATGTGGTTTGGTGATGGTTTCAAGTGAATATAGTCATGCAGGGGCTTCCAGATCCGGTGAATTGATCTTCAACACTTGTTTGGCTTCTTTACATACGTATCTTGGTGGTAAGCATATGTTGCCTTTTTGTGTCTATTTCTTCTTTTATTGTTTCTTCCTGTTACCCAGAAAACAAAGCCATAGTTTTAATGAGCTATCTTGCATTTGCAGAGGTTGAAGATACTCACAATAGGTTGGCTTTCTTGGATGGTGGGTCCATATTGACTGTTCCTCTTTTTTATCTTGAAGGTAATATATTTGGTGTTTTAAACGTTATTCTCATGGATCTTCTTTATGTTTCCTAAAGCACCTTATATCGAAACGATAACAGTTTCCTTGCAATACAACTACAGGGTGATTGTTTTTTTGCAGTTGTATTATGTTTCATTGTAGCAATATGGATACATTAAATGTCTATGCTCATATCTTCTTACTTTTTCAGTAAGGTTGAACAGATAGTTGCATTTCTGATCTCTCAGCCATGGCACGAGCATTGTTATGTATGCTCACCAACCACGAGCTATAATTATGGCTCTAAAAAGTACCCTGTCCTGGTCATGAAACAGTTGCTATTTAAAATCACTGTAAAGGTCTTTCTTTTCTTCTTCCTTCCCTTTCCTTTTTACTCATCTCTCATCACACCACGAAGATCATTTGTGAAACATTGGTTATACTCACTTTTCATTGAAACTGTCTGATTTTATTCCTGTAGTTTATAAATACCATAGATTCCATAGAATATTTTTTACGTAGAAATATCAGTTGACCTACCTTAGCCACTTAGTAAGAGAGCTGTATGATTTGGACATCAAGGCTTCAATATACGAGTGTGAGAAACCCAGGAAACACAAGTCTGTAAACAGTAACTGTCTTGTTATTTGTCTTTTTCATTATCTTCATCTTCGAGATATGATTTTTTCCTGTAACATTTTTTCTTCTAATGTTTTGGTCTTTATCCTTTGTTTCAGGTGTAGTTCTATTTCCAGAGGCACTTCTGCCTCTAAGAGTAATTCAACCTAATTTTATAGCTGCTGTGGAAATAGCAATGAGAAAAGACGACGTTCCTCATACTATAGGAGTGGTATGTGTACATTAATTTGACCTGCTTCACCTTTCGTTGGCATCTTTGCATTTGTCTTTAACCTTGCAGCTTTGAGGTGTCATGATATTCAAAACCCTATTTAGGTTCGTGTTTGCAGGGATGCGGACAATGAGAGGATGAGATTTGCAACCATTGGGACAACTGCAGAGGTATGGAACCTACGCGCACCCATACTTTTGCATTTTTATAAGATATATATTGTGCTACACTGATAGTTAACCTCTGGCTGGGACATGATTATGTGGAACACAATAGTTACATTGCCTACAAGTTATTATGACTGCTAAAGTGACTTTGATGATACAAGTTTAATTCAAGCTAGAATTTAAGTGCGAAATCAAATACTTCAGTTTTGGAGAGATATATTGGGTCGTGAAATGTAGAACCCCAGCCATGGGCGGATTTAGCTTATAAAGTGGGGGTGCACGTGCACCCGGTCAAATTTTATTTCTAGTTATAAAAATATAATTTTTTTTATATTACTTACTAAGTGCACCCGCAGATAAGATTACTTAATTTCCACCATTGCTTTAAATAGATTCTATGACTAGTTCTGTTGGTAAGCTGTTAAAGTTTGTCACTAAGGACCAGAGTTTAAATCCTACTAGCTACAACTAATCTCAAAGTATTTTTTGCCTCTAATATGAGAAATAAACTCTTTTTCAATATCTTACTTAAATTCTTTTATAATCATATCATAAATAGTTTTTATTTATTATTCAAGTTAAATTTTTTGCCTCTATTATGATAAATGGTTTTTTCTTTTTAAATATATTTATATTTGGATTCTTTTGCTCATTATTTTAACTAATATAAATGAATTTTATTTATTATCTATTAGTTTTTTCATCGTTTATTGTTTATAAAAAAATAAATTTGAAACTTATAAAAATAAATGACCATATTAATTTCAAGAAATGCTTCCTAAAATGATGTCATCATTAAAACAACTATAATGTAAATATCATTTTTTTTTTCATGACATAAGCTTATTATTTCTAAGTAAACAATAAGAAGAAAACGGTGGGTTAAAGATAACATATTTTTATAATTAACTTATGTTTTAAATTTTGTATTATAATCTCGTCGCGTTTGGAAAAAAAAAATTAGTTTGAACTTTTATAATGTAAATTGTGCACCCGCTGTCGAAACATCCTAATTCTGCCACTGACCCCAACTCCCATTTTTTCTTCCCCCTGGCAACTATATGTTTCTATTTTATGTGGAACTCCTTTGTAGTAGTATGTACCCAAAAAATTCATTCTAAATAATGGAAAAGACAGCGAGGGGCGTTTGTGTGGATGTGGAGGGGACGTTGTGCGGGAGGGAAGACCTCCGGAGCTTTAATTGGAGGGCTGCTTGAGATAACTTGTTTATATTTGTATTATATGCAAGGTTGCCCACATTTCACCCTCGTGGTGGGGACTCTTCCCGGACCCTCGCTCGCGGGGATGCTTTGGTGCAATGGGCTGCCCTTTTATATATATGTGTGTGTGTGTGCATTAGTGGAATATTTCTTTGAATATGCTTGATGTGTGATGTCTTATAAAAAAAAAAAAGGCAAACCCCGGTGCACCAAGCGGGGGTTGGGAGAGGGAACCATTTGCTAGAGCCTTCCCCTGACAATTGCCAAGAGACTGTTCGCCAAGGTTCGAATTTAACATAGTTTGATAGAGTTTGAGTCCAGAAAATAGTGCCGTAGGCTTTTGATTTGAGGATATGCTCATGAAATGGTTGTAATGATTTCTGATTTGTAGCACATATCTAAGAACGACTCCACTAGTCACCTTCCATGTTGTCAACCTACTTCTATTTTGACCTCATTTGATTTTTGAACTCTGAAGTTACTTCATCAGTTCTGGTTTAACGTATTGAACTTGTCCAATTGCAGATTCGGCAATATCGAAGATTAGACGATGGTTCCCTGAATATAGTCACCCGTGGGCAACAGCGTTTCCGTTTGAGACGTCGCTGGATTGATGGTGGAGGAGCAGTATGTGCTAATTTAATTCTAACTGATAGCATCTATATAATGCTTCGCATCTGATGGTTTTTTTTTTTTTTTGACTTAAATACTGATTTATGATTTGTTTCTTTGTAGCCATGTGGTGAGATTCAAATCATCCAAGAAGATGTGCCATTAAGGACCCCAAAGGATGCAGTAGGAAGACTAATACCATTGAAGAACTTGTCTTCTGCTCCTCAATCTAAACGGCATGATCATGGAGATGAAGATGATGATTCAGATGCAATGTCAGTAGAGAGTTTTGAGAGTGAACTTTCATTGTCGGAACTGAGAATGCATAGTTCTGCACTTGCTTCATATTATGGTTCAAATGTGAGTGGCGAGTCAACAAGTAGTGATGATGATAAGTCTGAGTGCGACTCTGAACTTCAGTTGAGAAGCTCGGTTAGGTCATTACATTCTGGTAATGACAGAAGTCCCGGAGATGCCAGCAAGAGGAGTGGGCTAAAGTTCATTCCGGGTAGACAGTCGAGTAGAGGTATAGGGTGGAAAACTCATTCAGTTAGCCGGTTACGGGAGTGTCCAAGCGCATACTGGCCCAACTGGGTGTACCGGATGTATGATTCTTATTGTCTTGCTCAAAGGGTAGCAGGTAATTTGCCTGTTTTTTCTTGAGTACCCTTTCACACCTCTCATTCTCTTGCAGATAACATCAGTCTATTTGGAGTGGTTACATTTGCTATCATAAAAATGTGGATGTAGCAAGATTGTGTTCGCTAATTTATAGTATTAATCATGGGCCTGGTTTCATTTCAAATCATTATATAACCTGTTACCTGCTGATTGATAAATTGATAGGTGTTTCACTGTGAACTGGAAGTCGGTATCAATGCGGAAAGGGGAATCCCTAGAGGAATCGAAGGACATAAATTCGTTAACCAAAACTTGGATTGCTTGGCCGACAAACTAATTGCAAGCATAAGCATTCAATCATGTGAAAACTAAAGGGAACAAACCTTGTCAGGAGTTGATTTTTTGGTTTTTCTGCTACAAGAATAAACTCAGCATACAAATAATGATGCTTTTAGGTGTATGGTAATATGTGTAGTGAAGATGTCCAAATCAGGTTCAAACATGCAATTATAGGTGAACATATGACAAGTGTCAACAATACCAACATAATTTTCACAATTCCAACCGATATGCACATCGGTGAGTAATGTATCGGGAAATGCCTGTTGATGCCTTATTAGCACCCTTTGAAACAGTAATACATTCCAAAATAACGGTTATTTAGATATCCTTACCCTTGGCCATGAGGCACATTATATTTTAAAGTTCTGTTTACCAACATAATTATACGGCTTGTACAGGCAGAATCTGTCTGGTTCCGATTGCCTTGATTGTTTAATCAGGGGTGAGACTATAAAAGTTCCTGCAAGAACATTGGGTAGAGACCATTACAAACTCTTAAAAGTCCCAAATTGTAGTAGATATCTTTTAATTCTGGTTATCCGGTTTCTATGGTCAACCTTTCTCACATGCACCTACCAAAAGGAGCTGGCAAAACTAAACATCTACAAGGTAATCCACCTATATATTTGATCTATGTATAGATGAAATAACTGGACTAAAGGAAGTTCACATACTGCCTTTATTCTCATGAGCTTGCTCTGTAAGGTACTAAGACGACACCGAAGGAATTTCTCCAACTGGAATGCCCCCAGGTGTTTAGGATAATTAGACGATTTTTGTTTTCTTCTTTTATAGTGTGCTAACTACTAATGGTTGATTATTGCTCTCTCTAGATGCTTGTGGTTTTGCTCATGTTGGTGAGATGCTATATTGCTGAATGGTCCAGCCAACAAAATATGCAGCGTTTTCTTATGTTTTGGTTTCCTTTTTACCCGTGTCTGATGAAACAAATATACAGACATCCATAATATACGTGTACATGTATTGGCGATACTATGCCAGGCTATGCTCTTTTTTTTTTTTGTTCTCCTTTTTTTACTTACAAAAGGAAAATAAAAGAAAACTCTGTAGGGGAGGGAGCTATTGATCAGAGACCAGAAATACTCTACAATGGTTTCTGTTGTACATAGCTAGGTGCCTGGTAATTTATTTTGTGAAGTTGCATCTTGGTACAGTTTTTCCTTGAAATTAAGATTCACGACCTGTTTTACATCGCCCTCCCCTTCTGCTGATCTCCATTTACCTGTTGAATGATTGAATTGAAACCTTTGAAGCAATTTTTTTTTTTCAAGTTCACAATTATCTTTTATGACAATCAAAGAAAGAAAGAGTTGATGGAACTTTCTTAGTTTGGTAACACAATTTTTGTTTTCCCCTTATCGGTAATCACATATATTCCATTGTAAATGAGGGGATACCGAACATATGTACATTGTTGCTTTCAATATGTAGTGATTCTGGTTATTAGATTTTGCCTTTTAGGCATTCTTTAATGCCTATATGTGGAGCTAATGGTTCTGAATTAAATAATACAGTTATGTGGAAACAGATAGTCGGAACATCTAGCGTGGATGGGCTTGTGAAGAAACCAGATCTTCTTTCATTTCATATTGCCAGTAAGATTCCTGTATCTGATTCTACGAGGCAGGAGCTTTTGGAGATTGATGGAGTTTCCTATAGATTACGCCGTGAAATCGAGTTACTTGAGAGTTTCGATCTTGTTAAATGTAAAACTTGTCAGGTAATATAGGCTGTTGCCATATTAATCTATATCAAGACAGTTTCTTACTTCCTTTTAGTTGACGGATAGTTTTAGATGTGAAAACTGTTCTGATGGTACATTCTGTTGACACATCAAAGCTGCCTCCTTCGGCTTCCTCTATTGATCTGTATTTATATTTCTCTGCTGTTTTTGCTGGCAGATTGTGATTGCGAGACGGAGTGATATGCTGGTGATGTCTAGTGAAGGTCCTCTGGGTGCCTATGTGAATCCAAGTGGTTTTGTGCATGAGATAATGACATTCTTTAAAGCAAATGGTCTGGTCCTTATTGGATTTCCGGTCAAAGAGTATAGCTGGTTCCCTGGGTATGTTATTGACATATATATATACTCCCTCCGTCCCATAGAACATTACACGTTTACTATTGAGAACGGAAAATAAGGAATAATGTTATTAAAGTAGGTGTTGTGAGTGGGAGGAGAGAGAATGAGTGGAGAGAATAGTAAATTATAATGGTGTTGTGAGTATTAAAATAATGTAGGAGAGAGAATGAGTGGAGAGAATAGTGATTTAAGGTTTCCTTTTTAGGAAAGTGGGACTTTAAAGAGGGACGCCCAAAATAGCAAAAGGGGTAATGTTCTATGGGACGGAGGGAGTATATATATATATATATATATATATATATATATATAATCTTTTTCTTGACCTGTATTTATGGTTTTCAACAATGAGACTATGCAATGGTGATACCCTTTGGATGGGTGGGAACAGTAGTACACTTAACAATAGGGGTTCAGTTGAATTGTTGAGGCTTGGCGTATAGTGTTACCTATCTCTTGGGAGCCCATAACTGATTTCATGACAATCTAGGCTATGGAATTCCTTAAAATTTAGAACTGAGAGCTCCTTCCAAGTTATTTAGAGCAATGTCTTCCAGTGAACACATCATTTGGTTCATTGTTTTTCTAGCTTTCTATCTATTTGCAAATTCACCTCTATGGCTGATTTTCATCAAGGTGCCTGGCACTCCTTTGAATTTGGCTGGCACAGTGACACTTCTCGGGTGAAAGTCCTAAAATCCCTTTGTCTTCTGCCAATTGCCCCATGCCGACGAGTCAAAGTCAGGATAACATAGCTTGTGGGAATAGAATCAGTCACAGTCTAGCTTTACCACTACTGCTCTGTAGGGATTGGGAATAGCTCTCTTGGGGAAACTATGGAACATTCTGGCATAATCACCCGTTCCTCTCTCCTCAAGGTTTCCTGGACCATAAACTTTCAGTCTTCTAAATTGCAGAGAGATAACATTGTCTTTGTCCTCTCTCTCTCTCTCTTCAAATATGCCTTGGAAGGAACCTTCAGGATCACAATCTGCACAAATCAATCAGCTTATGTAATTGTTGTTATTGACGTTGTAGACAGTCCATAAGGTGTGAAGGAGGTATGTTTTGAGGTGGAATAACTGACACAAGATAAGTTCTTCGGTACTTTGATAGATGTGTTTCTACACATCTAAAGGATATACTTTTAGACTTATTTGGTGCACAACCTTTGGTATTAGTGTTTTAATGGTGTTTTGGAGTGCTTATAAGTATAGGGAATGGAAGGAAATTTACATGTATTAGGAATTAAAAGAGTGCAAAAAGGAATGATTAAAAGTAGAGCGGCAAAGGAAAAAAGGAGGAAATTCGAGAAAGACAAGAAGATGTGACCACGGTGCAACCAAGACCATTGGATAGTACTCGTCAAAAGCTTTTCAACGAAATTTGACACGTCGAAATCGAAGTACGTACGAAGAAGTTATAACCTCCGAAAGTTTGACAGTCAAGGTACAAGTTCGCAATGCACGAGAAGCGACCGCACCACATGAGGGAGTGCGGCCGCACCAAATTACATAAGATGAGAGGAAGCTTTCTGCTTAAGGGGGCGGTCGCACCCCCTAGGTAGGGCGGCCGCTCCCCTGCCCGATTCAGCAATTCCCGTTTTCCAATTTTGAGAAGTATTCCTCGGGTTTTCCTAATTTTTGGCACCTCCTCTCCATCGTATAAATAGAACCTCCAACCACTTTCTAGGGTTTATGTTTTATTGTTCTTTTCAAGTTGATAAACAAGGATTCAAGGATACGAGTTCTAGGTTTTATGTTCTTTAGTTTATTTCTTTGTTTTCATTGTTATGGCTAGGAGTAGCTAAATTCTTCATTCATGGATTAGATGTAACAAGTATCAAAACTCTATGCTATTGATTTAATTACTCCAACCAATCTCGTTCTTATTTATCAAAGTATATATAATTCTAAGTTTTTGTGTTTCAATTATATGTTAAGATATAAATTGACTTTTTAACATTTGGGTATAAATTGCGCCATTGACGCGACTGAAATAAAAAGAATCTATTTTTAAATATTCTTGAGTGATTAATGAATTCTTGGTATATTGTATGGATATGACTGAAAAAATAATATTAGTAGAATATTAGGATGGCAAATCGCCCGTCAAACCATCTCAATGATTAATTAAGTAAATGAACCCTAGAATGAGATTGTTTCTTTTATTGTTAACATAGCATAAAATGAAGATATTTGTGAAGCTCGGTCCGTGAGCTCCTTTCTTAAATTGATATCTTTTATTGTTTAATTGCTTTCTTAGTTTAAATTTTAGTTCTTGCAATTAGTAGAATAATAATCAACCAAATCAAAAACCCCTTTTTATTTATTTTTTTGTTTTTAATCGCTACTTTAATCAACTTGTTTATTCTGTGGTTCGACCCTCGCTTTTATGCGTTACTACTACAGTTACTAGTGTACTTGCTAGGTAATTATTACAAGAGTAAGAAATATTCCATCAAGTTTTTGGCATCGTTGTCGGGGGCTTGTTGTGAGTAAACAAGTTTATTTAGGTAGTGAATGATTGGTCGTCGTTTTTTGAATCCAATCTTAGAGTCTTTGAACGACAACATTGAGAAAGTAGGTCGAGGTAAAAGGACAGAACTAAACGAGGGCAATCCCCTCGAAATAAACCTAGAAAAAGATATTGAGGATCTTCTACCACCGGGGTAGAAGAACAAAAAATTTAGATGGTTGTACCACCTGCTCAAACTATGAAGGACTTCTGTCGTTCCAAAGTTGATGTATCCATCTCTTGCATTGTGTTGTCCAAAGCAACAAAGAATTTGGAAGTCAATGCCAATATTTCAATATGTTGCTCTCTTATCAGGGCTACCTTCCGAGGACATGTTAACTTTCTTGCGTGAGTATATGACGATTGTGTCTCACTTCCCAGGTAAAGAGGGTGTGACAAGTGAGCATATTAGTTTGAAGTGCTTCCCCTATACTCTATACTCTAAAGGGGGCGGCAAACACTTGATTTATGATGCTAACCCATATGAGCATTAGCATGTGGAATCAATTGCATGATTTGTTTTTACAAAAATATTATCTCCATTCCATGTTGGGTAACATGATGCAAAGGATAATAGAGTTTGCACAAGAAGTAGGTGAGTCATTCCATGAAGCGTGGGATAGGTTTAAGATGATGTTAGTCCAATTCCCTCGGCACAATTTTTTGTTGCCTTTGCTTAATTAGACTCTTTATAATGGTTTGAATCCTGTTAATCAAGTCAAGGTAGATAATGTAGGGGGGTCACATTAGGAGCTAAAACCCTATAAGAGACTCAAGAGTTGTTTGAGATGTTGAGTGATTTATACATCGACCACTACTTTGATAATTAGATTTAATTAAAGACGTGACTGAAATCAAAAGAATCTAGGTTTATATATTCTTGAGTAATTAATGAATTCTTGGTATATTATATGGACGTTACTGAAAATATAATATTAGTAGAATATTAGAATTGCAAATCATCCGTCAAGCAGTTTGAATCCTTAATTGAATGAATGAACCCTAGAATGAGATTGATTCATTTTATTGTTAAGAAAGCATAGAGTGAAGGTATTTGTGAAGCCCAATTCATGAACTCCTTTCTTAAATTGATATCTTTCATTGTTTAATTGCTTTCTTAGTTTAAATTTTAGTTCTTGCATTTAGTAGAATAATCATCAACCAAACCAAAAACTCCCTTTTTATGTAATTTTCTGTTTTTAGTCACTACTTTATCAACTTGTTTCTTACTAAGTCTCTGTGGTTCGACCCTCGCTTTTACGCGTTACTTCTACGGTGACTAGTGCACTTGCTAGTTACTTGGTGACTAGTGCACTTGCTAGGTAATTATTACAAGAGGGAGAATTCTTTCAACATACTTGGAAATGGACGTTTGCAGTACCTTGACCTTCTATTTTCCATTTTATTAGTTGTGACTTTTGGCAATGCAGGGAGACCACTATGCAACGACAACAACAAAGCCTTGGTCCCAAAATATTTTGGGGTCGGCTAACATGAATCCTCATATGTCATCGTGTAAAAATGTTGTTGAAAAAAACAGAAACCAACCCCCCACATGAGTTTTTGCCCTCCACTCTGGCCTCTTCAACACCATACTTTCATCTACTCCAAGTAAACTCATATCATTTTCAATCACCCTAATCCAAGTTTGTTTGGGTCTTCCCATACCCCTCGCCATTTTATCATTTCAACACTGTTCTGGCCTCCTAATCGGTGCATCACTTGGTCTCCTTCTCACATGTCCAAACCACCTTAGACTATTTTCCCTCATTTTATCCTCAATGGGCGCAACTCCTACTTTACCTCTGATCACCTCATTCCCCAATCGATCATTTCTTGTATGACCGCACATCCATCGAAGCATAGCATCTCCGCTACATTCATCTTATGCACGTGACACTGTTTCACGGCCCAACATTCGGTGCCGTAAAGCAATGTCGGCCTAATTGCCGTGAGGTAGAATTTTCCCTTTAATATATGGGGCATGCCGCAATCACATAGAAACTCTGTGGCCAGCAAAAAAATTGGGACACATGAAGTGCCACTTACCCTCTTGCTTTTCATCGTGTGTTAGCTGGGGATATTTATAATGACAGAAAATTGGGTCGGAGTCATTTTAATCTTTCATTTGGCTAGGTTAGGTTCGATTATTGTAACCAGAATAGAGAGAGATGCAACAACTCCTCCCCCTCCCCCAAGCACAAACACATTTCCAAAAAAAGAAAGGATGCCTTGAAGCATGCTGGGACTCGGGCATTAGTACAATACAAGTACAAATATAGCTATGACTGAAAAGAACACTGTCAGAAGATGGTCATTGTCGCTCTACTCCCACCATATACTCCCTCCGTCTATTTTAAGAAAATATTTCTACCGAAGCATCTCTTGTGGGATAAAGTGGTGGCTTTAGCTTCTCTTTGTGTGTATGCCAATGGTGCCTTTCATGAGCTGTCACTGAATGTTTTGGAGTGACTGGGTTGCTGCCATCATTTAATTTTAGCTTTATGTTTTATGTATTTTTTCTTTTTAGATGGACTGTTTGTCCATCCAATGTAAACTGATCTTAATATTTTGCAACCTTCTTTTCTTATCAATAAAATAATGTTAGTGGAGTAATTGTTGTGAGTATGAAAAGTGAGGCATGAATTTTGAGTGGGTGGTTGTTGTGAGTAGGACAAGTGGGCCCCATTAAATAAAGGAGTATTATAAACTTTCCATTTTTGTTTGGTGCAATTTTTTATGGGACGCCCCAAAAAGAAAATTTTCAAGTATGCTATTTCAATCTCTTAGCTCGTAAAGCTGTGGCAACTTGCACCCTTTTTTTTTAATCATCTAATCTCTTTTATGTTTTGCAGATATGCATGGACAATTGCTTACTGTGGGACATGTGAATGCCAAATGGGGTGGCTTTTCACGGCAACAAATAAGAAACTGAAGCCTCGTTCATTTTGGGGCATCCGAAGTGCCCAAGTCGCGGATGACATGCACTGAAACCCTCAACTGCATCATGGTATACCCTCCACCTCAGTGTAGTACTCCCTCCGTCCCAAAATGAATGTCCATTTTTTTTTTCAAATCTGCTCTTGATCAAGAGTAAACTTGGAAATTCTTTGGACATTTATTTTGGGATGGAGGGAGTAATATAATCTGTATATACTCCCTCTGTCCCATAAAACATTACCCCTTTTACTATTTTGGGCGTCCCACTTTAAAGTCCCACTTTCCTAAAAAGGAAAAAAAATTTACTATTCTCTCCACTCATTCTCTCTCCTCCCACTCACAACACTTTTCAAATTTACTATTCTCTCCACTCATTCTCTCTCCTCCCACTCACAACACATACTTTAATAACATTATTTCTTATTTTCCGTTCTCAATAGTAAAGGGGTAAAGTTCTCTGGGACGGAGGGAGTACATAATAGCTGACTGTATCTTCCCAAAGGTTTGATCTTGTATGCGAATCTACATCTTCTCGTACTATGCTCCCTGAGGATTGCCGCTCACGTGTTATACTCTACTAGTCGAACTGATCAAAGTTTTGTTACATGTTCTTTTAACTCGGAGGTTAGCTTACTTTGTAAGGCCGGGCTTCTACTAAAAGAATTTGAAGTCAGTGATTTTGTCTTATCAAGAAATACTCGGATATTTGTACGATAGAAAATGGGTTGTTGAACTCCTGAATCCTTTTGAGAATGAATGTATTGAGGGATTTGTTAATAAGTGTTATGTTGTTTCTCTTGTATGTCTCCTTTGATTATTGCTTGAATATATTAGTTCATACTCCATTTTCATCCTACTTGTACTTTTAAGTATGTTTTGACTTTTGGTATTATATTTTTTTTTTCTTTCAAAAATCACTGCAGTTTGGAAAATGTTTCATTTTAACCTCAAAGACTCGGATTGGGGCACGGATTTAGCCATGTATTTGGGGTCAGAATGATATATTTTTCGAACTACAATAGTATTTTTGATAGAAAAAAAAAATGGCAAATGTGAAGCACAACTAATATGGATTGCCTCTTCCTAAGTGTAGCGTTTCTTTAATGATCCCTCCCAAAATTCCTCCCATTAATAAGTGTCAAACCCAAATGTTTTCTTTTTTATATATATTTTTTAACAAAAGCATAATTTTGGTGTAATTTTATCACAGTTCACACTAGAGATGCCCAATCGGTCCTAAACCGCCAGTTCGGATCGGAACCAGACCGGCCCAAAATCGGAGGGAGATCGAACCGCCTGAACCGTGAACCGGCGGTTTTTCGGTCCGGTTACGGTTCGTACATTCCAAAATCGATGAACCGCCGGTTCATGAATCGTGAACCGGAACCGGCGGTTCACGAACCAGAACCGGTAACCTAACGACTAGTTGATTTGGGCTGTTGATTTGGCTGATCCGACGGTGCCTCTTTAATATACGACCACATGATTCCATTTGGGATAATATACAACCATATGAAACGCTCGATTTGAGCGATGACGAAGTTGATGCAACATTTACAATGGGTGGTCATGGTCATACCCAAGGGAGTAACACTCAAACCATTCAAACCCAAAGTGAAGCGCTAGGTGGTGGTAAAATCCGAGGTCGAGGTCGAGGTCGAGGAGGTTGAACCACGGGGAGGTCCGACATCATGACCGTGCACTTTTCAAAAGAGCCAATTGAAGGTACCAACCAATACACTGTTTCTTGGAACCATTGCACTAAAAAATTTGCCTTTACCCATGGAGGTGGTTATGGGACATTTAAAAGACACTTGACGTCAAAGCACCCCGACCAAGTTGGAGATGCCCAAGATCAAACACAACTACAAGGATTTACGAGATCCTCACAAGGTACGTCTTCGCAATTATTTAAATTTGATAATGCAACGTATAGAAGAGAAATGGCAAAATATACTACTGCTAAAGGATTACCCTTTAATTTTAGTAATGATAGATTATGGTCTAATATGACACAACTTTGTTTAAATCCCGTGGCTAAAGAAATTAATAAAAATACAAGTACTCGTGATACTAAAGCCCAATATCTACAAGGGAAATTAACTTTAATTAATACGTTTAAAGATTTATCCCAAAAATTGTCAATATGTGCCGATATATGGAGTGACCATTGGCAAACTCATAGCTACATAGGAATTACATGTCATTGTGTTGATAGTAGTTGAAAATTACAAAAACGATTAATTGCATATAAATCTTTTGATACTGTTCATAACGCTCAAAATATTTGTAACAAAATTGCTAGAGTTTTATAAGAATATGGATTAGTTCACAAAATTTTTTCAATTGAATTTAATAATGCTGCTAATAATATTGCTAGTCTACCATCACTCATTGAAAATTGTCAACCATCCATTGGGGATAAATTTTTTCATATTAGGTGCATATGTCATATTTTAAATTTGTGTGTGCAAGATGATTTATCAACTTTAAAGGAACATGTAGCCCCAATTAAGGAAGTTCTTGCTTATATAATGAGAAATCATAGTGTAACAAAATTGTGGATTAGATTTTGTAAAATAAATAATATCCCACCTAAAAGATTTTTTCTAGATGTTTCAAACCGATGGAATTTCACTTATAAAATGTTATCCGACTCTTATGATTTTCGTGAACTATTGTGTCAGTTTATTCAACAAATAGAGTATTCAACTATAATATTGCCTCATCAATGGGATGTTTGTAATAATTTAAAGAAAATTTTGAAAGTTTTTAAAGATGCTACCGTACAATTATCCGGTTCTTACTATCCCACTTCACCGTTAGTTTTAGAACACGCCGCTAAAATTAGTTATATATTTATGCATTTTAAAGATTGTCCAATTTTAGGTGAATGTATTAGTATGATGAGAACAAAATGGCTTAAATATTTTTTGAACATTCCCCCATTGTTTTTAGTAGCTAAACTATTAGATCCTAGGATAAGAGAAGATGGTTTAGAACAAATACTTGATTATTATTATAAGAATCTATTTCCCACCGGCTTTGATTTGTTTTTAGATAGACCTATCCCAAAGGTAAAAGACGTTGTAACTGAGACTAAAAATATTGTATATGCACTTTATAGAGAATATTATGATCTTTTTGGTAATATTGTTTATCCTAGTAGTGAAAATATAGGTGGTAGTTCTCAAGAAGATAGCGTAACCTTTAACTTTATAGATAATTTAATTAGTTCTAGAAGTCAAAAACGTCAACGAGGTGGCTTCACTTATGTTGAACTTGAAAATTATTTAACCACTTCTTTTGAGCCTATAGAAGAATTTGATA
Organism: Adenophora triphylla var. japonica; assembly: GCA_022495995.1. Taxonomy (NCBI): domain Eukaryota; kingdom Viridiplantae; phylum Streptophyta; class Magnoliopsida; order Asterales; family Campanulaceae; genus Adenophora; species Adenophora triphylla. The sequence continues at coordinate 396,312 of JAFEMH010000888.1, read as the reverse complement.
TTGTAAAGTGGTGGGCACGAAGGGCAAACAACTATCCTATTCTATCATTGATAGCAAAGGAGTTTCTAGCCGCTCCCGCCTCAACCGTCGCCGTAGAAGAAGTATTTAGTGTAGGAGGAAATGTCTTGTCCGATCGAAGGTCAAGGTTGTCTCCATATAATTTAGAATATCAAATGTTGCTCGGCGATTGGCATAAAGCCGAACTACGACTTCAAGATAAAAGAAGTAGTTCCGAGGAGGAGGAGGCCTTTGATGAAGATACATCGGGGAGCGAAGCCGAATGAACTACGCCGTTCTTTAGACTTTAGATTAGGTTAATTGTAATTTTATAGATTAGACTTTAGATTAGGTTTATTTTATTTAATTGTAATAGTTAGGTCGAGGTAAAGGCTCCTAAATATCCCCTCTTATTTATAAAAGGGTAAGGTTGGTTGTCACCCTCTTTTGTAATTTTATTTTAATTAATAAAATTTAAGGGTACCGTCCCTTTTTCTTTTATATACTTTCGTTTATTTTAAAAAAAGTTAAGTTTTATTTCTTTCAAAATTCATAACTTTTTTTATATAACTTTTTGCAAAAATTGTAAGTAGTAAACAAAAAAATTCTAAAATAGCCTTATTTATCCAAAAAAAAAATTAAAAAAAAATAACTTTTTTATTAAACTTAACAGAAACTGTTAAAAATTTAACTGTTTTTTGAAAAAACTGTTAAAAATTTGGAAAGGAAAAAGTTAGGGCTAGACTTGGGCGGGCGCCGTAATCATTCGGCCCTCTTGGGCGGCCGCTGTATTTTTTTTTTTTTTATTTTGAAATTGACGGTTCAAAACCGGAACCGGAACGGCCAGTCCGAACCGGTGAACCGTCGGTTCAGAACCAGAACCGGCGGTCCGAACTAGAGCCGTCAATACGGGACGGGACGGGACGGGACGGGACGAAATTATGTTGTCCCACGACGGGAACGGGACGGGACAAAAACGGGACGGGACTAAAATACTCCGTCCCATCCCGTCCCATTTGCGGGACGCGGGATCCCGCGGGACCTATGCGGGACCGAAAAAAAGTTGCTGAGATAAGGTGGAATTGCTCTGAGGAAGCGTGTGAATTATCAATGTGACAATAAAATGGAGATGGTTTAGAAAGTAAGACTAACAAATAAGCCACCATACAAGCCTTCTCCGGTTCTTCCCCTAAACCCCTTCTCTGAGTGACAATTTACTGAACTTTGTGAAGTCTGAGAATAAATTCTTCCTTAATCTTAGTTAGTAGTTTATAAGGTATATATTCTTCCATGTACAAACTTTCATTTGATATACAGAAACCCTTACTATTTGTCTCCACATCTGAAACTACTGATTTGGTTCCATCTCTTCTAATACATGAAAGGGACCATCCTATATAAAGTTGTAGTAAATACTCCAGTATCCATAATTGCTGCTAATGTAGGTAGAGTTAATTTCTTCCACGTGAGGCAAGCATAATATTTACTCCCTCCGTCCCGCTAATATTAGCACACTTTCCTTTTTGGGCGTCCCGCTAATATCCGCACACTCCCAAAAAGGAAACTTTATATTAATAAAATGTTCACCCAACCCCACTCATTCTCTCTCCTACATTATTTTAATACTCACAACATCATTATAATTTATTACACCCTCCACTCATTCTCTCTCCACTCATTCTTTTACACTCACAACATTTTATTAAAATATCATATTCCTTAATTCCCGCGCAAACAGTGTTTGTGCTAATATTAGCGGGACGGAGGGAGTATACAACAGTATATAATCCTCACCTTCACATTTGTACGGGTCAATACGGGAAAACGGGACGGGACGGGATAAAAATAAGTTGTCCCGCGATGGGAACGGGACGATACGGGACGGGACGAAAACGGGACGGGACTAAAATATTCCGTCCCATCCCGTCCCATTTGTATGGCGGGACGGGACCGTCCCAACTTGACGGCTCTAGTCCGAACCGACTGGGCACCTCTAGTTCACACTACTAAAGCAATGTAAGCAAAGAATATATTTTCATGAATTATGAGTATCAGATAATAATATTCTCAAATACATTGCCAGACTTCACACTACTAAAAAAATAAATTGTATTTTAACCTAATGTAGGCTATGTGATACTGTCAATCATCACAGTTATGAACAATGCTAAAATCAAACAAACTTAATCAACTAGTAAATTACAGATAGTTGCGGTAGACCGGAGTATACATACAACTCTCTGCATACTTAACCAAATCCCGAGGACGAGGAAGACGAGAAGCCAGGCCTGATAACACCAAACACAAAGATATTAATGAAAAAGAACTATCAGACGAAAAATATACGAGAAAATCTTGAAATACCATCCCGAAAACTTACCAAGTTCATATGCTTTAGCAGCTACTTTAGCAGCAATGTTGGCTGAAATCTTTCTGATATTAGTGAAGGGTGGGTAGATTAGTCCTTTTGCGTAGTTGTCCTCTGTCACTTCAGCTGCCAAAGCTTCCGCTGTTGAATGAAGAAATTCGTTAAGTCAATATTAACGTAAATATTATTCATAAGAGAATTTTTAAAGGTTGCGTAAAATCATTATTTTGTAGATTATTTCTATTTTGTTCCAATTTTTTGATTGCTAGGTGGAAAGAAATGGTTCCAAAATTAAAGATATATTGAAAGTTTATAGCAGAGCTTAGAGATCCTTACAGGCTGCCAAAAGCAAATCATCGTGCACACGCACTGCACCACACATGATCAAACCCAAACCAAATCCCGGAAATATGTAAGCATTGTTTGCCTGCAGTAAATGAGACGAGAATGATAACAAGTCCTCAAAGAATTTCAAGAAGCCAGCAGCACTCAGAAAGAAGATAATACTCCCTCCGTCCCAAAATAAATGTCGCATTTGACTTGTCAACACTTTTAAGGAATATGCGTTACTTATTTGTACATTGCTTGTACAATGGTGAAATTGCACCAAGCATATTTCCTTATTTATTAATACAACAATTGTTTTGGGATAGACAAAATAGGAAAGTGCTACATTTACTATGGGACGGGGAGAGTAATAAATTATGAGAATTGGCATATGCTAGACCTGTCCAGGAGTAAAAATCATGCCATCATATTCGACAGGGTCAAATGGACTTCCGCTAGCAAAAATCGCATGGCCCTGCAGATTGTAGCATAATATAGAGAAGTTTCAGGGACGGTAAGATTTCATCAGTTGAAACATAAAGATCAGGGAGTTTTAAGGCAAAGAAGAATTGAATGCCGTTTACCTGGCTCCATTTGTAGGCTTCTTCAGCAGTACACTCAGATTGCGAGGTGGGGTTGGAGAGAGCCATAATCAGAGGTTTCTACATGCAATCCAATCACCTCAAAGTTAGAAATATGTGCGTCTGTGTGTGTGGGAGAGAGAAATGTATGTGATATATATATATAAATAGAGAGAGAGAGAGAGAGAGAGAGAGAGAGAGAGAGAGAGAGAGAGAGAGAGAGAGAGAGAGAGAGAACCTCATTCAAGGAAGTCATGGCCTCAACAACTTCTTGGGTAAATTGTTTCCCCACACCAGATGTTCCTATTAGCACTGTTGGTTTGATTGCCTACAGAAATTCAACACAACATCAGACGACAACAATCAGGGAATCCGAAGGCTAAGAAAGATACAAGGGCAATAAACTCAAAAATTACGCGTTGCCAATTCTCACGAAAAAAATTATACAATCAATACCTTCACAGCTTCTACGAGTTCTCTAACAGGTTCATGCTCATGAGCCCAAGGTTGCTTGAAGTGTTGAAGGGACTCTTTACGAGAGCTCACTATCAGTCCCTTTAAAAAACAGGCATCATTATGAGTCTTATCTTCGCGTGTGTGTATATATATATATATAAAGAAACAAGGAAACTTGCATTTTGTTATTACCTTTGAGTCCACAAGCCAAATCTTCTTGCGAGCGTCCTCCACTGGAACTTGTGTCTTTAGAGAATATAAACCAACATTAGATCATAAAGCTTAAAGGGAAAAAATGGAAGAAAAAAAAGCTGTGTGCAAGCAAGTACGTACCCTTTTGGATATCTCGAGAGCAATAAGCTCCGCTATGCCAGTACCCGCCTTCAAATTATTTAAAGATAAGAGACTCAGTATATTTCACATACATAAAACTCATGCAGACATAAGAATATTCGCGTCATAATTTTAAACTCACCTCTCCAGCACCTAAGAATAAGAATGTATGGTCAGATAGCCTCCCACCAAGTAGTTTAAGAGATGCGATGAGACCAGCTAGAACCACAGAGGCTGTGCCCTGTCACAAAGGAAACCAAAAAGCAATTTTTAATGAGGTTATTTATTTTTTTAATTTTTAATTTTTAATTTTTTTACTATTATAATATTGTGTTACCTGTATATCATCGTTAAACACAAGATGCGTAGTGCGAAATCTAGATAGTAGCTCAAATGCGTTGTGGTTGGCGAAATCTTCAAACTAGAAAATAGCATAAACTTGTTATAATCTTTAAGGAATAGAAAAGCGAGTAAATTTAAAATTCAAAGAATCTGCATAGGTGTTTGAAACTGGTGATTGAGTAATGACTAACCTGTACAAGAACTTTCTCCCCATAGTTCTGCTTAACTGCAGCCATGAACTCGCCTAGAAGCTCTGCATATTCCTGAATTGAAAAAAATAAATAGCAACCCACCTTTAATTAGTAAGAAGTGTACATTCAACGTACCATTTAGAAGCACAATTTTTTTCCCAATATAAAGAATAAAGAGAAGAAATTCACTAACTTCCCCAGTTGCCCTCTTGTGTTTGAGACCAATGTAGAACTCATCATTCAGCAACTTCTCGTTGTTTGTGCCAACATCAATAGTTATTGGCAAGCACTACAGATAGAAAACGATCATGAGAAATTATCAGCAGCAACTAGTAAGAAATTTGATTTTAGGAGTGCCAATAAACAAATAAAATATGAGAATTCGGTAAGACAAAAAGAACAAGTGAAAAAAAATACTGAAAAATAAAATACTTACTACTGAAGGACGGACACCTCCTAGAGCTGTATAAAGCGAAAGTTTTCCAACCGGTATCCCCATCCCCTGCAAATAAAACATTTGGATTTTTAGACCAACATTCAATTTCCTAACAACAAAATTAAATTGCACGTTCATAAATATTAAAGCAATCAATCTACAGACCTGGCAGCCAAGATCACCGAGCCCCAAAATGCGTTCACCGTCAGTCACAACGATAACTTGGATGCTCTTTTCAGGCCAATTCTTCAAAACTTCAAGAATCCTCCCCCTAAAGATCGTTTCATTAATTAGTATTTCTTGAACTACTATATTCACTAAACAATTAAATCTCTAGATCTTCATTGCTAGAGAACTGAAGATTTGCAGGAAAAATATGATCGTACTTGTCTTTCAAGCTAATATAAAGTCCCTGTGGACGCCTGAAAACACTCCCATATTTCTGACAAGCCTCTCCAACTGTTGGAGTATATACAACAGGGAGTAGCTCCTCAACATTATCAATGAGAAGCTTGTAAAATAGCCTTTCATTCCTCTCCTACAAAAACATGTCCAAAAATTTTAATTAAAAAAAGAGAAGCTAAATATTACTACATTCTAAGGACTATTTTATCACCAAGTAAGAAGCGCCTTGATACCTGGAGATCCATCATAGCAACGTATCTATGCAGAGGAACAGTATATTGTCGGAGATTGTGCATCAATCTTTTCTCCTAGTTACCAAAATCAAGAAAAGGGTAATCAGATAAAGAACAGCTCGAGGCAATATTCATGCAATATATATATATATATATATATATATATATATATACATATATATATATATATATATATATATATATAGGCAAGATCGAATGGGCAACCTGAAGTTCCTGAGAAAATACTGCAGGAGGTAGCAGGCCGCGTAAGTAATGGGCATCTCTCTCTTTTTCAGTAAACGCAAGCCCTTTGTTATGATGTGGATACTGCAACAATGTGTATCCACTGAAACACACACAAAAACACGTTGTGAGCAGAGAAAAATAGAACAACAATAAGAGGGAGACTCCATCAGAAGATCTCGAGCTGCACCAGCTAATGAGTGGATCTAAATACCAAGACCTCAACTACTCCCTCCGTCCCAAAATGAATGTCCAAAAGTTTCTCAAATTTGCTCTTGATCAAGAGCGAATTTGAAACTTTTTTGAACATTGGAGGGAGTAATGCATAACAAAGCAGTAAATTAATTTGTTATTCAATTAAACGGGATTAAAATGCTCCATGTCACATAATTCAAAATCTAACGAATCGTAAAACACAATGAAGCATTGAGTTCTTCTCAAGAACATGAACAAATCACTTCTATGATAAGACTTTTGATAATATACAAGATTATAATCCAAATCAATGTAAAAAAGAAAGTGTGTGAAAAATTAACATGATCAAGAAGTACAACAATTGTGTGGTTACCTAGCAATGGAGACGGTCCAAGGGGTTATAGGTTGATCCTCAGAGGCTTTATCCTCACCATAAACATCTTCAACACCACCCGCAATTCCATATTTATCCTTCAAATCAAGAACAGATTCCCCACCATTCATTTCTTTCAATGTACTTTCCATCGCAACACCAACCTTTTTTTCTCCTCTACAAGCCACAACACCCAAAAATCTTCTCTGCAAATTAACACAAATACAACCAACACATACACACAAAGATCAACAAAAAATCACAATAGCAAAACACACAATAAACAAACACACACACACTCAGAGACACTTACAAACAAACAATCCCTTTTCTGTAATTTATTATTCAAGTAACAAACACCCACCCACCCACCTTTTATAACCTAAAAAAAAAAACTAATCCCTCCTCCGTCCTAAAACGAATGTCCAAAAAAATCAAATTTGCTCTTAAAATTTTGGGTCAAAAGGAGTAGAATATTATATTAATTCAACAGTTGTTTCTTGATTAATCGACCAAATCTTGCTGACCCAAGTCTTATTTTTCTTCTTGTTTTACAAAATGACGACAGAAAATCTTGCTGACCCAATTGTCAAAATGCAAAAAGAATGATATGACTTACCACTCACTTTCATGTGTGAAATAAAAATGATACCTTTCAAAATTCAAGAATCTGGAACATGGGTCTATGAATATAATATAAAATCAATAAAGAATTACAAGAAAGAAATGCTAGTATAATAAAAAAGTACCAGAGAATTGACTCTGTTGTTGAAGGGAAGCATTAAAGAAAAAAACGTGGGGAGAAAGGCCTATTTATATATAAATGGAAAGGAATTCCGCGTAAAAAGACTGTAGAGAGAGAAAGTAGGGAAGAATTTCGGGACAGATATGGTAATTGTAAGAACAAGTCTCCATTTTTCTTGCACTTTTGTCTCCTTTCTCTTGGGTATGCCCATTTCTTCCCCTTTTCTTGAATTCATCCTTCTTTTCTCCCATTTTGTTCTCAAATAAATAAAGAGTATATAAAAGAAAAAAAAAATATAAAAAAATTTGTTTAAATTTCCTTAAGAAGAATAATACTATGAATACAAAATAGTCACAAAATTTTAAGTGTAATAATTTTATTGGTGTTTTTAATTAGAGTGTAGTGAGTCCACTATCGATACAACCAATAATATATCGTCAACTTATTTTGTGAACAAAATTTTGTTACTTTCTTTTGTGTCCTTGCTCTTTTCTTAATCTTATAATAAGTGTGGCAATAAGTAGTCCATTTTCAATATTTTTTTTATTTTTTTGAATGGGGAGGAGAAATTGAATCCGAAACCTGTGTGAGGTAAGATTTATTGGCGTTGTCAATCTATATAAGCAATATGATTTACTTTGTATACATTATTATTTAGCCAAATAAATTGACATTAAAACTATTTCTATATTTAGAAACGTAAAATCTATTTGGTTTTAAAAAGGAAACATAAAATTTATATTGTACGAAAAAAGAGAACACTTATTATTAGGAAACAAAGTACATATTAATTTTCTTCTCTTTTTATATCATCCTTCTACCTGCACACTAATCTTGTGAATAAATAAGCAAATCTAAAGCCCTAAAACTAAAAAGCCTCCATTTTTTGAGAGAAATTTTCTTTTTACGGTGCCCCAAGCCAGGAGGCAGGAGGAGTTGAGGGTTCGAACCCTAAAACTCACCGAAGATGAGGCTTGGATTTACCATTGTGTCACTCTTTTGTGAACTATTTTAAAAGAACTTTCTCGTATGGTAAATTTAATGTTTTTATACATTTAATATGGATATCAATTTTACAATCTACTCTACAATAAGATTTTTATTTGTTGGATTACTTATCCCAAATCAAAAATAAATAAGTCATCTATTCAATATATAATAGTAAAGATTATGAATTGCTTTCTGTTATTATCAATTAGTTTTAAAATGAAATTTAAACTTTGCAGACTTTTGCACCACTATTATATAATTTGATGTGCTTAAATAATTAATATTTTGGATGTTAGGAATTCAATTTTATTTTATTTTATTTTATTTTATTTTATTTTATTTTATTTTATTTTATTTTATTTTATTTTATTTTATTTTATTTTATTTTATGAAAGTAGGAATTCAATTATTTGGGTTTAATTTAATTTAATTTTAGTTTGATTTGATTTAAAAAAAAAAAAGTAACGTACGTGGACAAAGTCATTTAAATTTGAGTAGTGCTTGATGTTCTTCAAACTGCACTTAAAACGTGCAATCGTTCATGTGTCAAATGTGATCAAAATTAATGACCATTCCCGCGTACCATCCGAAAAATCACAAAGTTAGTATTGTACTTCCTTCGTTTTAAAATGTTTGTCCCATTTGATTTTTTTTATTGAACTTTGACCACAAATATATGACAATTAATTATGTTCATGAAATTCTAAAAATTCCTATTGATTCACCATTAATAATATTATCAACAACAACTTTTAGAATTTCATGAACATGATTAATCTCTCATAAATTTGTGATCAAAATTCAATAAAAAAGTCAAATGGGACAAATAGTTTGGGACGGAGGGAGTACGTGAATTAAGTAGAGTATATAGTGAATTAAATTTTGTAAGAATGAAAAGTAATGTATGAAAGAGAAAGTGGGATAGGAAATAATTAGTAAATAGTTATTTTGATTATAATAAGTGGGTACCACGAATAAATAACTATTAAAAAGTTTCTATTTTGATAGTGTGCCTTTCAAAATGTGACACTCAAAATGAAAATTGGTGTATTTTCGAATGGGACAGAGGAAGTACTTATTTTCAACAAAAATAATTTTTTGGGCTAATTAATTTGTGCTAATATATACTTCCTCCGTCGGAAATGTTCTTCCTAACTTTTTGGTTGTTAATATGAAAATATTGTGATCACTAAATTTAAATCTCTTTAATTATCTTAATAAAAAACCAATACTTCTTATTGATAATATTTATAATGTTGTATCAATAATAAGTTTTAAATTTTTCATTAAAATAATTATTTAATATTAAATTATTATTCAATTACCTTCATATTAATGATCAAAAATTGAAAATATCAAAAAATTAAAAAAAAACAAACATATATTTTGGGACAATGAAATACTATTTTTTTAAACAAACTATTAAATTTACAAAAAAATAAAATAACGCTACATTATGATCTTGCTCCCCCTTTAAATAAAACTAGTGCTGGCGTAAATGCACGGACAAAAAATTATTTTAAAAAAAATTTGTATTTAAAACAATTGCCTATGTATCAAAGAACTATTTCAAAGAAAATTAGTATTTAAAACAATTACCTAAGTATAAAATTATTAACATTAAAATGTTGTGTAAATACAAATTAATCGGAATTGAAGCCTCATTTTCAATTCGTGTTAATTGAGTTCATTTTTTTTTTATTAAACTTAACAAATATTTATAAATATGTATATTAATTAGGGTGCTTCATTCAATGAAACTATTTAATGAAAGCTTGAATTTTTTTTATCTAGATATAAGTTTTGGAGTAAATATGAGTGAGCTCAAATTCTTTATGCATTGAGTCATTATATATATATATACAGTATATATTACATAAAATGTTTTATTATTTTAATTTATTTTCTAAAATAAAATAATATTGTAACATGGGTGATCTAATTGCATATTCCTTTTTTCCACCGACTATATACTCCCTCCGTCTCATAAAACTTTACTCCTTTACTGTTGAGAACGGAAAATAAGGAATAATGTTATTAAAGTAGGTGTTGTGAGTGGGAGGAGAGAGAATGAGTGGAGAGAATAGTAAATTTGAAAAGTGTTGTGAGTATGACAAGTGGGTCCCATGAGTAAAGAAGTATTAAAAAATTTCCTTTTTAGGAAAGTGGGACTTTAAAGTGGGACGCCCAAAATAGTAAAAGGGGTAATGTTTTATGGACGGAAGGAGTATTTAATTTCCCATTATATAAAAAGTTAGAGCCCTTGTATTCATGGCTAAAATTTAAAGTATTAAAATAAATTAAATAACATTTGATTCTTTTGGGGCCACACCTCTAAAGTAGTTGTATTGTGACATTTCTTTCCAATGTTAAAAAATAATTATATTTATTGACACATTGTTTTGTTCATGAAGTTTCAATTTTTCACAAATATGCGAAATAAATAGTGAATACTAATGATTAATTGTTGGATCTCGTAAATGTGTGCCTATGTAAGAATTAGCTCACAAATATAAGTAGTATTACTATTAGGAGGCATTTAATTTCTTTTTTATTTTTTTCTCCGTCCCAAATTAAATAACACGTTTTTTTTTAAATAAAAAAAGAAAATTTATTCATTATTATTGTACAAGCAATATACAAACTAATAAAATGTCTTTATAAAAATATTTACAAGTAAAATACAATATTTTTTTGGAGTGATGATTGAGTTCATGAGGAGGCATTACCTATATTTTTATTAATAAATGTGTTATTTTAATTATTTAATGTACTCCCTCTCCCTTCCCTCTATCTCTATTCTGTAATAAATGTTGCATTTTTATTTATTAATACAGAAGAACTTAAATAATAGTTTTAAGTTAATTAATTATTTTATTGAAAAATTTAAAATTATTATTAATATTATTTATAATAATGTATTAAAAATAAAATAAATTTTATATTTTTATTTAAAATAATTAAATTAACTTAAATTATTGACAAAAAATTACGATATTTATTTTTGTGCAGCATATTTCATATTTTGAGAAGATGATAAAAGGTGAGGGCTTATTGGGAAGGTTGGATTGGATCTAGGCTGGGCTATGTTGCATAGTCTGAATTTGAAAAGTCAACAAGGATTCGGCATAGAATAGAAATGGTCTTTCTATTCCAGAAAAGCCCAAATCTAGTTGATTTTTGACCTTTTTCCATTATTCTTTTTCTTGGCTGAACTTTTTGACTTTTGACAAACAATATGAAAATAAAATTTTATTAATTATTATATTTATATTTTGTCTGAATTTATGATTTATTTTTTTATATTATGAAAACATATTACTCTCTCCGTCCCAATTTTTTTGGCTAGTTGACAAATTCTTTGGGATTAAGAAAGTATAATAAATAATTTGTTTAATTTATCATTTTACATACTATATACTCTTGCATATTTTGAATGTAAAAGGTTGTATATTTTTAAATTAGACATAGATGTAATGGAAAAGTGAGTCATTAATGTGTGCACCGAATTTTTAAATGATAAAAAAGAATGAAACTGACAAAAAAATGTGGCTAATATTAATAGGTCGGAGAAAACAATATAAAAGCGAAAGAAGAAAAATATCTACTATACGAAAAGTTTCTTCAAGTGAAATGTCTAAAAATAAAACAATAGACTCTCAAATGAATAAGTCATTATAATTACTACATCAGTCCCAAAATATTTTTTAATTCTTGATCAAGATTAATATTAGATATTAGTTTTAGGATGAATATAATAGAAATTATGCCCAAAATATACATTTAGCCTTAGTCCCATTTATTGTGAGATTTGAAAGAGTAATTATAGGTTTCTACAAAGCATAAATGTATGACGGAAAGGCATTCTTAGTTTCTAGAATATATATATATATATATATATATATATATATATATATATATATATATATATATATATATATATATATATATATATATATATATATATACTATATATATATATATTTGAATGAAAATATAAATTTCATAGTAAATTATGTTTCAAAATAAATGATCAATTTTTTTTAAAAATAAATAAATTTGCTTATAATTAAAATTAAAAAAATCTCATTTATTTTGAAACGTAAGAAGTAATGATTAGCCTTTCTTTGAATATTGTTTTCTCTGTGTTGTAATTCGATGTTGAGTAAACAATTTTATAATATTTAATAAAATAAAAACAAATAAATATAAAATCAAAACCGACCTAATCATACAAGTCTTAAACTACTTTCTGAAAATGTTAATATACCTTTATTTCTTCTAGAATCCTATAAATCTATATGAATGAAAATTAAGCATTTTAATTGTTTATTATGTATCACTTTTTCATTTGGTTTAATTGCATTTTTCCCTCTTATTATAGATTTTATTTTCACTTGGATATAAAATAATAAAAAAAAGATTGGAACTATAGATATTGTAGATAAATCAAGCCAAGTATGGGGAAAATTTAATCACACAATATATTTTGTGTATTTTTTAGAGTTTAAGACACAACTAATGGTTATGAAGAAAAGTAATATAAAATGAAGATATCGCAAATGAGTAAGAGTCTCCTTGCGACAATTATAGTCATATACAGATAGATAAAGGCGATTGTTCAAGAGACAAGCGCCAATTTAAGAAAAATGGTAGATAGCTAAGGATACAATATTGTGTTGGTGTTACATGAAAATGATTAAGATACCTTCTTAAGTTGACTTAGACAAAGAGAGATTATCGGTACAACGAAGGAGAAAACAGTTGCAATTACCCATTTAGGCGCCAACGAACATGCATCTACTACCATTTCCGCCCGAGCAAAAATGAAAGTTAACCAAACAATTATGTGTTGGAAAATTTAGTGATCACAATACAAGATAATGAGGTTAGATCACATCTTATCTTATAGGAAACATATTGATGCTTTTAGAAAAGAATTTTACAAAGCAAGTACAGTTTTGTCAGGAAAAGAATATGCATAGTAAAGAGCTTAAAGGCATGTAGATGAATATGATTAAAGTTGGCCAAGTAAAGAACAAAGCTAAAAGTTACATACCGATGATGCTGCCCAAAAATAATGGTTGGGCCTGAGTCTAAGTCCATAAGCAAGAAATGGTCAAATGGGCCCAAAGCGAGATAAAGCCTAAGAAGAAAATAAGAATAAAGGTGGCCCAGGTGCGGTTCACGAGAAACTGGGTCGGGGGATATCCCGCTAAGTTCAATAAAAGGGAAACTAAAGGTAGTGAAAGCGAGATAACGTGAGGATAACGGCGAGATAATGAGGCAGGCCGGCGAGATATTGGTATGAGATGAAAGGCGAAATATTATGGGGAGGCGACACAACCCTCGGTTAACCGCATTCAGCAAGAGATGGATTCCATTTGGTGCGACTCATCAGAAGCGGCATATAAATATCTACGAAGTGGGACCCGTTAAACGGTTGGGCATTGGAAAAAGTGATCACGTGTTTTTGAATCATACTCATAAGTGACCAATAGAGTGTTGACACGTGGAAATAGGCATGAAACGTGAGGAGGTCATGTGCGTAGCACGTGGGAAGGAGTATATACATGGAAGATAGTCTTCTTTGTCAAGGTACGTTCAATACACACACGAAAACACCTTTTCCTACTGAATGTGCGCTCGCCGAAAAAATAGGAAAAGGAGTCGCCACGCCGTTTTTAAGAGGAAACATTGAAAACCTTTTGTTTAGAGAAAATGGGTTCGGAGGTCAAGTTACGTGTTGGGAAGAACCGAGAGTTCACCCAACACGCCTCGTCCATAGACGAGTCTTTCTATTGTTCAACATTCAATTCATCCAAATGTATGTGCAAAATGTGTATGACAAGATATGTATTAAATGCATAATAGTGCTTTATTTTATTGCTCAACAAAGGGGAATACAATCTGTAAGCCATTTGACTCTGGGAGGCTACATCCCACTTTACATCGAGGATCAAATACAGATTACAACTGAAAGTAGATCAACTGCAGATTGGTCATGTGTGTCGCGTGACACAGGTCAGTGGTGTCGCGTGACACATCAATACCAGTCTGCAGGGACCTTACAACTTGAAATCAGGAACAACAGAGATTTAATTCAGATCCCAACAACAATATCCAAATATCCAGAAACAATGAATTCACAATGGATTTGACCAAGAGGATGTGGATATAGGGAGATCCACACTCCCTTGGCCAATAAACAACAAATCCCACAATTCACATTATGAACATCCACAAAACCAAGCAAAGCTAATTAAACAGAGAGATCGGCAGTTGGGACTTGATAATCGGGGATAGATAGAGTCTAATTATCAAGTCCGGGGAATAGATTGCAATGAGGCAAATAAAATGTAAATAAGAGATGAAAGTGAGGAAATCGTTACCCTCGTAGTCCACAAATTCGATACCAAGTTAGGTATCGAATTCTTCAATTCAGCTTCGGAACGGAACGAGTTCGGGTCCCAGATCAAGAGGTTTGCAGCTTCCAGTAATGGTGCGGACTGTGCTTCGGGCGGAATTGGCGCTGGAACAGGGGAACGGTGTGAACGGCTTAGGGGTAGAAAACAGATAACGGCAAGGGAGTTTGGGGTTGCTGCCGGTGGGTCCAAGCGAGGTAGGGAAGGAGAACGGTGAGGTTTGGTTATTGTTTGGCCGGAGTAAATGGTGGTGCACGGCTTAGGGATTGTAACAGGGGAGCGGTTGAGGGCGATTGGAATTGGAGAGAGGGAGAGCTTGGTTGTGGTTGTAACCGGAGAAGATAGTGGGGAGGTCGCCGGTTGATTGGGTTTTGATTTAGGGGAATTGGTGAGGTTTGGCCGGTTGATTTAGAGGTGACGGAGCTCGGTTAGGTAGGAGGTTGAGATCGGTGGTTTGAATGGGAGAATTCGTTGCCGGAGAAGGATTGGGGTGGTATTTGGGTGAAGGTTTGGTGAGGACGAAGGAGATGGTTTGAGGGAGGTCGCCGGCTGGAGAGAAAGGCTAGGTTGGAGATGGAGAAGACGACGCAGAGAGAGGGGGTTGCTTGGGATGAGGTTGCCGGTGAGGTATAGAGAGAGAGAGAGAGGGTAGTTCACGCCTTGATAGGGGAAAGGAGAAGGTCTGAGTGTGTGTTTGTTGTGCGTGAGAATTGTGAGAGGCCCCCCCTTACAAATGAAATGGAATTTGGCTTTTATACGTAAATTGGGAATGGGATTAATTAGTCACACGACCTCCTGCTCCCAATTTCCATGCCTCAAGCTGTCGCACGACGGGCCACGTCCATAACCGTTTCTGGCGCCAAAACCTGCTTCTGGAACATTCCGGGTTAATTCTTTAAAAGCCCAAAGCAGTTTATTCCTTTTAGGTCCTTTTGTCCGGGAAAAATGCTAAAATACACTTTCTTCGCGAGAAACATATAAAATGTTTTCGAAAGTCTCGGAACGGACCGGGAATTTACCAAAACGCCCCTTAGTACAATTTTATCATTTAAAATGCACCTAAAAAAGGGTCGCGAATTGAATTGGCGTACTTCAGAGCCCCTCGGCAACGTCACTTTTGGAAAAAAGTGGGGTTGTCGATAAAATAAGACCCAATCCCAATGAGCATAGAGGGATAAGGTAACGGGCTAGAAGGGCGAATCGGAGAGTCTAATGGCTGGACCTTTCTGAGAAAGGATTCCTACGTATCCCTTTAAAAAGGGAATCAAGCCAAATCGTAGTTCGAAAGAAACTAATTGAGGGGACTGAACATAGGGGTAAACTATTTGAAGGTCTCTTGACCTAAAAGGGATTTATTTGAAGGTCTCTTGACCTAAATGAGATTATTTGAAGGTCTCTTGACCTAAAAGGGGTTATTTTAAGGTCTCTTGACCTAAACGAGATCATTTGAAGGCATCTCAACCTGAAAGGGATTATTTGAAGGTCTCTTGACCTGAAAGGGATCATTTGAAGGTCTCTTGACCTAAAAGGGGGTATTTTAAGGTCTCTTGACCTAAACGAGATCATTTGAAGGCATCTCAACCTAAAAGGGATTATTTGAAGGTCTCTTGACCTAAAAGGATCATTTGAAGTTCTTTCGACCTAAACGAGATTATTGGAAGGTATCTCAACCTAAAAGGGATTATTTGAAGGTCTCTTGACCTAAAAGGGGGTATTTTAAGGTCTCTTGACCTAAACGAGATCATTTGAAGGCATCTCAACCTAAAAGGGATTATTTGAAGGTCTCTTGACCTAAAAGGATCATTTGAAGGTCTTTCGACCTAAATGAGATTATTGGAAGGTATCTCAACCTAAAAGGGATTATTTGTAGGTCTCTTGACCTAAAAGGGATCATTTGAAGGTCTCTTGACCTAAAAGGGGTTATTTTAAGGTCTCTTGACCTAAACGAGATCATTTGAAGGTATCTCAACCTAACAGGGATTATTTGAAGGTCTCTTGACCTAACAGGGATCATTTGAAGGTCTCTCGACCTAAAAGGGGTTATTTTAAGGTCTCTTGACCTAAACGAGATCATTTGAAGGCATCTCAACCTAAAAGGGATTATTTGAAGGTCTCTTGACCTAAAAGGATCATTTGAAGGTCTTTCGACCTAAACGAGATTATTGGAAGGTATCTCAACCTAAAAGGGATTATTTGAAGGTCTCTTGACCTAAAAGGGGGTATTTTAAGGTCTCTTGACCTAAACGAGATCATTTGAAGGCATCTCAACCTAACAATGATTATTTGAAGGTCTCTTGACCTAAAAGGGATTATTTGAAGGTCTCTTGACCTAAACGAGATCATTTGAAGGCGTCTCAACCTAAAAAGGATTAATGCTTCTAGCAAAGTAATTGACTGAGACATGCTTTCATACCTGTGATGTGCTCACCTGTAGCTGTCGGAGAGTCTTAGACTACCGTTGCTGTTGGGAGATAGCTTGTCGAGGGTTTCACGCTACTGCTTCTGTTCTGTCGCTCTGCTGGGGATAGGTTCTTCATCTGCTCTGCTGGGGATAGGTGTAGCTGCCAGGGGACTCACGCTACTTCTTCTGTTCTGTCGCTGTTCTCTTGCCGGTTTTGTTGCTGGACTGTCCTTACTGGTTGTTCATCTTTTCTTTTGTGCCCTTAGCTTTGCTTGGGAAGCTGGGGACTCTGCTCTTGTCTGGTGAGATAACTTTTTCTTTTTCTTTTGGGGTCGCGGACTCTACATTTCTGGGGAGTCGGCCTTCTTCTTTCTCTTTTGGGGTCGCGGACTCTGCATTTTTGGGGAGTCGGCCTTCTTTCTTTCTCTTTTGGGGCCGCGGACTCTGCATTTCTGGGGAGTCGGATTCTTTCTCTATCTTTTAGGGCCGTGGACTCTGCATTTCTGGGGAGTCGGCCTCTTTCTTTCTTCTTCTTTTGGGGTGCTCTACTTGGGAGGCTGTTCTTTCTTTTCCTTTTGGTGTGCTCTGCTTTGGGAGGCTATCTTTTCTTTTCCTTTTTGGTGTGCTCTGCTTTGGGAGGCTATCACAAACACGGGCTTTTTGTATTCTTCTTTTTTCTTTCGGCTCATCTTGAGGGCCAGTCTTTGAGGTTCAGTGAGCATTATTGCCTGGATTCTCGGGCAGTTGGGGCTCTTTTCATTGACAAGCATTGTTTGGGGGCTGAGGCTACCACTTGTCGACGTTTGCTGGGGAGATTGACAGATGCAGACTCTTTGTCTCGGTTTATCATGCAGAAAAGGCTTTGAAGTCGTCGAGTCCGGTGAGCATTATTGACTGGATATTAGGGCAGCTGGGGCTCTTCTTATATGATGATGGTGAGATCGAATGGCTGGACCTTTGGAGAAAGGATTCCTACGTATCCCTTAAAAAGGGAATCAAGTCGGTCGTAGTTCTGGGCCTTATGAAGATAATAGAGGCGGGGTCTGCCACCTGCGGGGTTTGGATTCTCTGTCCAAAAATTGTGATTCGAGGGGCATTTCTCACGATCACATTACGATCACCTGATTATTGTACTCTGCGGGGGGAGACACAACACTCTAGACACTTTGCATTTTATTTAACCTCTTTGCTTATGCATTATTAATCTTTTGTTGCACAACTCCATCTCAGCTGGGGAGGAGAGGAAGGGAAGTGAGGTTCATTTTCTTTCACACAGCTTGGTGAGCAGATATGTCTGTATCAGTTGCTCTATGAGGGATTGTGTATGGGACGAAAAGTGTTTATAATGGGGCGGACCCTCTCCCTTGAGGTGGGAAAATGTATGAGTGACGGATGATACGGTGCAGTTTAGGCAAATCGGGGACGCTCCCAGGAGTACAGATTGCAGCAGGTCCGTTGCTAGTGAGGACAAAGTGTATCGCGCGTCTAAGACAGTAAGCAGCAAGGAAGTGCAGAGAATGATCCCGGCTTGGAGAAGCCCCAGTTGACAGTGCAAAGCAATCTTGGAGGGAATCTGGTAAGGAGAGCCGGAGGGATACCTTAACCAAAGCCCCAGCTTGAGGACATTCCATGCAGCTTCATCGCAGGCGGATTCATCTTGTGGCCGAAGAGGCAACTCATCATTTCACACCGCAGTCAATCAGTCGCTGGACAAGACTCGGAAGTGTTTACGTGCAGGGGCATATCTTTCGAGGGTGGGAATGTATCCCAATTTTCTGTATGACACTCTCGCTTTAGGTTTGACTCTTTTGAGAGAGTATAAGCATCACAAGGTGTGGAAAAGTGTATGGAAGCCCCTGCTGACCGAAACGGTGTTTAGCTCTATCTTCCTATGATGTAGAAATAGAAGACTTTTCGAGACACTTGAAAACTTGTCTTATTCGTGATGATCACAAAGCTGCTTAAAACCCTTTATATATGTTCGGGTTAGTCAAACCGCCAACGCTGATATGAGCAAATATTTTTATCAATCCTGAGGAGAAAGCCCACTGATATCGAGAATCAAACTCGGAAAGATGAACAGTGTATGGGCATGGTCCTTGAGGAGACCGGATTTTCTGAGATCTGTTTATGATTTCGACCGGACCATTTATGGTTGCCTACGTTCCCCTCCTTGGAAGGAGCTCAGGTCGCCGTAGTTCGGGTTTATCCCGAATGAAAAGAATGAACGGTGAAATTCGGGGATCTGAGGACCTTCGAGAATTTTTGAGAATCGAAAGAACGTGTCCTCTTAGAGTGTCGATGGGAGACACGGATGTGAAGCCCCAGTGGGATGTCCACGGCAAGTGTTTGCGGAGGAGAAACGAAATATGCTCACATGCAACGTCGAATGAACGGATAGAATTTGCACAATCTTCGCTTGACGGTCCCTTGAGCTGGGATAGACTTGGCTCCTCTTTAAGCAAAAATCTGTTTTAGATCCCGACGATATTGGAATGAAACTGCTATCCAGTAGGGAATGTAGCTGGGTTTTCGGGTTTCGATCGGTCTTCGGGTGATTTAGGGTATCATGACCTCTTAAGACGAGAGGTCGGCTGGGCTCTTTGCTGACTGAACCTCTAAAGATGAGAGGTTGGCTCTTGGGTATGTGTTTGGGATTTCTAAGGTGAGGGAAATCTGTGGTTGCATCATTATCGCCTCTAAGAATGAGAGGTCAATCTTGGCTTTGGTCAAAGGCAAGGGTAGCGGTAAGGGGAATATCCTCTAAAATCGAGAGGACGGCTTGGGATTGGTTAAGGTAATGGGAAGGGAACATCTGTGCTGTCTCTTTATTCACTCTGAGACTCCTCTTGAGTAACGACCGGATCCTTTGACTTTTACTTTTGAGAGGATCACTGGAGACTAGGCTCTCTTTATTTTCTTTCTTCTTTTTTTTTTTTTTTTTTTTTTTTTTTAGAGAGAACTTCAACTAGTCCCGGGATGGATCACTGCATTCTGCCGTTCTTGAGCTTGGAGACGGTCGATCTTTTCTTTGAATCACGGGAGTCTCAAGGATAGTCCCTCTTCTTTTTGGTGATGGCTAAACGGGTTTCAAATATGCCGATCTTGAAATGAAGGGATATTATTTGGTGAGGGTGAGGTGATGGTTTTCCTAAGGGTGAAAGGTTTCAACCGCAGTCCCTACCGGATGATCCGAACGAGATTGAGTCTTCGTTGCTTGCTTAAGCTTATTCTGAGAAAGATCCGTGCAAATTCATCGGACAACGAGATTATGAAAGAGGTGTGAGCATATGGGACGCAAGATGGGGATATCAATTGATTTTCTCGCTCCGATCAATTTAAACATTAGTCATTTCAAAGCATTAGTCGGTGAGCAGCACAAGTGATCATTTGGAATAAGACCATTTCAATTGAGTGTAACGTGGGTGTACAAGTGATGTCTCGAGTCTAGCAAGAATAGAAACAAAGAGTTTTATCACTGCAAAGCAAAATTGGTCCAACTTGGACTCGACAGACTCATGTCCGAAAGTGGACATTCTAGACCCTACGAGGACTGATCGACTGCATCAACTTCGGATGGGAGGAAGAGCATTGTTGCCATCGGTGCGGTGAGGACCCTTCTCGATCTTTCTGTCCTTCATAAGTCGCCCTTCTTATCTTTAGTAATCTGAGCAAGCAACCGGGCCTCCCGCTCGTGAGGAAAATAGCTTCAAGGGTAGCTCTCTGTTCTTCAACGGACACACCTTTTACACTCTGCTTCTGACCCATGGGATATGAGCTTCCAGATTTGTGGGCCATAGTCTTCTCTGCACCGAGCATTTTGGATTCCGCATCAGATGGACGACTGCTCTGGCACTTGAACTGCTTCCGCCTCAGGAATATGGACCAATGAGCGTCGGGAATGAGAGCGCACACCCAACTTGCCGTAGCCTTGCAAAGGTGAAGAGGTGAGAGCGTGTATAGACGGAGGGTAGAGAATCTTGAGGAGGTACGGGAGAGGGAAGAATACGGAAGGAGACGGACTCGTGCAACGCTTTATTAATCTTCAAGTAGAAATCGGTGTTTTAAGTCCTAGAGACGGTTAGGAAAGGTTAATCCTTTATTTCACGCAATCTAGACCTCGGGGTAACCTATGGACACATCATCCACAAATACGCCAAATGCATTAAGTCAAAATTAATAATAGGCAATGATACCTAATCAAAACCAAAGCATTTATGGGACGAACGAGCAGCCCCAATTTCTGAAAAAATTTGGGCAGCATAACGGCTATTCCTGAAGAATTTCAAGGAAAAAATTCGGCATGACCTCTCGTCGGTGCACGTTGACAAAGCGACATGATCTCTCATTAGAACATGCCGTGGGAACGACATGTCCTTTCGTGAAATCATGTTGCGATGGCAACATGCCCATACGTGCTAGGGTTTGGGGAAGGTACGAAAGTCTATTAAGAATTTTGAAACAACTCATTTTAGTGTATTTGAAAACGTCGTGTCAAAACCAACCGTTTTGGGTGAGGTTTAAATGTGTGGCGCCACCTATAACGCACTAGGGGTATGGGTTTGACATTAGGCGCTCAAGCGTAGGCGAATTTTATGGCCGTCCGCGATGCCATCAATCGCACCCGAGGGTTCTAGATCTACGTGAAGTAGTGTGCGGGATGGCTATCTTCCTTTATTTATGAAAATATGATTTTTTTTTATTATTATTTATTTTTGAAAAGGGGGAAGAAATGAAAAACAACACACACACAAACCCCATAGAGTACAATAGTCAAATGATCAAGAATTTTATCATGGGGACTGCCCCACAATCACAGCTGAACTGGAAACCAAACCTGCATAGTGGCCACTTCTGTCGCGTGACACAAGACTGGTGAGGCCAGTTATGTCGCGTGACAGAAGGAGTCACCTTTCCAGAATCTGAACAAAAAGGACCAGAAACAGCCCCAGCCTCCAAGCATCAAAACAATGTCTCAAGCCCCAGTACCAGCACAATATTAACAGGAACCAAGGAAGGGGGAAGGAAATAAAACAAAGCACCAAATGCATTTACACATATAAAATGTCACACAACAAGGCACACACAAATGAAGGAATTGAATGTTGAACGAACACGAAAGTTTAACCCACTTTTGAAAAACAAGTTTCAAGTCCCCAGCAGAGTCGCCACTGAATGTGCGCTCGCCGAAAAAATAGGAAAAGGAGTCGCCACGCCGTTTTTAAGAGGAAACATTGAAAACCTTTTGTTTAGAGAAAATGGGTTCGGGGGTCAAGTTACGTGTTGGGAAGAACCGAGAGTTCACCCAACACGCCTCGTCCATAGACGAGTCTTTCTATTGTTCAACATTCAATTCATCCAAATGTATGTGCAAAATGTGTATGACAAGATATGTATTAAATGCATAATAGTGCTTTATTTTATTGCTCAACAAAGGGGAATACAATCTGTAAGCCATTTGACTCTGGGAGGCTACATCCCACTTTACATCGAGGATCAAATACAGATTACAACTGAAAGTAGATCAACTGCAGATTGGTCATGTGTGTTGCATGACACAGGTCAGTGGTGTCGCGTGACACATCAATACCAGTCTGCAGGGACCTTACAACTTGAAATCAGGAACAACAGAGATTTAATTCAGATCCCAACAACAATATCCAAATAATCCAGAAACAATGAATTCACAATGGATTTGACCAAGAGGATGTGGATATAGGGAGATCCACACTCCCTTGGCCAATAAACAACAAATCCCACAATTCACATTATGAACATCCACAAAACCAAGCAAAGCTAATTAAACAGAGAGATCGGCAGTTGGGACTTGATAATCGGGGACAGATAGAGTCTAATTATCAAGTTCGGGGAATAGATTGCAATGAGGCAAATAAAATGTAAATAAGAGATGAAAGTGAGGAAATCGTTACCCTCGTAGTCCACAAATTCGATACCAAGTTAGGTATCGAATTCTTCAATTCAGCTTCGGAACGGAACGAGTTCGGGTCCCAGATCAAGTGGTTTGCAGCTTCCAGTAATGGTGCGGACTGTGCTTCGGGCGGAATTGGCGCTGGAACATTGGAACGGTGTGAACGGCTTAGGGGTAGAAAACAGATAACATCAAGGGAGTTTGGGGTTGCTGCCGGTGGGTCCAAGCGAGGTAGGAAAGGAGAACGGTGAGGTTTGGTTGTTGTTTGGACGGAGTAAATGGTGGTGCATGGCTTAGGGATTGTAACAGGGGAGCGGTTGTGGGCGATTGGAATTGGAGAGAGGGAGAGCTCGATTGTGGTTGTAACCGGAGAAGACAGTGGGGAGGTCTCCGGTTGATTGGGTTTTGATTGAGGGGAATTGGTGAGGTTTGGCCGGTTGATTTAGAGGTGAGGGAGCTCGGTTAGGTAGGAGGTTGAGATCGGTGGTTTGAATGGGAGAATTCGTTGCCGGAGAATGATTGGGGTGGTATTTGGGTGAAGGTTTGGTGAGGACGAAGGAGATGGTTTGAGGGAGGTCGCCGGCTGGAGAGAAAGGCTAGGTTGGAGATGGAGAAGACGACGCAGAGAGAGGGGGTTGCTTGGGATGAGGTTGCCGGTGAGGTATAGAGAGAGAGAGAGGGTAGTTCACGCCTTGATAGGGGAAAGGAGAAGGTCTGAGTGTGTGTTTGTTGTGCGTGAGAATTGTGAGAGGCCCCCCTTACAAATGAAATGGAATTTTGGCTTTTATACGTAAATTGGGAATGGGATTAATTGGTCGCACGACCTCCTGCTCCCAATTTTCATGCTTCAAGCTGTCGCACGACGGGCCATGTCCATAACTGTTTCTGGCGCCAAAACCTGCTTCTGGAACATTCCGGGTTAATTCTTTAAAAGCCCAAAGCAGTTTATTCCTTTTAGGTCCTTTTGTCCGGGAAAAATGCTAAAATACACTTTCTTCGCGAGAAACATATAAAATGTTTTCGGAAGTCTCGGAACGGACCGGGAATTTACCAAAACGCCCCTTAGTACAATTTTATCATTTAAAATGCACCTAAAAAGGGTCGCGAATTGGATTGGCGTACTTACACCTACTGTTCAGATCTCCCTTCTCAGACAAACACTTATCCTCACGCCGGAGGGGCTTACGCCGGAGCCGCCCTCGGCTTAGTTGACGTTTGCTTGTGTGCAGGCCAGAAGAAGGAGCCGGAGCTATCCAATTTAGACTACAACGGTCGAGTTGCTGTTGAGGAAATTCGTGGCAACATCAATTGGTTCCGTTGCCGGGACTGATTCTCTTCATCAGTTGGAGGTTTGCCGGCGGTAGATTGGTAAGTGTTGAGTGCTGTTCATAGATTTGGAGGTTTGGTTCGTGTTAGGGAGGATTCATTTGGCGTGTTGAACTTTAGGTTGATTTAGTTCGTTGTTCGCAGTTTGTAAATTGGAATTCGTTTGTTTTGATTGTTGTTGTTGTTTGAATTGATTATTGTTCGTAAATTTTTCGTGGGTTGAAGTATTGGAGATTTTGATATTGTTTGATTGGTTGGGTGCCAATTTTTGATTTAGAAAGTGTTCGTCTGAGTTGAGGAGGATTTGGATTTGTTTGTGAAGATTCGTTTGAAGTTTGTTTGATTGTGGGGGTTTGAATTCGTTGTTGTTTCTAGGTTTTTAAGAGTTCATTTGATTCTGTTTAGTTTGGAGTTTGGTGTTTTGGTGATAGTTTGATGTTGAATAATTGTTAAAGTATTTGAAGGATATTTCTTAGTTTCTGGGTTAGATCTTCAAATCTTCATAAGATTTGCAGATCTTCAAAGCTCGGGTTCATCGTCTTGATTACGTGTGTGAAAGGAAATGGCAACTCCGGAGAAGAGCATAGTGGGGCAAAAGACAATGGCGGAGCCTTATCTCGCCCATGTCAGGAATTGGAACTATGGGGACAGGTGGAGTGAGGGACATTTCTTCCTCACAACAAGTGATTCTGGAGGAGAGAGAGCAGGATACAAGTGATGGAAGAGAGAGAAATATAATGCCGCCACCGCCAGAGGAGGAAGTGGAGAATGAGGAGGAAAGTTTGAGAATTCACAACAATTTGATCCTGCAATTATTGGAGAACAACAAGCGACTTATGACACTGAAGAAGAAGCCTACCCCTATCCCGCAGGGTTTGTTAACGGCGACAGAGGAAGGAAATAAGGGAGCGAATAAGGAGGTCATTGTTGTGGATGATGGCGAGCGACAGAAGGAAGCAGAGCCTGAAAAAATGAAAGAAACAGAGGCGAGACTAGAGGGGCTGCAGAAGAGAAAGACGGGAGAGTACATAGAGAATGGGAAAAAAATAAAAGTGTATCATTGGCCACATACTTTCCAAATATCATCTCTTTATTGCGAAGAAGAGGAGGATGACACCGCTTCAAATGAAGCGGGATATGGAGAGCAGGAGCTGGAACTCCTAAAGGAGGCGAGAGATCCAAGCAGCTAGAGAAAGGAAAGGGTGTAGGAGTGAGCCGTTTTGGAGAGGAAGATGGATTAAAGAAGCAGATGGCCGAGATGGAGAGAAGGTTGGCCAAGTTGGAAAAAGGCAGAATAATTGATAGTGAGAAGGACTCTTTTGTCGCTCCATTTGCCAAATACATTCAGGAAGCGGAGCCCGCTCCAGAATTTCATATGCGACATTATCTAAGTACGCAGGAATAACCACCGCCAGAACTCACGTGGCGGGATTTGAAGTCACAATGGCGATATTGACCAAGGATGATGCTTTGTTATGCAAAACTTTTGCCAGCACTTTGGAGCTCCAAGCGTTGGACTGGTTTGTGCAGCTGCCTGCTAATTCAATCTTAGGATATCAGGATTTCAAGAGAAAGTTTTTGACAAGGTTTGGAGTAGTGGGGACTCAGCCAGTAATGCTACAGGAGTTAATTGGAATTAAACAGAAGGCGGGAGAGGGTCTTGTCACTTTTACCATCAGATTCTTGTTAATTGCTAATCAGATTTCTGAGATTGATCCCAAGTATGTTATAATGATGTATATGTCGGGCCTGCTGTCAGAGTCTTTTTAAAGGGAATTGAGGATGAGGTTGCCCGCGACTTTAAGCGAGTTGCATGAGCGAGTTAAGGCATATTGTGGTGGTGAGGACATTGAAGAGGGAACGTCTAGCGTGGCAAGGAAAGGCGTTAAAGATAGAGTTGAGTATGTTAAAGATGATACTGCAACTCAAGGAGGAGGTAGAGGTAATCAAGGTGGCGGCAGAGGTGGAGGCCGTGCTGGAGGTCGAGGCACAAGGAGGATGGTAAGATTTTCAAGATTGAATACCAGGCCTAGCGAGATTTTGAGGGCGGTGGAGTTACCGGCGGCATTCGAAATGACAGATAGAGGAAGGAGGAACTTGAATCAATATTCCAATCATCATAGAGACAGAGGGCATGATACTGATGAATGTTACAATCTGAAGAAAGTGATTCAATCCAAGATCGATAGGGGCGAGTTACAAGAATATGTGGAATGCAGAAGTCCGCGGAGGAAACGGCGAAAGAAATGAAATTATGGTGATTCATGAGCCGGCTAGTATTACCTGTTTGAGTAATCAGATCATGTCGCTGTCCCATACTTGCCACATCCCTGCTTACCCGCCTAGTGAGGAGAGGATAATTAGCCTTTCAAGGCGAGAATTGGCTTTGACTCCAAGCCATGGGTGTCGGCTTGATTGTGATTTCCATTGCTCACAGGGAACGATTATTTTGCATCGAGTATTGGTAGATTCGGAGCAAGCCGCAACATCCTCTATTATGAAGCCCTCAAGAAGATGCGATATGCGAGGCTAATCTGGTGCCCTATAAGGGATTTTTGGATGGATTTACAAACCATACTGTGCTGGTTAAGGGGACAATTTCTTTGGCGGTGGAAATAGGAGAAGGTGAGATGGTGAGAACTCGTACTGTGGAGTTATGGTTATTGATTTGGTGTCGCCGTACAACGCTATTGTGGGTATTCCTTTTATGCAGACTTTTGAGATGATTGTCTCTATCCCGCATCAGCGTGTCAAATTTCCCACTCCTAAGGGAATAGCTTGTTTGAAAAGTGAGGTGAAGGAGGTTATTCAGAAAAAGATTGAGATTCAAACGGCGGCAAGGGAGAGCACTAGTTCACTTTCCACGGCTTTGGTGGTGCGAGATGCACGAATAAACATGATCACCGACTTAGGAGGGTGTGATGACCGGGAGGAAACTGAAAGCATGAGGAATAAGTCGGCGATCATTGTTATTGAAGAAAAGGCGAAAGATGAAGTTGTGCGAGAAAGAAATGGGGAGCGAGATACAGAGATAGAGATGGTGGAGGAAAAATCAGAAGGAAATTTGATGGCACTAATGGTGATGCAAGCTGAGATGGCCTGGTCAAGATCCGCGGAATTTGTGAAAATGAAAGAGCCCCTTATTGAGGAGATAGTGGATTCTGATAGTGAGGAGTGTGATGAAGAGATTGTAGTCGAAACGCCTAAAGGTGTGTCGCTTGTCAGGAGAGATAAGGGGGAGAGCAGCGACCAAGGTGGTAAGAGATGTGTTGATAAGAGGAAGGCGACAGAGATGGAGGTGGATACATTACAAATGCGAGATGAACCAGATATTCAGGCGGCAGAGGAATTAGAGGAGGTAATTGTTAATGATGAATATCCAGAGCAGAAAATAAAAATTGGGAAACAGTTGGGAAAGGATGAGCGGGATAAGTTGGTTGATTTTTTGCGAGATAGTATTGATGTGTTCGCCTGGAAACCCGAGGATATGTGCGGCATAGATGAGAATGTAGCCCTACATTGCTTAAATGCTGATCCAAACGTGGAGCCCTACAAACAGAAGGTGAGGTATCTTTCTGCGGAAAAGGAGAAGGCGGTAATTGGAGAGGTGGAGAAACTATTGAAGGCAGGAATTATAGAAGAAATTACTTATCCAGTTTGGCTAGCTTGCCCTGTTATGGTGTTAAAGGCAAATAAGAAATGGAGGATGTGTATAGATTTTATCGACTTGAATACGGCTTGTCCCAAGGATTGTTATCCTTTGCCGAAAATTGATAGATTGGTTGATTCCATTGTGGGGCATAAAGTGTTTAGTTTTATTGATGCGTATTCGGGATACCATCAAATCAAGATGCTGAAGGAGGACAAGGCCAAAACAGCGTTTAGAACCCCCATTGGTAATTTTTGCTACAGGATGATGCCTTTTGGCCTAAAGAATGCTGGGGCGACGTATCAAAGGATGGTGAATAAGGTGTTTAAGTCGCAGATTGGGAGAAACGTGGAAGCCTACATTGACGACATGGTGATCAAGACCAAGGAAGAGGATCATCTGGTGGATCTCGCCGAGACCTTTGAGAATTTAAGAAAAAATTCTATGAAGTTAAATCCTAGCAAATGCACTTTTGGGGTTACAGCGGGAAAGTTTTTGGGATTCTTGGTAAACCTCCGCGGCATAGAGGCAAATCCAGAGAAGATTAAAGCTTTATTAGATATGAAGTCACCCCGAACAATTCAGGAGATACAAAGGTTGAATGGAAGGGTGATAGCGTTGGGGAGATTTGTGTCGCGGTCTGCTGAGAAATGTTTGCCGTTCTTTAAGGTGTTGAAAGGTGATCAAAAATTCTCTTGGGATGAGAAGTGCGAAGAAGCGTTTCAAAGGGTTAAGGAATATTTGGGAAAGTCGCCAATCCTATGCAGCCCTGAGGAAGGTGACCATTTGTATGTCTATCTGGCGGCCTCTGATCTCGCAGTTGCGGCGGTATTGATAAAGGAAGATGGCGGCATACAGAAGCCGGTGTATTATGTGTCAAAGGCGTTAAGTGAAGTGGAGGCAAGGTACTTCAATGCAGAAAAGTTAGCCTATGCCCTGGTGATCGCTACTCGGAAGTTGAGAGCTTATTTTCTGTCTCATCCTGTCACCGTATTAACCAATGCTCCTTTGAGGAAGATTTTGCAATAGCCTGATTCAGCGGGAAGGCTCCTTAAATGGTCAATTGAATTGACAGAATTTGATAATCAGTACGAGGCGAGAAAGGCCATAAAGGCGCAAGCCCTGGCGGATTTTTTACTTGAAACTTCATTCACTTATGAGAGGGAGGAGATTGAAACTCAGGGGGCTAAGAAACGGAAAGCAAAGTCGCAGGATCCTGAAGTTGAAGAAGAGCGGGAAAGACCATCAGGATGTTGGGAGTTGTATGTCGATGGGTCTTCCGCCAAAGACAAAGGAGGAGCTGGAATATCGCTGAGTTCACCCGAGAAAGATTGTACATACGAGAAAGCCTTAAGATTCAAGTTCAATATGTCGAACAATCAAGCAGAATATGAAGCACTGGTGGCAGGATTGGAGCTGTGCCGGGATATAGGGGTTAAGCAAGTAATAGCCCACTCTGATTCCCAATTAATTGTTAACCAGGTGAAGGGCAGATATGGGGTGGTAAATCAAACTTTGGCAAAGTATTGCGATATGGCAAGACAGATTTTGCAAAGTTTCAATTACTGGGAGTTAGTGCAGATTGATAGAGAGAAGAATGAACGTGCCAACATGTTGAGCAAAGCCGCCTGCGATAAAATAGAAGAGTTGCCCAAAAAGATTGTGGTAGAGTTTGTTGAAGAGCCGGCATATGATAGGCCGCTAATAATGGAGGTCGAAGTGGGCAAAAAAGATTGGGTTAGCGAGATGAAGGATTATCTGGAAAGGGAAGAACTGCCCCAAGAGGAAAACAAGGCGAAGATTGTTAAGAAAATGTTGCCAAGATTCACTGTGCAGGATGGAATTTTGTATCGCAAATCTTTCTTGCGACCTTTGATGAGATGTGTGGAGTCGGGCAAAGTTGATAATGTTTTATTTGAAGTACATGAAGGAGTTTGTGGCGGCCATCCAGGAGCGAGAACATTGGCCAATAAAATAATATTCCATGGATATTATTGGCCAACGTTGAAGAAGGATGCGGAAGAGTACGTGAGGAAATGCGATCAGTGTCAGCGGCATGCAAATATCCCTAGGCGACCTGCGACAGAGCAGACACCTATTGTAGCAGCCTGGCCTTTTGATATGTGGGGGATTGACCTCATTGGGCCTTTTCCAAAAGCCAAAGGAGGAGCTCAAATGGTGGTGGTAGCAGTTGATTATTTCACAAAATGGGCAGAGGCAAGGGCATTAACTTCTACCACTGAGGACCAGATAATTAGATTTGTAACGGAGGAAATCCTTTGTCGCCATGGAATGCCGCGAGCAATCATTTCGGATCATGGGCCGCAATTCAGGAGGAAGTTTCATGGCTTTTGCTCGAATTTGAACATCAAACATTAGCAGTCCGCAGTTTATAGGCCTCAGTGTAATGGACAAGTGGAAGCCGCCAACAAACAAGTTCAGGAGATTTTGTGTAAGAATATAGAGAAGAGGGGAGGAGCTTGGTTGGAAGAATTATCTACGGCCTTGTGGTATGTCAGAACGACGGTGAAGGGATCAACTGGCGAGACAGCGTTCGCATTGACTTATGGCTCCGAAGCAATGGCTCCCGCAGAAATGGGTTTGCCTACTCATAGAGTGACCTATTACGACGAAGTGATGAATGGCGAAAGAAGGTGCAGCGAGCTGGATCTATGTGATGAGAAGAGGCTCAGGGCGAGATTGAGGATGATCAATTATAAGCAAAGGATAAAGGCTCAGCACGACAAAAGGGTGAACAAAAGATCATTCTGTGTAGGGGATTGGGTGCTGAGGAGTCGCGAGGTTAAGGGAGCCACGACGGGATTTACAAAGCTAGATCCAAAGTGGGAAGGTCCCTTTCAGATCGCCAAGATTGTGCGAGAAGGAACGTATCATTTGAAGGAGGAGGGCGGTAAAGATGTACCAAACGCGTGGAGCGTAGATCATCTCAAGCGATATTACCATTGAAAAGATAAGGGTAATTTGTCTATTCAAAAGTTATTCTTATTAGAATCTGTTTAATGGTGATTTTGATGAATATATGAAGTTTATTCATGAATGAAAAGTTATACATATCTTGAATGCTTTGAATAAAGTGGAAGTATCTTGAATGAAATTTTACACATGTCGTGAGTATTTTGAATAGAAGGAAAATATGAAGTTTATGGCTCAAAATTGTTTTGCTTTCATTATACTTTGTTCTATAATAATGTTCATGAGTAAATCGCTAAGAGTAAAGTTGCCTAAAGACAACTTCACTTTTTCGATGGGAGTATATGTATATGGTGATATCTCGCCAAAGGTAAGAAGGTAAAGAGTTTTTGATGAATTATCAAAACAATTTTTGATGAATTATTGAAACAAATTGATGAAGAAAAAGGGAAAAGAAAAGTAAGCCGCAAAGTATCATGTGAAAGAAAGTCTACGGACTATAAAAAAAGAAAGTCTACGGACTATAAAAAAGAAAGTCTATGGACTATAAACATGAAAGTCCCATCTCGCCTGAATGGCATGTATATGGATGCGACTATAAACATGAAAGTCCCATCTCGCCTGAATGGCATGTATATGGATGCGACTATAAACGAGAAAGTCTATACCGACTATAAACGAAAAAGTCTATACCAACTATAAACGAGAAAGTCTATACCGACTATAAACGAGAAAGTCTATACCGACTATAAACGAGAAAGTCTATACCGACTATAAATGAGAAAGTCTATACCGACTATAACAAGAAAGTCTATACCAACTATAAACGAGAAAGTCCATGGACTATAAACGATGAAAGAAAGCACATCTCGCTTGAATGGCATGAAAAGATGTTGCTAAAAGGAAGAGATATCTATCTCGCTTGAGTAGTACGAAAAGAGGTGGTTCAAGGAAAGATATGAAGGCAAAAAGAAGAAAATTATTCTAAGTAAAAATCACGGAAAAAGCAAGGAAGAATCAAAAGAGAAACAAAGATCAGTGATAAAATGAGTCGCGTTGTATGCACTGTAAGTAAAGTCGCCTAAAGACGACTTCACTTTTTCGATGGGAGTATAAGTATGGGGTACCTGTTATGCAAAAAGAAGATTTTTGATGAATTATCAAAACAAAGTAGTAAAGGCGGGATATGAATGATAAAGCAAGCAAGTAAATCATAAAGACGAAAGGGGCAAGCACGAAGGCCGCGAATATACATTGTTTAAAGGCACACAGGCCCCAAATAAAATAAAGTAAGTTGTTTAGCCACCAAGGCAAGTTACAAAATTTGTTCAAAATAAACTAAGTACCAAAGCAGAAACAAGTTAGACATCGGGTTCATTTGATGGAGCGGCTTGAGTAGAGCTTGAAGTCGCTAGGGCGAGAGTCCTTGCATCTTCCAAAAGTTTATGCTTCTTCTCAAGTTGTTCATTCCATTGAGCAAGAGCATTGGGAGAATGGACAGAAGGGGGATTCCAGGGAGCCTTACCCAGTAATGCATCTTCTTCTGCTAAATCTTTAAGTTCATCAGCTGAGAAAGGAACCATGGGATGTCCACGGCGGCATACTTCACTAAAGATTGGCTCTGAGCCCCAGTGGGCAAGCCGCTCAATCGTGATGGCGGGAATTTTGGGGGCATCAGCAGCAACTGCTCGCAAGACTTGTAGAGAGGTTTGGTCACCAATGTCAATCAGATCATCCTTGAGTTTGGTCACATCGGAGTTAAGGGAAGTGATTTCAGCAATCTTACTTGTTAGTTCTTCTTATAACTTGGCTATCTCACCTTGAAAAAATTGAGTATCAGCGGCATGAGTCTTCTTTAAAGTCTCATTGTCGCTCAGAAGCTTGGCGGCATTTTCCTTGACAGAATTGAGTTCAGCAGTAGCCTTGTTGAGGTCAAGTTTGGCGGCATTAAGTTCGATGTTGGCAGTCTCGAGCTGATTTTGGGAAGTGACTAAGTCAGTCTTCAATTTATCTCGCTCTCCTTCCAAGTTGCTGATAGTGGTTTCCCGCCTTCCCAATCTGCCGCGAAGGGTCTCTTTATCTCTCCTCAAAAACTGATTTGAGAGATCCAATGTTTTGTTGTCCTTGGTGAGGCGAGTAATTGTCTCGCTCATTCCCATAATGGAAGATCCAACCTAAGGGAAAATGAAAAGTTGAAAATAACCATGAACAAAGTTTAAAGTAAGCAAGGAAAGAAAAATTAACATACCAATGATAGATGAATGCCGGCTTGGCAGGTGGCATGGTCCACATCCATTCCAGTCACATTCCGCACTTGAATGGGGTCGCTGACGCGAATCAAAGCTGAACTTCCTATTAAACTCTCCTCAACGCCGCGGTTTTCATTAATCAATCCCGTCAAGCGGGGAACTTTAGCAGCTTCCTGGCTCAGTTCATGAAGTCCATCAAAATCAGTAGGCATCACAAAATTTTCTTGGAGCCAGCTGGGAACAGGGAGACTGGCAGGAATAGATGGGTCGCGTGGAGTTGGGGGCGAGTTAGAAACATTGGTTAAGTCACAGATTTCGACATTGCGGGATAGTGGAGGAGCATCATCTTGAGTGGGCTCAATGGCAGCAGTTTCTGTAGCAGGAGAGTTGGTTTGGACAGAGTCAGAAGGGGGAATTTCAATATTCTCCTCAATTTGGGCATCAGTAGTTGGCGGGACAGAAGCTTGCGGGATGACATTTTCGATAGTTGTCGGGACAGAGGTTGGCAGGATATTGCCTTGAGTAGAAGGAAGGACTTGAGTAGTTGGGAGAGCTTGAGTAATAACAGGATTGGGCGGGATAGTCTCTTGAGTTGAAGGTGCGACATTGGATTGAACTGAGGCAAGTCTTCTTTGTCGTTTGGCGCGGCTATCCGGGTTGGTAGGCTTAGCCCTTGCCTTCGGGTTAGAAGGACCTTGGGATTTTTCTCGAGCAATCTCCTCAGAGTCAGTGCCATCAAGCGATACTGGCAGAGGAAGGTCAGTGGGAAGAGCATGGAGAGAAGCATCGCGGGTAAGAGCTAGCCTTTGTCTTCGCTTGTCTGTATCCCGGTTGGCAATTTGGCAACTTTCCATGGATTTGGCTCGATGATCTGGAAGCAAAGAAAAGGAAATGTAAAGTTAGAGTTATTCAAATATAAGTAAAATTGAAAGGAAGAGAAGGCTAAAAAGTGACATACAATTAACGGCATTCATGGCGGGACAATTACGGGTACCCTTGCATGACAGACACTCGTGAGCATATTTGTTGTCCGAATGTCGCTCCCAGCCATCAAAGTAGGTATGAATTATTGGAACCCGTGGCGGGGAAACGGGAAAGTTATCTGCTAGTCCGACTTGATTGAGAAGTGTTCTGTTCCGCAAAATACCCCTCCAAGAAATAAGTGGTTGGGGAGTTTCATCAGGAGAATCGGCGGGAATAGCAATAACAGCTTGAATGGTGGCACGGAGGGCGTTGTCTGATGAGTGAGTTTTACACTCATCCATTTAATACTTTATGAACTTATTCTTAGCTTAATCCTTGAGTTTTGTGTGTTTTAATGGGTGTTTTTAGTGTTTATTTAGTTTTCAGGGGTCCAAATGAAGATTGAGCAAATTAGAAGCATTTTGTGCCCACTTTGGAAGTTCGAGGGCCAAACTGTAATTTTCGGAAGTTTAGGGACCTTATTGCAATTTTGGAAAATTGGAAAAAAAAATTGGTCAAATAAAGTTCAGGGACAAAGCGAAAATATGGAAAGTTGAAGTACAAGTGCAACAGAAATTTTTATAAGGACCAAAATGCTACAAAATGCGACGTTGTAATTATGGGACGAACCGAATGTAGGAAGGTACTAATTGGGCAAATGCAAGGCCAACTTCACAAAATGTTGGATGCAAGCAGGGCCAAGTGGCCGAGGCATGGCCAAGCAAAGGAAATTCAAAACAGGGCCAAGGCATGGCATGGGCCACGCTGGAATGCTGGCCGAGACATTGCAACAGTTGGGGCCAAGGAATGTGGAACGGTTGGGCCTTGTTTGGGCTTGTTTACTTCACGGTGACTGTTCATTTCTTGGCAAACCTAGGTATATAATTCAGCAAGCAATTGTTCTTTTGAGGAGGAACACTATTTTTAGAGATAATATTATCATCTTAATTTTTATTTTTATTTCTTTCCTTTTGGTGTTGATTTTGTTTTCATGGATAGCTAAAACTCTAATTCTTGGGATTGGAGGTAACAATTTATGCTTTAAGTTTTATTTTCATTATTTTCATTGTAGACTTGGGATTATCAAGTAGTTTTTAATGGAATTTTAGAATATGTATGTTGCATGCCATATGTGTTCTTGAATAATCTAAAATTATAATTGTGAACCGCCAAATTCGCAAT
This sequence comes from Adenophora triphylla var. japonica, assembly GCA_022495995.1. Lineage (NCBI taxonomy): Eukaryota > Viridiplantae > Streptophyta > Magnoliopsida > Asterales > Campanulaceae > Adenophora > Adenophora triphylla. The sequence goes on along the minus strand of JAFEMH010000888.1, from coordinate 361,042 downwards.
TGTAATTAGTCTTTGCTTGATAATTACAATTTGTTGAATCCCCGCCAAAAGATTCATAAGAATTGTAGTTCTTGATGTTCTTCTTTTCTAAATGGATTTCTAATTAATCTATGAACGGGCCAAGGGAATAGATTAATTGGAAACACTTGATTGCAAATCACCCGCCTAAGTGTCCCAATCATAATTTTGTAAGAACGAACCCCAAGTATACTTTGATTGATGATTATTGAAATTTGAGCATAATTGTGAATACAATCCCGAGAATTTCATTCTGTTTTATTGTTAAAATCTTTTCTATACAAATTTAGTATTTCTTCAAAAGCATTAGTTTTTTAAAACAACAAACTCTCGTTTTTTATGAAATCTTTGTCATAGCAATAATTTTTCTACTTTGAAATACGTGTCTCGGTGGTTCGACCCTACTTACCCTATCTACAAATCAATTGTAGGTAGTTTGAGTTGGAATTTATTTTTGACGCAATTCGACACTCGTTAAAATTTGGCGCCGTTGCCGGGGACGCGTTTATTTTAAAGTTGATTTAATTATTTGCTATTGTGAATATTATTTTGTATATATTTTTGTTTTAACTTGGTGACCGACGACTAAACATTCAAATGGACTCAAGGATGTATAACTATGACATCTATGAGTCGTGTGGAAATTGTGGATTATACTCTCATGGTTTTTATGAGTGCCCTTCGGGGACATATTCTTTTGAGTATTATCCACAAGAGGGGAGTCCGTTCCATTCACAAAGTCAAGGAGAGAGTAGTTCGGGTTGGAGGAATTATCCCAATTTTTCATGGGGAGGAAATCAAGGGCAAAGTCATTTTCAGCAACAATACCAATCACCGATGCCACAACCGCAGCAACAAGGACCTGTGAGGCCAAGTGTGGAGGAAACTTTGCAAAATTTTATTGTGGCCTCGCAACAAAATCAGGTGGCCATTGACCAAAGAATGGGGAACCAAGAAGCTTCAATGAAAAAACTTGAGAAAGAATTGGACAAATTGATAGAGGCAGTGATGAATCAAAATTCGACCATAATCCATGCACAACCCAAAGAACAACTATTGGGGGACTCATTGGGGAACTTTGTCTATGAAGACTCTGATGAAGAACTTAAGAACGAACTACAACAAGAGCCACTTTTGGAAAATGAAATGGAGGATTTTGTCTATGAAACCTCCTATGAAAATTCTAGTGAAGTGCAATTGTATGATAGTTCGGGTTGTATGGAGACGGAAGAAATTATGGAAAAATCATGGCATGAGCAAGTTGATGAAATTGAGCTTGCTCTTTATGGTGAGATGCGGGGCGATGAATTTCAAGAAGATATGGTCACTCTCGCCAAGATCGACAAGCCATGTTTGAATGAACACCAACCTCTACTCATGGAAAATGTCGATGACGAATCCTCAATCATTTTGGTGATCCCTCCCATCTTTGAAGACGGAGAAAGTGGCAAGGACTCTCGAGAGAAGAAGCCCAAGAAACTTAAAAGTCAAAAATTCATGTGGGTTCTAAATGGTCATATATCAAAGGGAATATTTATGGGGCTAAAACTGAAAGTAAAGACCCGCGAGACGGTGAAGTGGGCAAAAGGAAGGAAGGTGAAGGTTAAGATAATCTTGGTATCGGTCTAGCTAAACGACCTTAAACAAAGCGCTACTTGGGAGGCAACCCAAGGTGAGTAGTTTAATTTGTAGTTCCTTTAAAGTTAATTGTCCTTTGTTTTCATCACTTAGATTTCATTGTTTTCATTTAAATGTTTTCAATTTAAAAAAATAAATAAATAATATTATTTTCGTGGAACAGTGCTATTTTACTTGGTTTTGTTTGTGATGTGTAGGAGGAGTGAATCTGAGCATTTCATGACCTACTCATGAAAATTATCATGGCCATGAAGTTATTTTTTGTAGTCAAAGGTGCAAATGGATCTGCGAAAACAATGGGCAGGCCATGGTTTTATCCATGGCCATGGATATCAAAGGGGTGAAAAATTCAGCATTGTCATCAGCATTGTTCATGGGGAGGCCATGGTTTGATCCATGGCCATGATTCAAGATTGTGTAAAAGTAGAGGGGTTGTTTAGAAAATTAGGGGAGGGGGTGCAATTAAAACTTTCCGTTAGTTGGGGGTTAGTTAGTAAAAAAAAAAAATTTTAAAAAAATAAAAAAATTAAAATAATTTTTTTTTGAAACGCCTCTAACCCATTACCCCCACGTCCTTCCCAGTTCCCCTTCTTCTCCCTTCCTCGCTGTTACAGTTTCTCCTCTCCTTCGCCATTACCAGCCTCTTCCCCTTTCCGTTATCATCCCATAACCCTTTTCCTTCTTCTCTAACCCAAATTCCAATCCAGCCAACACCCTCTCCGACCGTTCCAACCCCCTTCTTCTAGCTCCAAATCGCCATCTCCTTCCCTAAACTTGCCGACAACCTCCATCACCATTACCTGCGAAAACCCAAACTCCAATCCGGCCAAAACCAAAACCCAAACACCAAGTCCGGCGAAACCCTTCCCCTCCTTCTCCAATCAAAAGAAAACCCATCCCCAATCGCAGCTCCGGCCGACGCCCTAACCGTCACTCCCATTTTCGGGCAAAGCTCCATCAATTCCGGGCAAAACCAACTCAATTCCGGTAGAGCTTCATTAATTCCGGCCAAAGCTTTCCGGCCAAGTCCCTTTTGCACTTCAATCGATCTCCCTTCCCCTAAAACAAAAGCCCAAGCCGTGAACAGTCCTTCGGCCCAAACTCCCCTTTGACTTGGCCACTTGCTGTTTGGCCCTTGGCCCAAAATGCCTTGGTTTTTATGCGGCCATGCCTTGCAATCCTTGGTCCAGCTGCTTCTTGGAGCTCCCTTGCTTTTGTGATGTTTTTTTTTTTTTTTTTTTTTTTTTTTTTTTTGTGATTTTGGCCTTGTACACTGCTTCTCCAATCTTTCATTTAAATAAAATTGTTATTAATTTTGGAGATGGAACGGACTTGAGCTAGTTTGAAAAATGGTGAGGAGTTGTAGAATATTGCTAAAGAAAAGAATTGTTCCAAGGAAGATCGTAAAGTGTTTAAATGTGCATATTAAGTTTGTAAGTATTTCATATTTTTATTTATATTTATTTTTTTTTATTCACATTAGGGACAATGTGTGTTTTAAGTTTGGGGGTGGAAAATGTATATAATTTGTGTTGGTATTTCTTAGGTTAGTTTTAATTTAGTGAAAATTAAAAAAAAAAAAAATTAAAAAAAAGAAAAAAAGAAAAAAAAGTAGTTAGCTATGTCCTTTTCGTGTATAGTGTTTTGTTAACATTCTTGGTGTTTTTCATAATTGCATGTGATCTTTTGTGACCGCTAAGGAGGATAATGGGGTGTGATAATTTGTATATGCAAGTTTTGGTATATTTTTGATTAATTGTGGTTCATTACTTAAGAGTTATGATTGTGTCCTAAATCTCTTAGTTGCAGTTTAGTGTACTCTTGTTAATAATCTCTTTGTTGATAATTTTGATCTCTTTTATCAAGTTTATAGTACACCATCATCTTTTAATTTATTGAATTTGTTTATTAAATAGCAACATCATGAAAATCAAAATGTGGGTACTCCTTAGATGTGTATGGAATTATGTGATGTGACACCCCCCTTGTTGTCTTGGAAAAAAAAAGAAAAAAATGAAAGGGGAATGAGAGCAATGGCAATTCAATTTATACTCGGTGAAACCTCCAGACGTGTAGATTAATTGGTTAGGGATTATTCTAGCTTAACCAGATTTCTGGGTATACAGTAGCGTTATGGAGGAAGAGCTTTACCGCCGTGATGGTCCGTACCGAGCTCGATACCGAAGTGGCTAACTCTCAAACCTTGAAATAAATATTCCTAAAGTAGTTCGGGGCACGGTGTTCGCAGCGACGTTGCTTCCTTGCCAAATAGGAGTATAAAGTAGTAAATATCTACCTAGTATTAGGGGCATGGAGTTCGCTGCTACAGTGTTCCCTACTTGAACGGTAGAAGATCTTAAAATGTGCTTAAATAATCAAGTTTGGGGGGGTGTAAGTGGTTATTAAATTGAGAAAATTCATGGGAGTATTCATGCTTTGTTTTAAAAAAGTGTTGTTGTTTGATAGATAAAGTCAATAAAATAAAGGATGATTGGTGTACTTAGCTTTATAAAAGTAGATCTTGTTTGAAAATAAAGGGAGAGATGATATTTGCACATAGAGGTTTATGGCATGATTATAATGATTAAGTAAGATAACACAATTAATGGGAAAATAGATTGATACTTGTATAGTTAAATGTGTTTTATCCTGCGGTTGATGGTAATCTGTGATGTATGCAATTGTGGAATATGCAAGAATGTGGGGACATAGTTGATTATCGGGTAGAGTAATTTGTTTTTAGTTTTGTGTCGAGTTAGTTTTATATTGTTTATAGTTGTTTTAGTGTTTGCTCGAGGACTAGCAAATGTTTAAGTTTGGGGGTATTTGATGAGTGAGTTTTACACTCATCCATTTAATACTTTATGAACTTATTCTTAGCTTAATCCTTGAGTTTTGTGTGTTTTAATGGGTGTTTTTAGTGTTTATTTAGTTTTCAGGGGTCCAAGTGAAGATTGAGCAAATTAGAAGCATTTTGTGCCCACTTTGGAAGTTCGAGGGCCAAACTGTAATTTTTGGAAGTTCAGGGACCTTATTGCAATTTTGGAAAATTGGAAAAAAAAATTGGTCAAATAAAGTTCAGGGACAAAGCGAAAATATGGAAAGTTGAAGTACAAGTGCAACAGAAATTTTTATAAGGACCAAAATGCTACAAAATGCGATGTTGTAATTATGGGACGAACCGAATGTAGGAAGGTACTAATTGGGCAAATGCAAGGCCAACTTCACAAAATGTTGGCTGCAAGCAGGGCCAAGTGGCCGAGGCATGGCCAAGCAAAGGAAATTCAAAACAGGGCCAAGGCATGGCATGGGCCACGCTGGAATGCTGGCCGAGACATTGCAACAGTTGGGGCCAAGGAATGTGGAACGGTTGGGCCTTGTTTGGGCTTGTTTACTTCACGGTGACTGTTCATTTCTTGGCAAACCTAGGTATATAATTCAGCAAGCAATTGTTCTTTTGAGGAGGAACACTATTTTTAGAGATAATATTATCATTTTTTTTTATTTTTTTTTCTTTCTTTTTGGTGTTGATTTTGTTTCCATGGATAGCTAAAACTCTAATTCTTGGGATTGGAGGTAACAATTTATGCTTTAAGTTTTATTTTCATTATTTTCATTGTAGACTTGGGATTATCAAGTAGTTTTTAATGGAATTTTAGAATATGTATGTTGCATGCCATATGTGTTCTTGAATAATCTAAAATTATAATTGTGAACCGCCAAATTCGCAATTGTAATTAGTCTTTGCTTGATAATTACAATTTGTTGAATCCCCGCCAAAAGATTCATAAGAATTGTAGTTCTTGATGTTCTTCTTTTCTAAATGGGTTTCTAATTAATCTATGAACGGGCCAAGGGAATAGATTAATTGGAAACACTTGATTGCAAATCACCCGCCTAAGTGTCCCAATCATAATTTTGTAAGAACGAACCCCAAGTATACTTTGATTGATGATTATTGAAATTTGAGCATAATTGTGAATACAATCCCGAGAATTTCATTCCGTTTTATTGTTAAAATCTTTTCTATACAAATTTAGTATTTCTTCAAAAGCATTAGTTTTTTAAAACAACAAACTCTCGTTTTTTATGAAATCTTTGTCAAAGCAATAATTTTTCTTCTTTGAAATACGTGTCTCGGTGGTTCGACCCTACTTACCCTATCTACAAATCAATTGTAGGTAGTTTGAGTTGGAATTTATTTTTGACGCAATTCGACACTCGTCATTGTCGCCAACAAAAGATGCATCACAGGTTTCGATTTGAGGATTAATGGGATGAAGATCACCGGGATGGGACCATCCAACGCAGGAAACAATGAAAAGGGGATCACTTAGCCATTCATGTGTAGGTGTTAGTGCCCTAGGCCTATAGAGATAGTCCTATTTGTAATGTCATTTTCATTTATATATGAGATTATTACTTTGATTATTATATGTGTTTGCATGTTTACTTTAATAATCGTGTCCCTAGTACTTATGAAGCACTAGTATGAAGTCTAATGGATAATCATGTGATGATTATATGCATGGAGATGCACATTAGATTCATGGGTACTTGTTAGAGAACAAGGTACTGGACTTGACCCACTATGAGATTTATGTCATGGTCATATGTCATAAATAAATCTCATATAGTTATATCATTGATATCCTTTGACCTGAGATTATCATCGTCTTCCGCTCGATGAATATCATGTTTGATATAGTTTAACGTTGTCTTTAACCGGATGACAATAAGGGCTATCATTGGCATGGTATGATTCTTGTTGGGAAGAATGATAAGTCAAGATGGAAAATTGTCCCTCGTAAAGAGAGATGTTTGCTAGGCCACTCGTAAGTAAGATTGATGTAGTGCATGGCCATGCCCGAATGAATTAATGTGATTAATATCATTCGATTGATCAATTTACTTAGTAACGAGAAAGCATTGAACAATATGAGTTGACGTGGACCATGACTCATGTTCAATATAACATCGTGTGACAATGGGATTGTGATATGTTCTATGTAGGAAAATCGAACTTGATATTATATTATTTGGGTAGGCATGATGGCTTGCTAGAGTCCGCTCATGTCTTATGAGGATCGATGTGATCGAACTCATTGCCAACATAATATAGTCCTATGGGGTCACACGCATCGAACGAATTGTCAAAAATGAAGAATATGGAGTTTTTGTTCTCAGGGGACGACTCGTCCCCAGGCCAGAACCAACTATTCCCCTTAAGGGGGACGCCAGATTCAGAAGCTGGGTGCCAGGGGACGACTCATCCCCTGGGGGACGACTCGCCCCCTGGGCGCTGGACTGACGCGAATTTGACTTAAAATTAGGGTTTTGCAAAGGGATTTTATTTATAACGTATAAATACAAACCCCTAGTTGCCCTAGCAGTCATTCTATGGTTTTGGGTTTAGAGAAACACAAAATAGATTGATTCCAATTGAGAATTGAGAATCAAAACACCATTCAATTCCATATTTCTTCATCGATTGAAAGGAGTTTCAATCAAGGATCTAGCAATCCACTTAGAAGAGTTCTAGGGTTCGTTCATCGCGTGGATACACATAGAGGATCTTCGCTATTCAAGATCTTTCGTTCGTGATTCATTGATCGTTCATCGAGGATTCACAAGATCAACAATTTAGAGTTGGAACGCGTTTATCAACGACAAAAGCACACAAGGTTGGTAATTCTATTTCATACTTCTTAATTAATCATCTAGAACGGATTCTAGGGCTCCGGGTTTTCGAGTTAATTTTGCATTATTCCGCTGCGCATGGACCCTCGAAATCCAACAGTGGTATCAGAGCCCCGTTCATGATGTTTATATTAGAAAATCATGATAATTAGATAATGTGATTATGTTAATTTTCATGATGTACATGATCTAGAATGTGAAATTGTATGAGTTTTGCTTGTGAAGTAATTGTATATAATGATATACCATGATTATGAAATTGAAATATATGATTAATCTAGATTATGGGATGTCAATTTCATTAATATGATTAATGTGATTAATCTAGGATATTTGTGAAGTATTACTTAGTATATTGACTGGACACCAAAATCTTCCCCACAGGCACTTCGATGGAAGTGTGGGATAAATTTGGAGCACGTGGCCGCGTACTAGTAATCACTGATCAAATATGATTTGTGTTGCTTCATTCCATGTTCATAATTATGCTCATATAGTTTTCATGAATCAACTTTGGCATGTTAATTGATAAACATGAAAATTGAACCTTCATTGAAATTTGAGTTTGTTTATGCCACCCATGTTTAAACACTTGTGAGTACACGGAAAGTTTCATGTAGGCTACGCCACAGCGAGGTACATTGATTCTATCTTTGTATGATCAAGATGAGCAAACGGTGATTGCTATACGTTTAACATGGTTGAACTCAATTAGGCTATCAAAACAGTTTTGGGCCTAAGGCATAAGATGAGATTGAAACATGTGACATATGATGTCTATAATCTCATAATGATCTAAGAGTCATATATAGATATGATTGGTAAATGTTATCTACCTTTTTAGTTTAATTTTGAGCAGTCGTGCCATAGCCGACTTGAAATTAAATTAAAGTTGGGTCTTAGCTTATTAAATTATATTATGCATATTTGCATAAGAAGGTTATATAATTTAGTGGGAGTATTTATGAAATACGTTATTTAATCTCTTAAATGAAATCGGTACTTATATGTGTTCATATGTGTTGCATATTTTGTTGTAGAAATAGCATTAAACTATAATTAATCCTTATTATTGCGATTCGTCCTTATGAAGGACAAGTTCGAAAAGAACGGTACAAGTTATTCTGATTTGATCAGATGCTCAAAAAGTGTTCTTAAGCAAAATTGTACGTTCTTGACGAATCTATTCCTGCTGAACCCACTGCAAACGTTGCAAAGGGCAGATAAGGAGCAACATAAGAAACACTTAGATGATTCCTATGATGTTGTTTGCCCTATACTTGCCACCATGTTTAAAGGCTCTTAAGAAGAACCTTGAACACGTGGAAATTGCTTTTGTTCTAGCACAACGCACAAAAGGAAATGTTCCAAGTGCAAGCTAGACAAAAGATATATGTTGTGGTGGAGGCTTTTAATGCATGAGATGCAAAAGGAGCAATCTGCAAGTGTGTTAATGGTTAACACAAGAAAGGGGTTCAAAAGGGAAGGCAAGAAGGTAAAGCAAAGGTTGCTAAACCTAGGGCAAAAGTTGCCAAAGCCGAAGAGGCTAAACCCAAAGTGTCTCAAAAGGATGCAGTTTGCTACCGCTGCAATGAGATTGTTAATTGGAAGCAAAGTTGCTAGGCTTATTAGGAAGGCCTAAAAAGTGAAGAAGGGCAATATAATTGCTACTACTTCAAGTATATATATGGTAGATATTTTCTTTTTGACGTTTTGTTCTTGGGTATATGATACCGGATATAGATCCCACATTTGTTTAAATGTGCAAGAAATAAAGAATAGAAAGCTACTCAAAGAAGGTGAATTAAACCTATGCGTGGTAATGAAGCAAGAGTTTCTGCATTAGCCGTAGGGACTTATGAAGTCACTTTACCTTGTGGACTAGTACTTGTTTTGAACAAGTGTGACCACGTTCCGAATTTGAGTAGGAGTATCATTTTGTTTCTTATGAGGATGATGAAGAATATAATTTTCTTATTGAGAATAAGAAGCTTTATATTTATTTAATGATATGCCTTATTGTAATGCATATATCATTGAATGGTCTTCATATCCTTGATGTTAAGATACAAAATAATATTGAAGATATCTATAATATAAGTGTAAAATCTAAACCGAATGATGTGAACAACACGTTCACATGGCATTGCCGGCTTGGTCATATAAATGAGAAACGTATAATCTAAACTCCATTAACATGGACACTTAGACTCATATGATTATGAATCATTTGAGGTATGTGAATCTCATTTATTTGGTAAAATGACCAAACCACCCTACACTAAGAGTAGTGGGAGGGCTAGTGACTTATTGATCCTAGTACATGAGATGTACATGGACCATTAAGCAGCATTGCTAGGGGAAGATTTTGGTATTTCATTACATTCACTAAAGACTTATCTAGATATGACTATGTCTATCCGATGAAGTCCAAAGGTGAATTGTTTGGGATGTTTCGAACATTTCAAGATGGAGTACGAAACAACTTGGCAAAACTATTAAAGTACTTTGATTAGATCGAGGTAATGGATATTTGAGTCAAGGGTTTGACAATCATCTCAAAACTGTGAAATCGTTTCATAGTTGACTCCATGCGGAACACTTCTGAGAATGGTGTGTCTGAAGGGAGGAATTGAACCTTGTGGAACATGTTTCGTTCGATGATGTGTCAAGATGACTTTCCTATTTCCTTTTGAGGGTATGCATTAGAAATGATGTGGTTACACTGAAGAGAGTCCCTACTAAATCGATTCCTAAGTCCCCACATGAGATGTGGCATGGAAGAATGTCTTTCATGAAGATTTGGGGTTGCGAATCTTATGTAAAGAGACCTCGTCTTTTATAAGTTAGCACCAAATCCGACAGTGGTTAATTTCGTATATCGCTTTACAACCGCAATGAGAACAAAGTGTTTGTTGCTCTATATGATTCGTTTCTTGAGAAACAAGCTTCTCAATAAAGGATCTAGTGGGAGTAAAATTGATCTTGAAGAGTTCAAGAACCTGAAAATAACATGGAACCAAGAGTAGAGATGGAACCAAGTTCACAAGGAGTTGTGAAATCGGTTCAAGTTACACATGTCCATCGTAGATTGGATAGGTTACGATCCGAACACGAGAAATATTGATCTCTCATATCGGAAAGTAATAAAGTGGAAGTCATTGAGAATGACGATCCTACTTACTATCTAGAGGTGATGTCCACTCCTAATTCGGATAAATGGTTAGGAACCATGGAGTCCGAATTACAATCCATGTCTGATGATCAAGTTTGAAACTTGATTGAGCTACCTGAAGGTGTAAAAACCATAGGGTGCAAATGGGTTTTCAAGAAGAAAACCGACATGGATGGAAGGTATATACTTTCATGACTAAGGATTGTAGCAAAGGGATTTAGGAAAATTCATAGTATTGACTATGTTGAAACCTTTTTGCCCATTACAATGCCGAAGTCTATTAGAGTTTCAATTGCCATTATCGCATATTGTGAATATGAGATATGACAAATGGATGTCAAAACAGCGTTTCTTAACGGAAACCTACTTGAGGATGTGTACAGTACACAACCCGAAGGTTTGTCAATCCAAGAAATTCTAATAAAGTATACATGTTGCAGAGATCCATGAGATGGGTTGAAGCAAGCTTCGAGGAATTGGAATTTTCATTTTGATGAATCGGTCAAAGAGTTTGACTTCATCAAGTACGAAGATGAACTTTGTGTATACATGAAATTCAGTGGGAGCATAGTATTATTTCTATTGTTATATGACAATGATATCTTACTCATTGAAATGCAAAGTTCCGACACTTAAGATTGTCAAGTCTTGGTCAAGGAAAGGTTTCTCAATGAATGATATGGGTGAAGCCGCTTACATCCTTGGTATCAAGATCTATAGAGATAGATCTAAAAGGATAAATTGGTTTGAGTCAAAATACTCACATTGACAAGGTTCTTAGATGATTCTAAGAAAGGTAACTTGTCAATGGGTCATGGTATTACTCTTAGCAAGACTCAGTGTCCCATGACAACTGATGAGCAAAAGAGAATGAATGAAGTTCCATATGCTCCGGCATTTGGATCTGTCATGTATGCCATGATTTGTACTAGACCCGACGTCTCATATGCTTTGAGCATGATGAGTCGATACCAATCTGATCCTGGTGAGAACCATTAGATGGCAGTCAAGACGATCCTTAAAGTACTTAAGAAGAACTAAGGATACGTTCTTGGTATTTGAAAGGTTGGAAGTTAATCTTGTTGTAAAGGTTACACGGATGCTAACTTCCAAACTGACAAAGTTAATTAAATCGCAATTAGGATTTGTGTTTATGCTTATTGAAGGTGCGATTTTATTGGAAGAGTTCCAAGCAGAAAATCGTGGCCGATTCTACTTCTAGGGCTTAATTTTAGAAACATATGATGTAGCTAGAAAAGGCAGTTTGGATCAAAAGTTCATTAGTGTTTTGGAATTGTTCCAAGTATCACTAATCCGGTGGAACTTTGTTGTGACAATTGTGGTGTCATTTGTGCAAGCAAAAGAACCAAGGTCACATCAACGATCCAAACACATTTTGAGACGTTTCCACCTCATTAGAGAAATCTGTGAAAGGGAGGACGTCAAGATATGCAAGGTACCAACGGATGACAACATTTCGGACCCTCTCACCAAGCCTTTGCCACAAGCTAAACATGATGGTCATGTTAGGTCCATGGGTATAAGATACATGAATGATTGGGCCTAGTGCAAGTGGGAGACTGTAGGTGTTAGTGCCCTAGGCCTATAGAGATAGTCCTATTTGTAATGTCATTTTCATTTATATATGAGATTATTACTTTGATTATTATATGTGTTTGCATGTTTACTTTAATAATCGTGTCCCTAGTACTTATGAAGCACTAGTATGAAGTCTAATGGATAATCATGTGATGATTATATGCATGGAGATGCACATTAGATTCATGGGTACTTGTTAGAGAACAAGGTAATCGGACTTGACCCACTATGAGATTTATGTCATGGTCATATGTCATAAATAAATCTCATATAGTTATATCATTGATATCCTTGACCTGAGATTATCATCGTCTTCCGCTCGATGAATATCATGTTTGATATAGTTTAACGTTGTCTTTAACCGGATGACAATAAGGGCTATCATTGGCATGGTATGATTCTTGTTGGGAAGAATGATAAGTCAAGATGGAAAATTGTCCCTCGTAAAGAGAGATGTTTGCTAGGCCACTCCTAAGTAAGATTGATGTAGTGCATGGCCATGCCCGAATGAATTAATGTGATTAATATCATTCGATTGATCAATTTACTTAGTAACGAGAAAGCATTGAACAATATGAGTTGACGTGGACCATGACTCATGTTCAATATAACATCGTGTGACAATGGGATTGTGATATGTTCTATGTAGGAAAATCGAACTTGATATTATATTATTTGGGTAGGCATGATGGCTTGCTAGAGTCCGCTCATGTCTTATGAGGATCGATGTGATCGAACTCATTGCCAACATAATATAGTCCTACGGGATCACACGCATCGAACGAATTGTCAAAAATGAAGAATATGGAGTTTTTGTTCTCAAGGGACGACTCGTCCCCGTGCCGTAACCAACTATTCCCCTTAAGGGGACGCCAGCATTCGGGAGCCGGGTGCCGGGGACGACTCGTCCCTCGGGGGACGACTCGTCCCCGGGCGCCGGACTCGACGCGAATTTGACTTAAAATTAGGGTTTTGCAAAGGGATTTTATTTATAACGTATAAATACAAACCCCTAGTTGCCCTAGCAGTCATTCCATGGTTTTGGGTTTAGAGAAACACAAAATAGATTGATTCCAATTGAGAATTGAGAATCAAAACACCATTCAATTCCATATTTCTTCATCGATTGAAAGGAGTTTCAATCAAGGATCTAGCAATCCACCTAGAAGAGTTCTAGGGTTCGTTCATCGCGTGGATACACATAGAGGATCTTCGCTATTCAAGATCTTTCGTTCGTGATTCATTGATCGTTCATCGAGGATTCACAAGATCAACAATTTGGAGTTGGAACGCGTTTATCAACGACAAAAGCACACAAGGTTGGTAATTCTATTTCATACTTCTTAATTAATCATCTAGAACGGATTCTAGGGCTCTGGGTTTTCGAGTTAATTTTGCATTATTCCGCTGCGCATGGACCCTCGAAATCCAACATCATGAACCTTAGTTGGTAAGGGAGTAAGGATCTTAATACCCCGTTGGTATTGGAGAGAAAGGCGAGTTTCTTCTATGTCGTTATCAAGTTTGGTGGTTTGTTTGTATCCTTTGAAAAGGCTAACTAAAGCTGTAACGGTGGGTTCTCTTCTTAAGGCGCGGCAAATAGTAATAAAAGAGGTAATGATCCTAATGGCATTAGGATGAATTTCTGTGATCATGGCCTGGGCTTTGTATAAAACCTCGCAAAGGAAAGGATCTAAGGGGATCCTAAGGTCGGCCTTAAGCTGAGAAGGGAAGATAACTATACCATCTCGCATTTCTCGCAGATGGGCAAGAGAAGTACTTCCTTGGTAATCAGAAATGCGGTAAATAGAACGGTCTATGTGGTAAAGACTATGCCAAGTGGTAATAGGGTTGGGTATGAGAGAACTGGTATCTGGAGCGAGAGAAGATCCCGCTTAAACATGAGCGGGATTGGTAAAAAGATTACCTTCAGTTAAGCTTAAAGTTTGAACCCCGGTAGAAGGGGGATTGTTGGATGTCGCCGTGGGAGAGGAAGTCACTTGATCAGCCATCTCGCTGGAACCACTGGAAGAAGAAGAAGAAAGGACAAATTTATAATGCATCCTACGTTTTGAATAAGGGTCAGCAACATGTTGGGATTCAGATGAGTCGCTTAAAGTGGGAGCATGCTTGTCCTCTATAAATCGAGCTAATTCTCTAGGGGAAGTAAAAATGTGAGACATAGGGGCTGAAGGGGAAAGGAAAAAGCGGCCTTGAATCTCAAGAGAATCAATTATTGCGGGATTAACCTAGTGTTCAACCATCAACCTTACTATGTCGGCCTTGGGCAATCTCGCCCAAGTAGTTCGCAGGCGCCTGTATAAGCCGCCTGAGACTTGACACCTACCATATCTAACCCGCCTAGCGCAATTCTTGTATCTCGCCATGAGGGGTAATTTAGGAACAAAATTGAAAGGACGGACAAAGGGAATAACAAACTTCAAGTATTGGGGAAAAAATGGAAGATTAAAACCTAAGGGTTTAAGGAATATGAAAGGTTTTAGAAGATTACCTGGTTAAGATGAAGAACAGCCGGTGAAGATGAAGGATCGCCGATAAATATGAACGGATTTCTGAGAAACCAAGGAAAATGGGCTCCAAAATCAACTTCAAATAGCAAGTAACGAACGGAAAGAGATTTGGGAGTCAATTTTATGGTCAAATATAGAAAAGAACGGTGAAAAAGTGAGTAAGGTTCGTCGGAAGGGAGATTTTGAGTTGCCGGAATTTAGGAACGTTTGAGCAAGAACGAAAAGAGTAAAAAGAGCAATTTGGCAAGGAAAATGGGTATTTATATGAGAGAGGAATTGGGGGAACTGATTGACGTGACGTTTGAGATGAAAATTTGAATTTCCCTTTATTTGGCACAGTTCTCAAATGACGGCACATTAAATTTTAGGGGCTTACCAGGAAAGTGACACGTGTATAAGTAGGGATTACCAACGCTCGGGCTTCTTGGAGAAGGAACCATGTGTCGCAGAATAATGAGATGGTGAACTTCAAGTTTTTGGCGAGACCATAAATGAATCTCGCCTCAAACTTAGGGGCTTCTGATGCTGCCCAAAAATAATGATTGGGCCTGAGTCTAAGTCCATAAGCAAGAAATGGTCAAATGGGCCCAAAGCGAGATAAAGCCCAAGAAGAAAATAAGAATAAAGGTGGCCCAGGTGCGGTTCGCGGGAAATTGGGTCGGGAGATATCCCGCTAAGTTCAATAAAAGGGAAACTAAAGGTAGTGAAAGCGAGATAACGTGAGGATAACGGCGAGATAATGAGGCAGGCCGGCGAGATATTGGTATATGAGATGAAAGGCAAAATATTATGGGGAGGTGACACAACCCTCGGTTAACCGCATTCAGCAAGAGATAGATTCCATTTGGTGCGACTCATCAGAAGCGGCATATAAATATCTACGAAGTGGGACCCGTTAAACGGTTGGGCATTGGGAAAAGTGATCACATATTTTGGAATCATACTCATAAGTGACCAATAGAGTGTTGACACGTGGAAATAGGCATGGAACGTGAGGAGGTCATGTGCGTAGCACGTGGGAAGGAGTATATATATGGGAGATAGTCTTCTTTGTCAAGGTACGTTCAATACACACACGAAAACACCTTTCCCTACTGTTCAGATCTTCCTTCTCAGACAAACACTTATCCTCACGCCAGAGGGGCTTACGCCGGAGCTGCCCCCGGCTTAGTTGATGTTTGCCTATGTGCAGGCCAGAAGAAGGAGTCGGAGCTATCCAATTTAGACTACAACGGTCGAGTTGCTGTTGAGGAAATTCCTGGCAACATCACATACTATAAGATTAGAAAATTGGATTGTCTATTTTGATTATATTGCAATTTTTCCCACCATTTCCTATTTTAAATGGGATTTTTTGACCCTACCTCAAAATGAAAAGTACAAGAAAAAGAAAGAAAAATGAAGCATAGGCCAATACCAAAAAAGACCTTTTTTATAACGCCATCGGTGAGACTTGAACCCACGACCACGTGATTAAAAATCACTCACTTTACCAACTAAGCTAGAACAATTAGAAGATTTCAAGCTTGCCAAATATAAGTATTTTTATTAATGTTATTAACCAAAATGTTACTCATATAAGCTTTGATTAAATGGAGAACTCCCTCAAATAACTAATAACACGTTTTAGTGTCACTTGCAAGTTGCAACCCAAATTATCTCAAAAACTATTCAAGAAGGCATATCATTCAGAGATCAATTGGGGGTGGGGGTGGGGGTGGTGGGTAGGGGTGGGGTGGACATTACATGAGGTTTGTTCTAATCTGTCCAAATAATTTTTAAAAGGACTTTTCTATTGTGTGCCCATGAACACATGACAAGGATTAAGATTCTCTTGTAATATGTGTCAAATTAATACTTGACACACATTACAAGAGAATCTTTTAAAGATTCTCTTGTAATGTGTGTCAAGTATTAATTTGACACACATTAAAAGAGAATCTTTAAAAGATTTATTCAAAGATTCTCTTGTAATGTGTGTCAAGTATTAATTTGACACACATTACAAGAGAATCTTTAATCCTTATCATGTGTCCATGGGCACACAATAGAAAAGTTCATATAAAAAATGGTACTTATCCCAGCAAGTCTAGCAATCTGTATGCTTTAAATATATATTTGATATGATCGTGAAAAAATATATTTGGGCATATTCAGATTTCGTGAGACTCAATACTACAAGTATAAATTAAAAATCAAGACAATAGGCCCAAAATAAGTTAAATATAATATGGCGACTTTACTGAGTATGTTGGCGGGACAAGGCCTATCGGGAAGCCCATTAGAGCCCATCCTCAAATGGAAAGGGAGTAATCTCGAGGAAAGATCTCGCAGCAGGATATCTAGGCTAGCGACAACGATAAAGGTTGACGCCCTAGAATGGTTGTCGCCCATAAGCGACATATAGATCATCAAGAGTATTTCAGAAGCATCCAAAAACGTTATATTTGGGCCCACAAAATATGTTACAATGATGAGCTGCCTGTCAGAAAAAGTGTGGCGTCTCCACTAACTTTGAGTGCTCATGCACACCCAATGGAGAGACGACACGTGGCAAAAAGCATGTGACCTGCACATAATATGAGGGAGTATATAAACAACATCAAAAATTAGAATAAGTAAGTACCCATTACATTTCTTCAGTTTTCCCTAAAAGTTTCCATTGTACTTTCTCTTCCTCAGCTGAACTTGTACTTATCCTCACGCCGGAGGGGCTTTGTCGGAGATGCCCCCGGCCTAGTTTACGTGTGTTTTGTGTGTAGTAACTCACGGAGAATGAGGCAGAGTATCCACAGCTGGCTACTCACTTTGGGCCCGAGAAACCATTTTCCTTGGCAGCATCAGCTGGTTACATTGCCGGTACTGAAGTTTCTTCTCTGTTTGTTCATTTTTTCTTGTTATTGTTCTTAAAGTCTCCTTAAAACCCAGAAAAAACGACCTCAAAATGGTGCATGACAAAGGAACCCCTCAAAAATCATACGAAACACTAAACTGGCGTTAATAACACCCAACTTGCAAAGTAAAGCCTATGTGCCTGTTGGGTCAGGTCTGGAAGGTGGCGCACAGTCAATAGAAACAGAATATACGGTGCGAAGAAGAAGAAGAGAGAAAGATAGAGAGAGAGAGAGAGAAAGAGAGAGAGAGAGAGCGTTATGATGGGAGAGGGGCGAGATGTGGCAGGCAAGAGCCTCTGCCCCTTACAGAAGCTGAAGTCGTAGCAGAAGCAGAGAGGATTAGAGAAAACAATGAGCTGTTGTTACAAATTCTCGCCAAGAACAACAGACTTGTGGAAATGAAGCAAGAGCCCACTCAGATCCCGCAGAATGTCATGGGGAGAATAGTTAGATATAGTCCAGTAAGGGGGCAAGCTGTCAGCCAAAGTGTATCAAGGGGATAAAATAGGCGAGAGCGTGACATGCCGCCACCATAGGACAGGCAAAGGATAGAAGGGCGAGATGTCACTAAGGCGAGATCTGGAGGAGGGGTAGGGAAAAAGAAATCTTAAGAGATTGTCAAAGATGGAAAAAGGAGGAAGGTGTATTACCAGTCAGCTAACTCGCGAGATTCATCCTACTACTATAAATATGACGGTGATGAGATAGACACTGGATCTACTATGGATAAGACGTATAAGCCAAGCCGCTCAAGGCATTTAGAAGAGTGATCGCGAAATTCTGAAAGATCTCGCCGGAACAAGGAGCCCAGGCGACATAAAAGTTGAGGAAAAGGAGGAGGACCACTGGAAGAAAGAAATGGCAAAAAGGATTAGGGAGCTAGAAGCGGGAAATAAAATAGAGGAAGATAAGGATTCTTACTTGACGCCTTTCGTGAAGGAAATTCAGAATGCTGATCCAGATCCAACTTTTCGTATGCCATCATTATCAGAATATGCAGGGAATAGAAGGGCGAGAACCCATGTTGGAGGTTTTGAGGTTACAATGTCTATGCTCACCAAAAGTGAGGCAATTTCCGCGACTTGTTGCTTGTCGCTTGAGCATTGGATAATCCCGCCTCCAATCATACTATAAGTGGGGTCCTTTGAGTTAACATCAAAACCTGTCAATACAGGTGCGCTAGCAATTTCCTTAACTAAAAAATGTCGTCTTCATCAGAAGGCATTTGAAAGCCCTATTGTAGCCAAATTGCGACCTTATCACTTGCTTCCTTAGCTTCGGAAGTTCCTTCATCAACATTCAAAGATGGTGGGTTTTCAGAGACGCGAGTCCGTTTGAGAGGGCGATAATCATCTTCCTTACTCAAACTCGGATCAACCTTTTCAGTTGTTCTGGTGGTATGAGTTTCTTCTTGGGCGACATCTTGCTCTTGTTCTTCTTCTTGGTGTTCTTCTTCCTCAACCTCTTCTTCATCCCTAAGCTTAAGAGGAGAAGGTCGCATGGGAGTCTTAGACTTCCTTTTCTTTTTGGTGGGATCAGCGGCTTTCTAATCAGTGGCATTGGCTTTTTCAAGCGCAATAGCTTCAGAATCATCTCTGTGGAAGGAAATGGGAATCTCCCGTTCAGAACTTGTTTTGAGCAGACTCTGGCTTGTCTGGCCTCAGCTAATCTCTTACGGCGGCCATCGGCTCCGGAGAATGCTTTCGCCTCTCTGACAGATCCATGGATCTAAATTTTGTAAGCAAAATAATAAACAGTTAAAGAAGAAAAAGAGGGAAAAACAAATCAAAATAAGTTTAAAGGCGAGAAACATACTATAAACATCAAACATCACATTGCAACAACGACCTTCCAGTTTGCAAGGTCCAGAGTCTGAGGCAAAATAGTTTCCTGAATGAATTTCCCAACCAGAATAAGGGGCAGTGTGGACAATGGGAACGCGAGATTCATTCCTTGGAAAGGTAAAGTCTAGGAGGCCAACTTTTTGTGATAAATATGGGCTAGAAATGATCTCTCTTCAGGAAAATAGAGCAAGGCCTCCATCTTGGGCATCAACGAGAAGTTTTAAAATTATATTCTTAAGGCGATTGTGTAAGTACGCCAATTCAATTCGCTACCCTTTTAGGTGAATTTTAATACGATAAAATTGCATTAAGGGGCGTTTTGGTAAATTTTCAGTCCATTTCAAGACTTCCGGAAACATTCCATAAGTTTCTCGCGAAGGAAGTACTTTTTAGTACTTTGCTCATGCTAAAGGACCTACAGGGAATAAACCTGTTTTGGACCTTTTGGGTATTTACTTAGAATGTTCCAGAACCTGGTTTTGGCGCCAAAAATGGTTGGTGACACCTTGTGTCACGCGACAAATCGAGTCATGGAAATTGGTTACAGAAGGTCGTGCGACACCTTGTGACCATCAGCTGCAGCCTATAAATAAGACCCTGCCCCTCTCAGAAATGAATCCCAATTTTCACATATTGTTACTCTGCCAAAATAGGAGCATAACACACACACTGCAAACACACACCTCTCTCTCTCCTACCCAAATCCACCTTCAATTCCCCCCAATTCATCCATTACCCCTTGGATCCTCCATCCATCACTCCTCCACAGATCAGTTCATCCCAGAAGCAGATTACTGAAGGATTCTATACCAAACTTGGTATAAAATTCGTGGATACTACAAGGGTAACACACCTAATCCCTCTCTCTCTCTCTCTCTCTCTCTTATTTTTGTCATTTCCCATAATTCAACCATCTTATCTTCATCTAATTTCAGTAATTCGACTCCATCTGTCGTGATTACTGAAATCAAATCGCAATCTCTCTGTTTAAACATCTGGTTTTGTATAATTGCATGCTTATGGTTTGATCATTGTTGAAATTGGTATTTGATTCCCAAGGGAGTGTGGATCTCTCCATATCCACACCCCCTTGGTTGAATTGTTGTTGAATTGTTCATTTCGAAGAGTAACTGGTTGTTTGTTTAGATCTGTATTGGTTTCTGGTTATCCTGTTGTTCAATTGTCAGATCTCTGCAGATGGACACCTTGTGTCACGCTACACATCGTGCCTGGATGGATCCTATGTCACGCGACACATCCAGCCATGCATGTTCTGTGTCACGCGACACACTTTGTCTATTTGCAGAGATCACTTTCCTCTGTAATCTGTTCTGATCTATTGTAATTGGGACGTGGCCTCCCTAACCAAATGGCTCACAAGTTGTAAGATCTCAATTTAAATCAATAAAATTCATGGTTTACCACATTTGTTCATTATCATTATTTGCTTACACTTTGGATCATTTGGATGTTTAATTAGAAAGACTCGTCCACGGACGAGGCGTGTTGGGTGAACTCTCGGTTCTTCCCAACACGTAACCTGACCCCCGAACCCATTTTCTCTTTCAAAGGTTTTTCAAAGTGTACCTTAAAACATGGTGTGGCGACTCCTATTTTCATCATCGAAAACAAATTTTCGGCGAGCGCACATTCAGTGGCAACTCTGCTGGGGACTACACTTCTTGAAAACCTATTTTTCAAAATTAAGAGGGCCATGCTTTCATTCATCTTAAACATCCAACATATCCATTTTGTGTGCATCATTGATGATCTTTTGTGGTACATGCATTTTATTGCATTATGAGACTTGTGTACCTTTTGTGTGTTTCTTGTGGCTATTTTGTTGTGCTCTGTTATA
Organism: Adenophora triphylla var. japonica; assembly: GCA_022495995.1. Lineage (NCBI taxonomy): Eukaryota > Viridiplantae > Streptophyta > Magnoliopsida > Asterales > Campanulaceae > Adenophora > Adenophora triphylla. The sequence goes on along the minus strand of JAFEMH010000888.1, from coordinate 339,785 downwards.
TTGCTTTGTCCCTTGCCATGGAGAGGCAGGGACTGAATTTCATTTGCAGGGTTCTGGTTCAGTGACTGATCAAGTCATGCGACAGCTTTGTACCATGTTATCCTGTGTCACGCGACAGGATTGGTCACTGAACAGTGTTCAGATGCTGGTTTGAGGGCAGTCCCTTGGATCAGAGCGCAGTTGATTGTTGTACCCCTTGTTTAACCTGTAAGAGTGTGTGTGTTTTCTCCTTTGTTTTTCCTTTTAAAAAAAAGAAATAAAAAATAATTTTTTTTGTTTTTTTATAAATAAAATAACATAGTCATCCGCACACTACATCACGTAGATCTAGAAACCTCGGGTGCGATTGACGGCATCGTGGACGGTGATGTAATTCGCCTACGCTTGAGCGCCTAATATCAAACCTATCCCCCTAGCGCGTTATAGGTGGAGCCACACTTTTAAACCTTACCCAAAGCGGTTGGTTTTGACACGACATTTTCAAATACACTAAAATGAATTGTTTCAAAATTTCTAATAGACTTTCGTATCTATCCCAAAACCTAGCACGTGTGGGCATGTTGCCAACGCAACGTGGTTTCACGTAAGGACATGTCGCTCTCACGGCATGTTCTAACGACAGATCATGTCGCTTTGTCAACTTGCACCGACGAGAGGTCATGCCGGATTTTTCCTTGAATTTCTTCGGGAATACCCGTTATGTTGCCCAAATTTTCCCAGAAATTGGGGCTGCTCCTCCGTCCCATAAATGCTTCGATTTTATTTAGGTATCATTGCCTATTATAAATTTTTAATCAATACATTTGGTGTATTTTTGGATGATGTGTTCTTAGGTTCCCCCGAGGTCTAGATTGCGTGAATAAAGGCTTCCCCCTTTTCCAACCGTCTCTAGGACTTAAAAGACACCGATTTCTACTTGAACACTAATAAGATGTTGCACGAGTCCGTCTCCTTTCCCGCTCTTCACTCTCCCATACCATCTCAAGGTTCTCTATCCTCCGCCTTATAAACGCTCTCTCCTCTCCAGTTACGGCAAGTTGGGTGCGCGCTCCACTTCCCGGTGCTCATTTGGTTCACGTCCTTGAGGCAGTTGCAGTTTCGGCAAAGCTTGCATCCGGTTTAGTTTCAGAAATATCTAGTGCAGAGAAGGGTATGACTACTCAATCTGGGGGTTCATCTGTCGCGGGTCAACAAGGCATGCATGATTTGTCCATGGAAGAGATGAGGGCTAATTTGGAAGCTATTCTAGTTAGAGAGCGTGAGGCCCAGTTACTCATTCAAGCCGCTAAAGCCAGAGAAGAGGCTACACACTCTAAGCTCGTAGAAGCAGTGGTATCACTGTGATCCGATGTGCTGATGGGACTTATGAGGAGGTTACAGATGCCAATGAGCTTGATGTTGAGACCAGAAATGTCTCCCTTCCTCCCCTTGCTCCAACATTTCATCTAACTCAAGTTTCGAGTCATGGTGTGCAGTCAAGCCCTCAGACAAGTTTCGGTTCAGTAGGAGGACCACAGCCAATCTTCTATGATTTGACCTCCTCACCCATTCCCAACGCTTCCGTGCCTCTAAGCCAATTTGGGTCCCGGCTTCCAAACAGTCAAGGTATGTGGTTTCCAGGCTCTCAGTATCAGCAGGGTCAGTTTCATGTTCCTCACTTCCAGGGTAACGCCCAGTATCAGAATCAGCACCCTCACTCCGGGAATCAGTTCAGTCAGGATGGTTTTCTGCAGTTTCCTGCTAGCCAGCCTCAATCCCAAGGATATCAGTCTCAGCCTTTGATGGCTTCAGCTTGTGGATTTGGTTCATCATCTATGCTATATCCGGGGTCAACTCCTTACATGCCTACTGGTGCTTTTCCGCAGAATCAGAATTCCCCAACCAGTCAGTTTAATCACTTGCCAGCATCTTTCAGTTCACCACCAGCATCTGGGTCAGCTCAGTCGTCTTTCTTCCAATCAGCCAGTGCCAAGCCTCCTTCAACTATTGCTCCCTCTATTCCTCAGCTTCCAGGGATGACCCCAGAGGCTGCGTTATTAAAACAGATGCAACAACAAATTGACAAGTTGACTGTGGGATCAAGTGGACTCAAAGTTGTTGATCCAGGACAAGTAAAGCCTCTTCCTTACAAGTTCAAGATGCCCAAAATACAATTTGATTGCTCAGAATGCCCGAAAACTCATGTGGACACATATGTGATGACCATGGGGGCAATGGGTTGCACTCTCGAGTTTATGGCTCAGCACTTTCATCTCACGCTCAAGGGACCTGCCCTGACATGGTTTCTAGCTCTTAAGCCAGAAGCTCGATCTACTTGGAGTCAGATCACCGAGGCCTTTCTTGAAAAGTACCGTGGGAACCTGGAATGGCGCACAACTAGAGACGATTTGGTCGGTAAAATTCAGAAGCAGGATGAATCAATCACCGAGTTCTACAAGAGGTGGAACGCTAAGCTGAATGAGCTTGTTGAGCCAATCCCATTGCAAGATCAGAAGGACATATTTTTGTCATGTGTGAAGCCAGTTCTCCGTGAAGCTATTGGGAGTGGTTGGTACCCCGATTTAAGGGAGATGGTAGGCATGGGAGCTCGTAGCGAGAATCGACTCTTCAATCTTACCCCAGATGCCAGAGCCGGTAATGTTAGTGGTTATGGTTCCAGGATGGTTAATCCAGTTTCTCGGGTCCCGCAAGACAATAGTATCAACAACCTTTAGAAAGGAAGCATTGGTCCAAGCCTCGCGAGATTCCGTCAAAGGATGAAGTACGATGATCTTGGTATGACCACTGAGGAGGCATTTATTGGCTTGGTTAAGACTGGGATGATCAAACCCCTCGAGAATTACAACCCTGCCAAACCCAATCCAGATTTGGATCACAGCAAGTATTGCCAATATCACCAGTATCCAGGCCATGACACCAACGATTGCACTCCCCTGAAAGTTCTCATCCAGAAGCTTGTTGATGAGGGCAAAGTTGAGAAAGCTCGCCCCAATGTTATCACGAATCCTCGTCCTTGATATCAGCAGAATCCCGGAGGCTCTCCCATCTGAAGATAGAGAAGTCAGTCAGTCAGCGTTATAGGTTCTAGAGTGTCCTTTACGTTGTCATGAGTATGTCGAGTCCAAGTTGGACCAGTTTTTGATTCGCAGTAATAAAAATCTTTGTTTCTTTTCTTGCTAGACTCGAGACATCTCTTGCGCACCCACGTCACTTAATTGAAATGGTCTTATTCTGCATAATCACTTGTGTTGCTCATCCACTAATGCATTGAAATGACTAATATTTAAATCAATCAGGGTGAGAAAGTCGACTGATATGTCTCTCAAATTGGGGCTCACCAACTCCCCATCTTGCATTTCATATGCTCACACCTCCTCACCATCTCGTTGCTCGATGAATTTGCACGAATCTTCCTCAAGTAAGATTAAGCAAGCAATGAAGACTTAATCTTGTTTAGATCATCCGGTAGGGATTGTGGTTGAAAACTTTCACCCCATAGGAAAGCCATTACCTCACTCTCACCAAACAATACCCTTTCATTTCAAGATCGACATGTTTCGAAACCCTGTTTAGCCATCACCTTTGCTCCTTGCCGAGAGAAGTCCAAGCAATGCCAAGAAGTTAACCTCGAGAGTCGGCGGTGCATAAAATACTCAAACCATGAAGGAAGGACAAAGATAATTCTCAAGCTCCTCAAGAGGCCTTCCAAGTTATCAAAAGAAGGACTTTAGATCCTCATAATTCAACAAGAATCCTAAACTTCTCAAGAGGCTTTTCAAAAGAAGGACTTTAGATCCTCACAGTTCAGCAAAAGTTCCCGACTTCTCAAGAAGCTCTCCAATGTTCAAAAGGAGCCTGAATTCTCACAAGTTCACCAAAAGTTCTCAATGGCATGGATGTCCCTCACCATTACCTCTAACCAATTCCAAGCCATCCTCTCATTTTTAGAGGATATTGCCATTACCCTTACCTTTGACCTTGCCAAAGCCAAATTTGACCTCTCACTCTTAGAGTCAATCAATTCCCTCACCTTAGAAATCCCAAACACATCCCAAAAAGCCAACCTCTCATCTTTAGAGGTTCAGTCAGCAAAAGGCCTAGCCGACCTCTCATCTTAAGAGGTCATCCATTTCCCAAGTTACCCGATGGCCGATCGAAACCCTGTAACCCAGCTACAGTTCCTACCGAATTGCAGTTCATTCCAATATCATCGAGATCTAAATCAGATTATTGCTTTATTGCTTGCTTAAATAAGAGCCAAATCTATCTCGGCAAGATCATCAATCAAAGATTGTGCAAATTCAATCCATTCATTCGACACTTCATGTGAGCATATTTCATTTCTCCTCCACAAACACTTGTCGTGGATGTCCCACTGGGGCTTCACATCCGTGTCTTTCATCGACACTCCAAGGAGACATGTGCTTCAACTCTCCAGTTCTCAAAAGATCCTCGAATTTCCTCCTTTCAAATCGGGATAAGCCCAAACTACGACGACCTGAGCTCCTCCCAAGGAGGGGAATGTAGGCAACCATAATTGGTTCGGTCGAAATCACAAACAAATCTCAGAAAATCCGGTCTCCTCAAGGGCCGTCCCTATACACAGATCCTTCGTTCCATCTTTCCGAGTTTGATTCTCGATATCAGTTGATTTTCTCCTCATGATTAATCAAAATATTTGTTCATATCTGGATTAGTGGTTGAATAACTCGAACATCAATAAAGGGTTTTTAGCAGCCTTGTGATCATCACGAATAAGACAAGTTTTCAAGTGTCTCAACAAGTCTTCTCTTTCTACATCATAGGAAAATAGAGCCAAGCACTGTTTTCCAGTCAAGCATGGGATTCCATACACTTTTCCACACCTTGTGATACTTATACTCTCCCTAAAGAGTCAAACCCAAAAGCGAGTGTGTCACAGAATCGGGATCCGTTCCCACCCTCAAAAAATGTGCCCCTGCACGTAAACATTTCCGAGTCCTGTCCAGTGACTGATTGACTGTGCTTTGAAATAATGGTTTGGCTCCTCGGCCACAAGATTACTCTGTCTGAAATAGGTTTGCATTGGATCTCCTCAAGCTGGGGCTTTGGTTAAGATATCCCTCAGGCTCCCCTTACTAGATTCACTCGGGGTTTGCCTTGCATTATCAACTGGGACTTCGCCTAGTCATCTCTTCAAAACCAGGGCATTCTCTGCACTTCCGCTGCTGCTTGCCGTCTTGGGTGCCCGACACACCTTGTCTCATCAGCAACGAATCAATCTGCTGCAATCTGCACTCCAGGGAGCGTCCCCAACTTGCCTAGGATGCACCGTATCATCCATCGTTCATACATTCCTCAATCGTCACTCATATATATCCCCACCTCATGGGAGAGGGTTCACCCCATCATATGCACATTCGTTCCATACACAATCCATCATAGCACAACTGCTACATACATATCTGCTCGTCAAGCCAAGCAAAATCCTCACTTCTTTTCCATCCACAGCTGAGATGGACTCGTGCAATAAAGATTAATAATGCATAAGCAAAAATTCAAGTCAAATAAAATGCAAATTGCCTAGAGTGTTGTGTCCCCCCCCGCAGGGTACAATAATCAAAGTGATCATGATCTGATCGTGAGGACTGCTCCTCAAATCACAACTCGGACAAGGATTCCAAATCCTGCAGGTGGCATATCCCGCCTTTATCATCGTCATCAGTCTCGTCATCTTCGGATTCATCAGCATTATTTGAAAGAGCCTCAGCTGCCCCAGTCTCCAAGCATTGCTCGTCAAAAGGAGTTTCAGATGCCTCAATCTTCAAGCAATAGTGCCCATCAGTTTTGGCAAATCATCATCAATATCTCGTGTTGGACGGTGAATCACCATCAAATCCCGTGTTGGACGGAGGTTCCCCATCAAGCGCCCGTGTTGGACAAAAGGTTCATTATCAATTCCCGTGTTGGACGGAAGGTTCATTATCAGTTCCCGTTTCGGTCGGAAGGTTCATAAAAAATCCCGTGTTGGACGGAGGAATCATCATCAAAGCCAATCCCGCTAGGCTGAATCACCAACAAAGTTCATCTGGAAGCTTATCACCAAATGCCCGTGTCGGACGAAAAATTCATCATCGATTCCCGTGTCGAATGGAAGGATCATTATCAGTACCCGTGTTGGACAGAGGTTCATCAAAATTCCCGTGTCGGACGGAAGGATCATTATCAGTTCCCGTGTCGGATGGAAGGTTTATCAAAATTTCCGTGTCGAACGGAAGGTTCATTATCAGTCCCCGTGTCGGACGGAGGTTTCATCATCATCTCCCATGTTGGACAGAAGATCATCATCATTTCCCGTATTGGACGGAAGATCATCATCATTTCCCGTGTTGGACGGAGGATTATCATCAATTCCCGTGTTGGACGGAAGTTTCATCATCAATATCCCTTGTCGGACGGAGATTCTTCAGCAAACTCCCGTGTTGGACGGAAAATCATTGTCGAATGCCCGTGTTGGACGGAAGTCTCACCATCAATATCCCGTGTTGGATGGAGATTTATCATCAAAAAAATCCTTTGTCAGATGGTCAATCATCATCAGTCAGGTAAGCACAGCAAAGGTATGAAAGCTTATTTCTTCCCTTTTGCCCTGGTTTCCTTCAAACAGTTTCGTTCGAACTACGATCGGCTTGATTCCCTCCTAGGGATACGTAGGAATCCTTTCTCCAAAGGTCCAGCCATCCGATCTCACCAGATCATCGTCCAACCATCCGCCTTATCCCCAGCCACTCATTGGGATTGGGTCTTATTTTATCGACAACCTCACTTCTTCCATAAGTGACGTTACCGAGGGGCTCTGTAATTACGCCAATCCAATTCGCTACCCTTTAGGTGCATTTTAATACGATAAAATTGCATTAAGGGGCATTTTGGTAATTCTCAGTCCATTCCGAGACTTCCGGAAACATTCCATAAGTTTCTCGCGAAGGAAGTACCTTTTAGTACTTTGCTCATGCTAAAGGACCTACAGGAAATAAACCTGTTTTGAACCTTTTGGGTATTTACTTAGAATGTTCCAGAACCTGGTTTTGGCACCAAAAACGGTTGGTGACACCTTGTGTCACGCGACAAATCGAGGCATGGAAATTGGTTACAGAAGGTCGTGCGACACCTTGTGACCATCAGCTGCAGCCTATAAATAAGACCCTACCCCTCTCAGAAATGGATCCCAATTTTCACATACTGTTACTCTGCCAAAATAGGAGCGTAACACACACACTGCAAACACACACCTCTCTCTTTCCTACCCAAATCCACCTTCAATTCCCCCCAATTCACTCCAATTCATACATTACCCCTTGGATCCTCCATCCATCACTCCTCCACAGATCAGTTCATCCCAGAAGCAGATTACTGAAGGATTCTATACCAAACTTGGTATAGAATTCGTGGATACTACAAGGGTAACACACCTAATCCCTCTCTCTCTCTCTCTCTCTTATTTTTGGCATTTTCCATAATTCAACCATCTTATCTTCGTCTGATTTCAGTAATTCGACTCCATCTGTCGTGATTACTGAAATCCAATCGCAATCTCTCTGTTTAAACATCTGGTTTTGTATAATTGCATGCTTATGGTTTGATCATTGTTGAAATTGGTATTTGATTCCCAAGGGAGTGTGGATCTCTCCATATCCATACCCCCTTAGTTGAATTGTTGTTGAATTGTTCATTTCGAAGCGTAACTGGTTGTTTGTTTAGATCTGTGTTGGTTTCTGGTTATCCTGTTGTTCAATTGTCAGATCTCTGCAGATGGACACCTTGTGTCACGCGACACATCGTGCCTGGGTGGATCCTGTGTCACGCGACACATCCAACCATGCATGTTCTGTGTCACACGACACACTTTGTCTATTTGCAGAGATCACTTTCCTCTGTAATCTGTTCTGATCTATTGTAGTTGGGACGTGGCCTCCCTAACCAAATGGCTCACAAGTTGTAAGATCCCAATTCAAATCAATAAAATTCAGGTTTACCACATTTGTTCATTATCATTGTTTGCACACACTTTGGATCATTTGGATGTTTAATTAGAAAGACTCGTCCACGGACGAGGCGTGTTGGGTGAACTCTCGGTTCTTCCCAACACGTAACCTGACCCCCGGACCCATTTTCTCTTTCAAAGGTTTTTCAAAGTGTACCTTATAACAAGGTGTGGCGACTCCTATTTTCATCATCGAAAACAAATTTTCGGCGAGCACACATTCAGATTGTGCCGGATACCAAAGCTTTTCTGGTCTCAATCTTAGGGACTATCTCTCGAAAGGTCTCCAGAATGATTCCAACCTATGCAGGAAGTTACAAAAATGGGTTTGGACTGCCAATTATGGACTTTTCTGGGGAGAGGAGTAAGGATCTTTGGTATTCTATATTTGATGGACAAACGGTTCTCGATAACACTATCTTGCTTGGTTACAGTGGTATAACCCTCAAATAAATGAACAAGCAAAGGAACGGTGGGATCTTGCCTAAGGGATCTGCAAATGAATAGATAGCTGGTAAGGACACGGATGGCGTAGGGATGGAGGTCAACAACGGCGGATTGGGCCTTATGCATCACATCACAAATAAAAGGATCAATGGGGAACCTAAGTCCAGCTCCCAATTGAGAAGGATAGGCGACAACGCCGTCCATTCTATGTCGCATGCGGCAAGCGACATGTCACCCACATAAGGTTCAATATGATAAATGTTAGGGTTTATTCCATACTTAACATGTAAGGGAGTTTGAAATTCTAAAGAAGAGGAAGTGCTAGTTTCTGCGACAACATAGATGGGAATTTCATTTGAAGCTTGATGCCTGGATGAAGTCTCAGCAGCCAATGTATCAGACACATCATGACTTGATGAAGAGCTGGAGGAAGACATGTCGCCAAGTTCACTGGAAGAGGAGCGAACCTGTTTATAGAAGCAACGACTAGTAAATCAAGGGCAGTGGGAAAGTCAGAATCTGAGAAGTCAGAATCAAAAAGTGGACGATAGAACTCGCAGATATGTGAACAAAGTTCCCAAGTGGCGAAGAAAGTTTTCATAGGAACAGACTTGTGCAAGAATGGGGGACCCATAAACGCGAGGAATTCTGGCCCAAACCCCCTACGACCCTATAAAACCTACCACTTTTCCAATTTTGGCCAAACCTCTAACACATGATTTAGTTCTAGCCATCAAATTATGCACGAATTGAACTAAAAACTGGAAAACTTGAAGGATTGAAAGGCTTTACCTGGAAAATTGCTGAAAACGATGAAGGCTTGAAGAGTTTGGCCGGATTCTGGCCGAAAACTTCAAAGGACTGGAGAAACCCTCAAAAGTACCCAGCCGAGCTTGAAAAAGGCAACCTAGTGAACGGAAAACCTAAGGAAGCTTGAAAACAATGAGAACCAACCGGAATATGGACGGAGCTACGAGGAAACACACCTGAGAAAAAAACTGGTTCGCCGGAGGAGGAAAATGAGAACCTGAGTGTGTGTGACAAAGTGAAAATGGAAAGAGTGATTTCGCCCTTAACCAATGAAGACGAAAAGGTTTTGGGAAGTTTTCAAAATGTATTTAATGATAACACGTCACCTCTGACAAATCGCCCTCTTTCGTCAATCGGGAAATGACACGTGGCCAGAAGGACGTTATCCGAAAGTATGATCTCGCCAAGGTCATGTCTGAGATGTGGGAATCAATGGCGACAATCAAAGTTTCTCAACTGGATCATAAATAATCCGGATCTCGAACTTGGGGGCTACTGATATGATCGTGGAAAAATATATTTGGGTCTGTGCATATTACGTGAGGCCCAATACTACAAGTATGGATTAAAGATCAAGAAAATAGGCCCAAGATAAGTTAAATACAATATGGCGACTTTACTGAGTATGTTGGCGGGAAACAAGGCCTAGCGGGAATCACATTAGAGCCCATCCTCAAATGGAAAAGGAGTAGTCTCAAGGAAAGATCTCGCAGCATGATATCTAGGCTAGCGACAACGATAAAGGTTGCCGCCCTAGAATGGTTGTCGCCCATAAGCGACATATAGATCTTCAGCAGTATTCCAGAAGCAGTCAATGACGTTATATTTGGGAAACAAAATCTGTTACAATGAAAATATATAAAATATACTCCCTCCGTCCCAATAAGTGCTTCACCCTTTTGGGTGGGCACGCAAATTATGAAAATGGGAGGGAAAAAAAAATGTTATGAGTGTAATTTGAAAATAGGAGAGAGAATTAGTGGAGGGAATAGTAAATTATAATGGTGTTGTGAGTATTAAAATAATGTAGGAGAGAGAATGAGTGGAGAAAATAGTAAAGATTCTTTGCCAAAAAAGGAAAGGTGAAGCTTCTAACGGGACGCCCTTTTGGGTAATTAGTGAAGCTTTTATTGGGACGGAGGGAGTATATAGCATGTGTAAAATTTAGGGGTGTTCAAGAATTTTACGGAACCGCACCGGAGCAATAAAACCAGATCGAACGAAACTAATAGTATTAATCTGGTTCCGGTTTCAAATTTTCCTAGAACCGATATATTAGTTCGGTCCTGATTTTTAGAAAATTAAACAACGATTAGAACCAGATCAAACCAATATACATACATACTCTCTGCGTCTTATTACAGAAGGTATAAAATGGATTTTGAACAAAAATTAAAAAAAGTGTATAATGTAGTAAGTATTGTGAATATAAAAAGTGAGGTAGGAGAGAGAATCTGGGGTAAGGAATATTAAGGCCCCGTTTGTTTCCAGGAAAATGAGGGGAAAACGTTTTCCGGAAAACGTTTTCCCCATTTTTCGGTGTTTGGTAATTTTTCGGAAAACGTTTTCCCCATTTTCCCCGAAACATGTTTGTTTTTCGGAAAACATTTTCCCCATTTTCCGGTGTTTGGTAGTTTTCCGAAAAATGGAGAAAATGTTTTTCGGAAAACATTTTCCGCCGTTTCTAAGGAAGTTGTTTTCCGAATTTTTCCTAAGGAAGTTGTTTTCCGGAAAATGGTGTAAAAAAAGTGGATGGATAATATTTTAATAATAATAATAATAATAATAATAATAATAATAATAATAATAATAATAATAATAATAATAATAAAATAATAAAATAATAAAAAAAATAATAATAATAATATAATAATAATAAATAAAAAAATAATAATAAAAAAATAACAAAAATAATAAAAAATAATAAAATAATAAAATAATAATAATAATAATAATAATAATAATAAAATAATAATAATAATAATATAATAATAATAATAATAATAATAATAATATTAATATTAATAATAATAATAATAATAATAAAATAAAAATAAAAATTAATTAAAATAAATAATTAAAATAAATAAATAAATAATAATAATAATAAAATAATAATAATAATAATAATAATAATAGTAATAATAATAATAATAATAATAATAATAATAATAATAATAATAATAATAATAATAATAATAATAATAATAATAATAATAATAATAATAATAATAATAATAATAATAATAATAATTTTCCGAAAAACATCTTCCTTTTTCGGAAAACATTTTCCCCATTTTCCTAAGGAAGTTGTTTTTCATGAAAACATCTTCCTCATTTTCCGAAAAACGTTTTCCATATTTTCGGAAAACGTTTTCCTTTTCCGAAAAACATTTTCCAGGAAATCATTTTCCGGAAGTCATTTTTCCCGAAACAAACAGAGCCCAAATTGATAGATGAGGTGAGTATGACAAGTGGGTCCGATGAATAAACAAGTATTATAAACTTTTTTTTTGGGCTTGTGTCTTTAGTAATGTAATATCAAAATAAGGCTTTTATATTGAGACGGAAGAAGTATATATAAAACAACGAATATTTGTTACACTACAAAATTAAGTTAAAATGTTGTGAAAATAAAACAATTAAGTTGAAACTAATTTAGTGTATAGTTGTAATGGAATTTGAAATATCAATAGTTTTGTTTAGTATATACTGAATTCTGATTTTTTTTTTTTGTTATTTTCTATTTTCTATTTTCTTAAAACAAAGTTTATATTGTGTGGAATCGAACCAATAAATGAGCCAAATCGGACCAATGGAACTAGATCCATTTGTTTGGGGGAAAATATTTTTCGGAAAATATTTTTCTCATTTTTCGGTGTTTGGTAAACATCGAAAAATGAAGTCAACGGAAAACGTTTTCCGGGTCAATGGAAAATGAGCTTGATTTCTAAGGAAATGAGTTCCTTACCTCTACCTAAGGAAGTTGTTTTTCGAAAAACATTTTCCTTTGTTTGTATTGAATTTACCTTTAGAAAGTTACTTTAATGAAACTACCAAACAGCGAAAAATGTTTTTCGAAAAAATTTTTCTTAAGATTCACCAAACATCGGAAAATGTTTTCCGAAAAGCATTTTCATTTTTCGAAAAATATTTTTCAAGAAATCATCTTTCGGGGATTATTTTTCGTGACACAAACGGAACCTTAATTCTTAAAAGTGGTCTCATTTTTTTAACCATAGTATTGGTCTGATTCTGATTTTTCCAATTTTTAACAAAAATCATACTCCCTCCGTCCCACCTCAAGGTTTAACCTTTCCTTTTTGGGCCGTCCCACCTCAAGGTTTAACTTCCTTAAATGAAAAGTTTTCCATATATTTATACCCTTATCATTTCCATATATTTACAAAAAAACCATTCTCTCTCCTATTCCCTACCACACATTCTCCCACTCATTCTCTCTCCTATTAAATATTTTTAACTTTTATATTCTCTCTCCTATTCCCTACCACACATTTAACTTTAACATTCTCTCTCTTCAAATTTTCTACCCACTTTAATTAAATTTCTTAAAAAGCGTGTCCACCTCAAGGTTCAACCTTGAGGTGGGACGGAGGGAGTATTAAATCAGACCATGAACACCCTTAATAAAACTGGTCCGGTCCAGTTCTAATCGAAATTATAATTCTTCATTCAGAAGAATCAGGACCAAACCAATCTACCGATCAATAATATTTTGAAATCGAAACCAAATCATATATATCAATCCGATCTGATTTTGGTTGTTCCAGTCCGATTCCATACAAAACTTGAACATCCCTTAATTTTGGCAGCGATTATAATCTTCCATCCGTCAGTTAGTTTCTAAAAAATAAGTTTGAAAAGTACATTTTCACCCCTAATTTTTCTAATTCTATTTTCCTCCATTTTTATTGGCCTAATTGAAAAAATAACTAACCTCTGAGTATTTATTGAAATATGATGTGTGTTATTAGTGCTAAAATGTGCTACACATTTTATTTAAATAATAATGATAATTTCCAGCTTACTTGTAATTACGAATTAAATAAAAATAAATAGTAAAAGTAATTTAATTAATTTTTTTGATAGAGCTCCTCATACATTTTGAAACAATAACATTCAAATTGCAAACGTAAATAGAAGATAAAGAAAATAAAGAATATTTAATAGCAAAAAATCAATCTGTACAAGTATTTATTTTTTGCATGAAAATTCAAAAGAAAAAAAAAGAGAGAGAGGAAGGGAGTATATAAGAATCAACTTTTACACCTCCTAATAATGACATATGCAATGTATAAATATTTATTATTATTATTTTCAATAAAAATTTGATAAATAACCAGTAATACTTATTATTTTATTATTATTATAAGATGAAAAAATAGAGTTAATCTTATAAAAAAACAGTTTTTTTTTAAGATAAAGGAAAAACGAGTTTTTCGAATCGCACTCAACCTTCACTTAGGTCTCGCTTTTTCGGCCGCCTCTGTTTCGTGTACACTCATTGCTGCTCGACAAGCCAAAGCCATCAAATTTGGGATTGATTCATTCAGCCATACACTTGTAGAAGTTGCAATCAAGGTAAATTTATATTCATTTCTTAATGATCGAGAGATTACATCTCAATACCACATTTAAATTAAATGTGCATACATGAGGAGCGCTTGTTGTTGTTCCTATTACATTGATTCTATAGAAGATAAATGGATGAACTTGATAGGGCTACAAAGGATGACAAACTGTTGAGTTAGTGGTAGTGTAATATTAGTGTTGAATGGTATAAATTGGGATACGAACGTGTATTCGTGGTCGGGCAATTTTCAATGGATTGGACTCAAAATATAATTCATACAATTCTTAAGTACGACAAAGGGAGTGAGCTTTCCCTATCTTTGCTCGTCGTGCTTACTCGTCATTTTCACTATGTCGACCTATACATACAAGAGCGTATAATGACTGAGGCCCAACAGGACCATATGCCGACGATGCACAAATCTCATATGCCGAGTAAGGCATCTAACAAAGCCGAGCAAGGTATCCTTTGAAGACGAGGAGTCCTCCTCGGTCTCCATATAATGTAAGGAAATGGGCTTCCCTATCCTTATTCTCCACTTCCCTATCCTTATTCTCCCTAGGATTATAATCTTATCTCCCACGCTTTCTTATACAACATGGATTATACAACGCTATGCCTATAAATACAAGCCATAATTCACATTATTTTGATAATCTATCTTTTGACTCTAAACTCTTGTCAATTGATTTCTCTCTCTAAACACAAATACTTACTCTCACGTCGGAGGGTCTTCGCCGGTGAAGCCTCAGCTTAGTTTACGTGTTTGTTCATCTTTTTCAGGCTATTCAATAATCTAGGATACAACCTGCCGCTGAATTTCGGCTGATTCGAACATTTTTGGCATCATCAAGTGTAAATAAGCACTAGTACTAATATAAAAAAGTGTCAGTGTATCTGTTTAAAAATTTTAGTTCCAGTGTTACTGTAAAAAATGGCTACAATGTATGTGCGTTTGAGTGCTAGTGCATGTGTTATTTTTTGCCAATGCACATATACAAGAGTGCTAGTGCTAGTATAAAAAATGCCAATGTTAGCGTCAAGACATCAAAATTTTCCTTTAAGTTTTAATGTCAGCGAGTTTAAAAAAAGTTCCAAGCATAGTTATATAATATACCGGTCTTAGGGATATACAATTGCTAGTGTTTAAAAGAGTGTGATTGTTAGTGTAAAAATTGCAAGTGTTGGTGTAAAAAAGTGCTAATATATGTGTTTTGAGTGACATTGCGTGTATAATTAATTGTTAGAGTGAATGTAAAAGAGTGTCGGTATTAGTACAAAAATGTGTATGTATTAGTGTAAAAGAGCGCCATTGTTGGTGTAAAATAGTGCAGTGCATGTGTGTTCGATTGGCAGCGCATGTATTATTTAGTGTCGGTATAAATATAAAAGAGTGCGAGTATCAGTGTAAAAGAGTGTGAGTGTTAGTGTAAAAAGGTGTCAGTGCATGAAATGACACTTAATAACACTAACACTAGAACTTTATTATACATTCAATGATACTTTTAGTTCATGACACCGGCTGTTCCTCCCCTCGTATGCTTCGATTTGGTTATGGATCTGAAGTAGAAGGATGATGGAGGTATGATTCATGCTTTATTTTGACGAAGCAACAATTTGATTTCAAAATCTTTCATTAATTTTGTTTTTGATGTCGCCATCCAAAATTGATGGTTGCACAGGAACTGAGGAGAATAGGATACTTCGGCTTGCTCCTTCCCTGGTGAGGCTCCTATACACAAGTGAACACGTAAACTAGGCCGGGGGTGGCTCCGGCAAAACCCCTCCGGCGTGAGAGTAAGGTTACAAGGTCACAATATAATGATAACAATGGAAAACCCTAGAGAGAGAGAGTAGGGAGGAGAGAGAGTACATACCATGCAAATGAACTATTTACCTATTTTATACTCTCAAGCTCCCATGTGCCTTGCACATGGGGTGACACTTGTCAATCATCCAAAAGGGGTCCCCAACCAACTCCAAATTAGTGGGATTTCACTATTCACCTTGTCACATCAATCATCAATCAGGAGCAACTAGGGTTATGGATTCAGGCGCCAACCGAAACATAGCTGGGAGACGCCCAACTAAACATGTCGCTCAGGCGACAATCAAGGGAAAAGGTGACATTCCACATGTCGCCCCAGGCCAACTGCTCCGAAACAGGCGGGCTTCCCCCCTATGTCTAGTCATATCGCATTGACGACATCCTACCACATTTCTCGCGTAATCTTCCCTCTTGATCGGTCGTACTCCCACGCAACGTCTTACCTTTGTCGCCCAATTGCTCAATGTCGCCTCAACTTCTAATGTCTCACCGTTGTCACGGCCCCCTCCCTACAGGGCTTGGACCAGGTGGGCCCGACCCATACCTAGCTATTGGGCCTGACCCTAGCGATTGGGCCTAATCCATTTTCCATTGTCGCATCAGAAGCCCCCAAGTTCAAGCCCTGGACTATTCATGGTCCAGGCGAGAACTTCCACAACCACCCCCTGGTTGCCGCCGGTATGCACCCTTGCTGGCGAGAAGAGAAGCTCGAGTGACACCTGCGTAACACGTGTCAGCACGGGGTTGATTGGGCTGGGCAGTTAGGCAGCGTCGTACATCTCCCCTAGGAATTCGTGTCGTCTTTTCCAATTAATACCAGCAATAATGGGGAGAATTTCAAAATTCGAACCCTCTTAAATAGGCCTTGGAAACTCCCCAAAAACCCTTCCCCTTCCGTCGCTTGGAAACCCAAAATCCCTCTATCAGTTTTCGTTTCCCACTCCTTTGCTCATTCGCTCTTTTATTCCCTAGAGACCACCGGCGAATATCTTTCTGGCAGCTGCGTTTTCCCTTGCTCCGTCAATTTTCACCGTTCACTTCATCCCCTGATCGTGATATCCTTCTTTCTACCTACGTTGCATTCAAATTTCCAGCTGAGGGGGGGCATTTTTCAAAGAAATTTTACTGCTTCAAAGCTTTCCGGCCGTTCTCCAGCCGTTCGTCCAAACTTAGCTTTTTCTGCAAATTTCCAGGTATTTATTTCGATAACTCTTGAATTATCGCTTGCATTCTCGCTTGAATTCTCGCTTTTTCTTGTTTCATATATAATGGTTAGGGCTAAGTCAGACTCTAGGACTGCTAGGTTTGGTCAAAATAAAAGAAGCGGGGGGTTTTACAGAATGGACATGGGGGTATGGGCTCGGATCTCGTGCGAGGACCTCAATTTTATGCTTATGCGACATGGAGCGGATGTCGCCATACTAAATGCCTTAGAAATTAGGGGCCCCCCTTTCTTGCAAAAATCCGCTTCTATGCAAACTTTTTTCACAACTAATGAACTTTGTAATCATATCTGCGACTTCTACCTTCCTTTATCTGAGACTAAATTTTCTGACACTGACTATCTCGCAGCCCCCAATTTATATAGTCGTCACTTCTATACACAGGTGCTGTCCAGCTCCAGTGATAGGAGCGACATGTCTTCATCTAATTCTACATCAACTCACGACGTGTCGGACACTTTGGAAGCTGAGACTTCTCTACGACCCTCCTTCTCGCATGGCTCCTCTAATCCTGATGTTGCGGGGACCAGTAGCTCTATGGATTTCCAAACACCTTACCATGTCAAGTATGGTATTAACCCCGATCTTTACCGCATAGAACCCTATTCAGGCAACTTATCCCTTGCCGCCATGCGAGTTAGAACTGATGGCGTTATTGTTTATCCTTCCCAGTTAGACGCTGGCCTTAGATTCCCCATTGACCCTTTTATTAGTACTGTCATGCACAAAGCTCGCGCCACCGTTGTCGATCTCCACCCCATTGCCCTTAGGATTATTACCAGCTACTTAGCAATTTGCAGGGCCTTACGACAAGAGCCTACTGTTCCCTATTTGTTCACTTGTTCGAGGGTTATACAGCCGTGTCCCATAGAGATGGAGTTATTGAAAATTGCCTATCAATAAAGTATAAAAAACCCAAGATTTTGACCCCCTTGCCCCGAAAAGTCCATAATTGGCAATCCAATCCCCTATTTATCACATCTCGCATGGGTTGGACGCATTCATGCGACCTTGGGGAGATCAACCCAAAAATTGAGACTCGATCCGCCTTGGTTTCTGGCGACTCTCGATTGAAAGTAAAAATTCTTAAAACTCTGGAGGATGCTACAGATACGGGTCTAGCGCTATTCTCGTGGCGAGATATCCTATCTCGCCCCTCATTGCTTCGCCAAGTTGGCCTTCCTGACTTTACTTGCCCAGATGACGAACCCACCTATCCATAATTCACACTACTCCCTATCCTGGATGGGATCTCCATACGGGAAATTGCTTTGCTTCTGAGTGTGGGCCTTGTCAAAGGGAAGCTTACTGCTGTAATGCTATGTTTAACGCAATAAGTATGTTTCTCGCCTTTATCTTTGTCTCATGCTCCCTTTTTATTTTCCTTATGCTAACAGTATGTCGTTTTTGACTCAGAATTCCGACTTATGGACGTATCCGATAGCGAGCTGCTGCCTCCGGCTATGATGGTCGCCGCAAGCGACTTGCCGATTCACGTCAAACTAACCTACTACAGACTACTGAACTGGAGCTCCCCATTTCCTTGCACGGGGATGACTCTGAGGCCATTGCACGCGAGAAAGCTGCTATTGCCGCGGAGAAGGCCGCTGGTCCTGCCAAGAAATCCAGCAGAGCCAAAACCCCTATGCGGTCTTCAGCCCTTGCCTTGAGGGATGAGGATGTGGAAGAAGGAGAAAATTTGGAGAAAGAAACTGATGTCGCTGTGGAGGTCACTGAGCCAATCCTGCCTATCAATTCCCCTCGGCCAACTGGTTCCCGCCCCACCAAACGAGGCCGTACCGAGGAAGACCCAGATGCCGTCATGATTGAAGAAGCTTCCACCGAAGCCGAGGCCCAACTTGTCAGTTGGCTTCGAGACGGGTTCGAGATGCCTTCCGACAAAGATGGCTTATACGATTTAAGCGTGGAGATTGCCTCTGTTCCCAACCTAATAGGTTTTGATATCTATTCCCGCCGCCCTACTAACAGCATAATTGGTGCCGGCATCATCGAACGCGCGGGCGACAAGGCGGCGATAGCTGAAGTTGTGGAGCATGACATTGTCCTGTCTCTAAACTTTGCCGGCCTTCAAATTTGCGGGGTAAGAGTTGTCACTTCTCATTTTATTCAAGCTTTTCACTCTTCTCAAGTTACTAATTTTCTTCTCGCAATCTCTGCAGATTACAAGCACTTTGCATGGACTGAGGAACAAGTACAACCGTCTGGCTCGTGAATCTGAAAAACTTGAGAGAGCTCAGAACCGGGCTTTGGGAGAAAAAGATAAATACAGGAACAAGTGTACTGAGATGGAAAAGGATTTGGCGGCTTTCCAGGCAGAAAAAGTGAAAATGACTGAGTCGCTAAAGAATCGCGAGATCAAGGAGAAAGAGTTGCACGACGAGCTTTCGGCCTTAAAGAAACACACAGAAGAGAAGATTAAGGCTCTAGAGGCTGATAACCTAGCCAAGGCGACGTCCAATGCTGAATTGGTTAAGGAGATTGCTGTCAACAAAGAGAAGGCAGAGAATGACGCAATGAACATGTATGACAAGGCTCTACTGCACGCCATGCGGGCAGCGGCTGCGAGTTCTGATGAGATTCTTGCCATCAATGCTGACATTCTCGCCAAATGGGGGTCTGAGCAAATATACAGTGACTTTTGTCGCCGTGGCCACTCTCTTGTTCCTTATAACGAAAACGAGCTTCGCGCCTTGGCGGTAGAGGATAAGCTTCTAGGCAAACCAGCTTGGGTGCCTCCCACCATAGCCGACAATGATGCCTTAACTTTATGGGCAGATTTGATTGGCGAGAAGGCTAAAGCTCTCAAGGATGCCAAGGATGCTGCCCGTGATGCTATTTGTGCTGCCAAAGCCGCTTCTGGCGGAAACCAGGCCTCTACCTCTTGAAAAACATTGATTTTGGTTTAAAACAGTTTGCTTTGGTTTGTCTCAAACACTTTTACTTTTTTGCTCTCTAAACTTTAACTTTGATGCTTTGGGGTGTCACGGTTTGCGACTTTGACATTTTGGTTTAACTTTTTGGGGGATCGCAGTATGCAGGTTGTGCAAATTACTTTTATTCAGATGTTGCGGTTTGCGACTTGTTCTTAACTTTATTTTCCACCTTGATGCATGATTTCTATAATATTTGCTCTGCTATACTTTGAATGTCGCATTTGCGACTTTACTTAACTTTCTCTTATAAATGCTTCTTTGATGCCCGACTTGATTAACTGAATGTCGCGATGCGACTTCAAGTCTATGCTTTATCCTCCTCGAATGTCACTAACCTGCTTGTTGTCATTTGCTTTAAATTCTCTACCTTTAACACATTTTCGCTTTGACAGTTTATCAAAGATTTACTTTCCTTTACCATATCTATATACCTAGTTTATCAAAGATTTACTTTCCTTTACCTTATCTATATACCTACTACTCCCCTCAAAAGAGTGAGGCTTGTCTTTAGGCAGCATTACTCCATTGCTAGAGTCATATTCAACAAGCATTTCGCGACCTCACACTTTTGGCTGAGATCTTTTTAACTAAAACTGCGCTAAGTTAATTTAGGCTGGCGGCAATCGCCCCTAATACATATCACTTGAGCCAAACTGGCTTACTTTCCTCATTCACTTTCTACTTTGCGCCCTATGGCCAAGTCGTATTTTGGAACTTTTCGAAGAACTATGGTATCTCGCCAAACTTTAATTTTTCAAAACTATTTTGCCGGGACCAACCGGCAAGAATTGTGCCAGGACCAACCGGCGAGAATCATGTCGGGACCAACCGACGGGAATTGTGTCGGGACCAACCGGCGGGAATCATGTCGGGACCAACCGACTGGAATTGTGCCGGGACCAACCGGCAGGAATCATGTCGGGACCAACCGACGGGAATTGTGCCGGGACCAACCGGCGAATTGTGCCGGGACCAACCGGCAGGAATCATTTTGGGACCAACTGACGGGAATTGTGCTGGGACCAACCGGCGGGAATTATGTCGGGTCCAACCGACGGGAATTGTGCCGGGACCAACCTGCGGGAATCATGTCGGGACCAACCGACGGGAATTGTGCCAGGACCAACCGGCGCTTGCCCTCCTATTCCATCTTTACTTGGCGACAACCTTCACTTGCCTCCCTCTTCTATCTTTACTTTCTTGGCGGCAACCTTCACTTGCCTCCCTTTTCTGTCTTAAAATAAAAAACAGCTTTGTCAAAAAAAAAGTTTTTTATATACTCATGTCGCAAGATATGTCGACAGAACATCCCGCCACCTTTTCTATTATTTATACAAACTACATCCCACCAGGCTACCAAATTTTACATAACTTTCTCCATAAGCGACAATCAGAACAACAAATTTCAAGAAAAAGTTATATAACTTTTGCCATCTAGGGGAAACGATCAAACTGCATCAGAGGTTGTGGCGGCTTCACTGGTAGAACTGTTTGAGGTGATCAACGCTCCATGCATTCCTTAATTCTTCCCCATCCTGCTTCTTCAACCGGTACGTCCCCTCTCGCACCACCTCTGATATCTGGAACGGGCCTTCTGGCCACTTCTCATTCAGCTTAGTGTACCCTGGCTTGGCTCCTGTTGCCTCCATACTCCTCAAAACCCAATCTCCGACATTAAATGACCTTTTGTTAACCCGCTTGTCGTGCTGAGCTTTCATCCTTTGCTTATAATTGATCATCTTCATTCTCGCATACATCCTCTTCTCGTCAATCAAATCCAGATCATTGCATCGCCTTTGCCCATTTCTCGCTTCATCATAATTGGCAGCCTGTAAGTCGGAAATGCCATCTCGGCAGGCGCCATAGCCTCCGATCCATAAGTGAGGGAAAAAGCGGTTTCTCCAGTTGAGCCCTTAACTGTTGTTCTTACGTACCACAGAGCTATTGGCAACTCCTCCAGCCAGGCTCCACCTCTTCCTTCCAAGTTTTTGTGCAAGGCGGCTAGGATTTGTTTGTTTGCCGCCTCAGCCTGCCCATTACACTGCGGTCTATAGACGGCCGACATCCAATGTTTGACATTCACCCTTGTGCATTCCGCTGAAAACTTCTTCCCGAATTGGGTACCATGATCTGAAATGATAACCCTAGGAACCCCATATCTACACCAAACATTCTCTTGCACAAATTTGATCACTTGGTCCTCACTGATTGTCATCAGAGCTTTCGCCTCTGTCCCTTTCGTAAAGTAACCCACTGCGACAACCACGGGCTGACAACCACCTTTAGCTTTTAGAAAAGGGCCTATCAAGTCAATCCCCCACATGTTGAAAGGCCAAGTCGGCACTATAGGGGTCTGCTTTGTTGCCGGCTACCGGGGAATATTACCAAACCGTTGACGTATCTCGCACTTCTTTACGTATATTTCGACATCCTTTCTTAAACTCGGCCAATAATAACCGTGAAACAAAACCTTATCCGCAAGGGTTCTCGCTCCGGGATGGCCGCCACACACACCCTCATAGATTTCGAACAGCACCTTCTGCACCATGCTGGGCTCAACACATCTCATCAATGGTTTCGAGAAAGACTTTCTATATAGCACGCCATCTTAGACTGTAAATCGCGGCACGATTACTTTTATCAATTTCGCTTTTTCTTCATCAGGCGGTAACTCCTCTTTTTCCAAAAAAAATTTCATTTCTGCTACCCAATTCTTCTCGACCTCCTCAATTTCCAATATAAGTGGCCTGTTGATTACCGGCATCTCTACAAACTCAACCAGCAGCCCATCAGCCAAGCCCTGCTCCTCTGATCCCGCCGCTCTGCTCAATGAATCTGCTCGCGAGTTCTCTGTTCAATCAATCTGCACCAACTCCCAAAACCCGAAACCCTTCAAGATACTTCCCGCCAAATTACAATACTTCACTAAGACTGGGTTAAACACTTCATACTCGCCCTTCACCTGATTGACAATTAACTGAGAATCTGAATGGATTACAATCTTGGTCAGCCCGATGTCTCTTGCCAACTCAATCCCGGCAATCAATGCCTCATATTCGGCCTGGTTATTTGAAACGTTGAACTTGAACCTCAGTGCCTTTTCATATTTAACCTCCTCATCAGGCGAGATCACCGTGATTCCCGCTCCACCTCTGTCCTTTGAAGAAGAACCATCGACATGCAAAATCCAACAATCCACCGGCCTCTCTTTTTCCTCAACCAAACTGGGCGCGACTTTCGTTCTCGCTCTCTTCTCAGCTGCCTTTCCCATTTGCTCATCCTGAGATCTCGTAAAAGATGTTTCCACAATAAAATCAGCCAGCGCCTGCGCTTTAATCGCCCTAATAGATTCATATCTTAAATCAAACACCGTCAACTCAATCGACCATTTCAACAACCTTCCCGCGGCATCCGGTTGTTGCAAAATTTTCCTCAGCGGGGCATCACTTAATACGACAATGGTATGCGCGACAAAATACGCTCTGAGTTTTCGCGCGGCGACCACCAAAGCGTAAGCCAGCTTCTCAGCAATAAAGTATCTTGCCTCAATGTCGCTCAATGCTTTTGACACATAATAAATCGGCCTCTGAGCGCCTCCTTCTTCTCTCACCAAAACTGCGGCTACTGCAAAGTCTGAAGCCGCCAGGTAAATAAATAGCTCTTCTCCCTCAGCGGGGCTACACAATAGTGGCGGCTTCCCCAAATAAGTTTTCATCTGCTCGAAAGCTGCATCGCACTCATCATCCCAAACAAAACTCTTCACACCTTTCAGAACTTTGAAAAACGGCAAGCACATTTCCGCCAGTCTATAAATGAATCACCCTAAAGCAATGATCCTCCCATTCAGCCTCTGAATCTTGCGAATTGACTTGGAGGCGACATATCCAACAATGCCTGGATTTTTTTGGGATTGGCCTCGATCCCGTACCTATTTACCAGAAAGCCCAAAAACTTTCCCGCCGTCACCCCAAATGTGCACTTGCTGGGGTTCAGCTTCATCGAATTCCTTCTCAGATTTTCAAATGTCTTGGCCATTTTAATCTGACGGTAACCTGAATACGCGTCAGTGAAACTGAAGACCCGATGGCCGGCAATTGAATCAACCAACTTGTCAATCTTCGGGAGCGGGTAGCAATCCTTGGGGCAGGCGGTGTTCAAATCTGTGAAATCGATGCACATCCTCCACTTTTTATTCTCTTTCATTACCATGGCGGGGCACGCCAGCCAAACAGGATACTGTATTTTCTCTATGATTCCCGCTTTCAATAGTTTGTCAACTTCCTCCAACACTGCCCTTTCTTTCTCCGGCAATAAGTGCCTAACTTTTTGCTTGAATGGCTCAATTTTCGGGTCGGCGTTTAAACAATGCATGGCGACATTCGCATAAATGCCCCTCATATCCTCTAGCCGCCGAGCAAATACATCCACATTCTTTTTCAAAAATTCAACCAAACGTTCTCGCTCATCCCGAAACAACTGCTTCCCGATCTTTACCTTCTACTCGGGGAAATAACAATTAATCTCTACCTCTTCTAGCTCCTCATCTGCCTGGATGTCAGGCTCATCTCGCGTCTGTAGGGTTTCAACTTCGATTCTTTTCCACTTCTTGCTACTTGGTCCTTCTACGAGAATCACCCTCCCGAGGTTATCGAACACGTTTCCCGTAGGTCGCCCCTCTGTGAATACCCCGTCCCGATGCAACGCGCATTCGGAAGTTTCAAACAATTAATCATGAAAATGTTGGACCGAAATGGGATATTCATTTAGTGACACTCGCTTTTAAACCATATTAAAATATTAGTTTAATTTTGAGAGTCGCCACGCCAC
This sequence comes from Adenophora triphylla var. japonica, assembly GCA_022495995.1. NCBI lineage: Eukaryota > Viridiplantae > Streptophyta > Magnoliopsida > Asterales > Campanulaceae > Adenophora > Adenophora triphylla. Next base: position 315,079 of record JAFEMH010000888.1, on the reverse strand, counting down.
TTTGATATAGCCCAAAGCTTTGAAAAAAGGCTAAACAGTTAATTGGGTTCGGGGGTCAAGTTACAACAGAAGAAGAAACGTTATCACTCCTATTGCCCGACGAATCGGTCTTTCTAGCATGTGGGGTGTTGGTTGTGTGCGGTGTTTACGGGAATAGATAGAAGAAGCGGGATCATGCATAAGGAGGAGGGGAGAGAAAGAATTAATTAATGATCACACCCTAGAACCTTTGAGTTAGGCCCTCGGAAGGTGCACTAATCAACGTTCATCCTTGGGGGATTGTTGATCATGGGACAATTATAACTAAGGTGGAAGGAAAGAAATAGTTCCTAGATCCATTGGGTTTCTTAGGGCGAAACCTTAGATCATCCTCGGCTATGAACAATTAAATATATTAAAACAACCCTAAATCTAGCATATATGGCATAAGCAAGAAATAAATCAATTAAAATATACTAAGCATGCAAACAATAATAATAAGGACAATAATAAAGAACAAGAATATTAAAAAGAGAGTCTTACCAATTGTGGCAAGACTTGGGGGTCGAATCTTGGCGATTCGAGAGGAAAAAGAAGAACTGAGGGTTAAAGCAAGTATGGTCTCGCTTCTCCCGGAGAAAATTGTGTGTGAATATGGGAGCCGGCACCCTATTTATAATACCTCGGTACCTGGGCTGGGCCTCTAAAGGGTCGATCGGCTTTAGGATTGAAGGGTCGATCGGCTCTAAATAAAAGGGTCGATCGGCCAATGCACGGGCAAAGGGCCGATCGGCTCTTCCAACTGGCGTACCTTCCACGCCGACAAATGACGGCGGTACGGAAGAATTAATGAATTAATGAATTAGGGTTAGGGTTGCTAGGGTTTCTTAATTAATATTAACCGGGCGTATTTGGACTACCTTTTTTCGGACCGGTACTAACAGAGCCCTCGGCGACGCTTCTTGTAAGACAAGTGGGGTCGACGATAAAAGAATAGGATCCGTCCTGAAAAAAGGGATTTCAGGAGGTAAGAAGAGTGATCTTGCGGATGCAAGGGATTGGACTCGAGCTGAGTCGCAAAAGGATGACCGGATAGGTCAAGTGGCTGGACCCACGTCGGGCTACCTACGTATCCCTAAAAAGGAATCAAGCCAAGTTGTAGTTCAAAAGAGTGGGCGTTTTTAATACCCGAGAATGGCGGATGTGTGGCGTCAAGGATACGTGATCGCACGGGAGTCACCAAAAGATTTAAAAGATTTGATCGTCCGGGAGTCACCCAAAGATTTGATCTGTCGGGGAGTCACCCAAAGATTTGATGTGTCGGAGTCACCCAAAGATTTGACTGTACGGGAGTCACCCAAAGATTTGATCTGTACGGGGAGTCACCCAAAGATTTGATCTGTCGGGAGTCACCCAAAGATTTGATCGTCCGGGAGTCACCCAAAGATTTGATCAGACGGGGAGTCACCCAAAGATTTGACTGTACGGGGAGTCACCCAAAGATTTGACTGTACGGGGAGTCACCCAAAGATTTGACTGTACGGGGAGTCACCCAAAGATTTGACTGTCCGGGGAGTCACCCAAAGATTTGATAATTTTGACTTCTGCGGGAGTCACCCCAAAATAAAGTGAATTTGATTTTGTAAAAAGAAAAGGTTTTGGGTTAAAAAATAAAATAAAATAAAAAGGAATTTATTTTGAAAAAAGGAGGGATTTTTTTTTTTTATATTTATTTAGAAAAAACGGGGGATTTTTTTTTTTTTTTAAAAAATGGGTTTTTTGGAAAATGGGGGTTTTTTGGGAAATGGGAAAAGTTTTTTTGAAAAAGGGGAGAGTTCCTCGGGAAGGAGGAGTAATAAATTGCCTTGTCAACTTACGCTGACCGAGGGGACACGCGTCAGGCCTAGAGACTGAAGGGCCGATCGGCCCTATGCTCTGATTGGCTGGGGCCTTTTGACGAGGATCGGGGTCACCAGGGAGAGATCCTGGCCGTTCGATCAGGCGGAAGAAACACAAAAATGGGAGGGCCGATCGGCCCTTGACTCCCATTGGCTGAAAAAAGCGGCCGATCGGCCTTAAAAGCGTGCTGTCTTCTTCTCCAACTCACTTTCTTCTTCTTTCTCTGAAACTTCTTCCTCTCTGCCGAGTTCTTGAAGGTTTCTTGCCGGAAAAATTCTTTGATTTGTGCCGAGATTTCTGCTTTGCCATGGATCCCGACGTCGCAGCTTTGGAACGATTGCTCAATCAACCGGATTATTCACCGCTGGGCTCATACACCGGAGGTATAGGCGGTTTTCATGGTTATGGGGGAGAAGTTGGAGCTAGTGGTTATGGCGCCGGGGGTAGCCGTAGTTCTGGCAGCTTTAGGGGCGGTTTTGGTGATATGGGTGGTGGTTTTGGAGGTGGTTATGGAGGTTATGGAGGTGGCAGCCATGGCGGCAGCCATGGTGGTGATGGCGGTGGGTATGGCGGCAACGGTGGTGGCCATGGCGGGAATGGTGGGAATGATGGTGGTGATGATGATGAAGAGGAGGTGGATGTTGATGCCGGGGAGAGTGACCGGAGTGACGCCGGCGGGAATGCCGAGGCTAGGAGGCGGCGAGCTTCGCGTAACTATCGGCCTTCGAGGCTGTTCGTTCTATTGCACAACCAGGCGGACTTTTATGCGGGCCTGAATTTTCATGGATCCACTGGTCTTCGATCCCGCGTCGGGATGAAGGTACAATTTATTTAACAACATAATAATTGATACATGTGCAAAGTATTTTTTATTTAAAATGCGAGTAATGACACATACCTGTGCTGTGTTTACCTGCAGATGAAGAAGATGAAGGGACGTAGTTCCCTTAAGGCGGTTGGTGAGCTGTGGGCACTTTTGCCAGCCGGTGAGGGTGGTCCTCGCGAGATGGTGTGGAACTTGGGGTTGGGCCCCTTCTTTGATATGGTTGCACTGATGGGTCAGACCCGGAAGTGTAATGCTGTGGTGAAGGTGTGTCGTGAGTTCTGGTGGGACACGACACATACTTTTCATCTGAGTTGGGGTGAGACTACGATCACTCCTACTGACTTTGCCGTCCTCACCGGGTTGAGGTTTACGGATGTAGTGTTGCCTTTTGACGAGACTTTACATTCTGACAAGGCTCGTCAGATTCAGCTGTTCGGTGCTAGCGTTGGCCCGAGCAGGAATTTCGGTGTTGACGCAGGGAAGCTGTACAAGCTTGTGGAGACTGCTATCGATCGATACAGAGTCGGTCAGTATGGGATGGACGCACTTGTCCGGGGATTCCTCTGGTACGGCTTATCAGTGGCTCTCCGGGGCCCGGTGTGCCGATTCTTTTTATTAGGTGCTTTGTCTGACTTGGACTTAGTGCGGCATATTTCTTGGGGAGGGGCCGGCTTGGCTGAGCTGTACCGGGCCCTTGACACTGTCTCGAGGTCCAACACCTCTTCTTTCGATGCTTTCCACTTTGTACTGGAGGTACGCTAACTCTTGTTATTTTCATTACCTCTTACTTGTTACTTGTCTTTCCGTTTTTTGTAACTGTCTGCTTTTCTGTCTTTTGCAGGCTTGGGTTTATGAGATCTTCGGCATTGCGCCGTTCACCTTACGGGACCAGACTCGGGATGTGCCCGTCTTGCGGTACTGGAGGAAGGAAAACCGGGTTGAGGGGTACCCGAAGACAGTTCGCGAATCTGATTTGAGGGCTGTATTTGATGGTCCCAGTAGACCCGAGCTTTTACTCTTCCCTTGGACCCCGAGGCTTCGAGGCCGTTGGTGCCGTTCGGGATGTTACTTGCTTCCCGCAGACCGCCGGTTGGATTGCTTGCCGACGAGATGTATCTCGGGCGAGCGAGTGTCGAGACAAAGACCACGCGTGGGCTCCTCTTTATGCGCCACAGCATCCTCCCAAGAATATGTGGTATCCGGACCGACTGCCGAGGAGGATGGAGTACCTGTATGGGGTCCCCGCTCATCACTTCCGCCTTGACATGCCTTACGTAGATTTTGTAGCTCTTTATCTGAGATCACCACAGGTGGTGCGGCGGGCTGCTGGTATGGGAGAGCAGGATCCGGTTATTCCTGAGCAGATGGGTGCTCCACCTCCCGAGATAGTAGATATGCCTCCATTTCCCGACCACTTCTTTGTACATATGGCCGATGGGGAGGTGAGGGTAGACTTGACACCCACAGAGGCTGACGAGGTCGAGGGTGCTCATCTTCCTCCCGGTGGTGCTGGCGGGGTATGCCTTTTACCTTTCCTCTTCATTTCTGGTACTTATACTTTAGCTGTGATGTAACTCTCGCCCTTTGATTTTTCAGGTCACTCGGGAGTCTTATGTGCGGTCGGTGAGGCACAGTAATGTACTGACCCGTCTGCTGAGGAGTGCTGTGGCGGCGCTTTCTTGCCAATCCCGGAGATCGGTAGATGTGGATCCGGCACAGTGGAGACAGCGCTCCCAGGGTGAGGGTAGCTCGACATCCGGATTTTCTCGCGGCCGTGCCTCGACTTCTCGTAGGGGTCATTAGGATTTTTCTTTTTATGTAGTACTGTAGGAAAAAGTAGGAGCATGCAGACTCTAGATTTTATGCCGACTCACCGATGTATGCATTTATGTACTAGTTTATGGATTTAATATATAAAAGTTAGTCTTTCTGTTTATGTACATTTCTATTTTTGGATGTTATCTATTTTTGTACACTGCATTGGACAAAATGAGGACAAATCAAAATAAAGTAAAAATTGAAAATGGAAAATAATAATAATAAAGAATAAAGAATAAAGATAAAAAATAAAATAAAAGAACAAAAAGTGGGGCCTTGAGATTTGTAAAAGCTGCTGAAGTTGAGCCGTCTTCTGGAGAGACCAAAGGGTCGATCGGCCCAATATTAAAGGTCCGATCGGCCCAATATTAAAGGTCCGATCGGCCCTAGCGCGAAAAGGCGGCGGTTGTAATTCTGAATGATGGGCCGATCGGCCCTCCTTTTCCTGCACGGATTTCTTTACTGTCCTTTTCCTGTACGGATTTTGACACCAAAACCTATATAAACCCTTTGTCAGCCGTCGGGTACCACGCACAATTTCTTTTCTCTCTTCTGCTGTTGTTCTTCTTCGTACTGTTCTTTTTTCCTGCCGTGGACATTAACATAATAATGAATTCTCATCCCTCTGTCTTGATGGAGAAGCAAAATAATTTTGAGAGTGATTTGGCCGTTTGGGTATCCAAGGTACCTCGTTCCGTCCGTCATGCTTTTGATAAACGTTTTGGGGTGAAGTGTGTTTGGTCCCTTTTGCCCATGCATCCCAATTGGAATCTTTTACATGCTGCCGCTGCTTTTTGGGATGAATCCAATCATGTTTTCAACTTCTCTTACAACGAGATTACACCCACCTACGAGGATTTTCTTGCTCGTGTGGAGGGAGGGATGATGTCCGTTTGATAGCGGTTCCACAGGATAGAGTTCCGTTGGTGACAAGGGTGGCCAAATTTCTGCATCTCCCTACAAACTCGTGGCTAGAGGTTTGGTTGAAGGTGTAGACATAGATATCTGTGATTTGCCGGGGAGATTTGCTCATGGTGATGACTTCGACTCGGATTTTGCCTTGGATTGCCTGGCCCTCTGCTTATTTTCCAAGGTTTTGTTTTCTCCTTATGTGGGTGTAGCTACCAGTGGATGCTTGGATATGGTTGATCGTGCTCGTTCGGGAGGAGCATCATTCGGTTCTCTTGGGCGAGACGCTTCATGGTATATCTCGGATAGCTAGGGGTGCTCCGCTTATGACTAGGGCAAGTGCCAAATTACCGACCACGTGGCTCGAGGATCGACTTTTGTTCTAGAGATTCCCTTCGAGTGTTAGGCCTTGGTTTCATGGTTGTAGGAGGAAGATTGATCCGCTTCCAACTTGTCAGAACGGGAGTGGAAGATGTATTTGGCGGAGGTGGATACTGATAGGATTCATTGGCGAGTACAGCATTGGGGCCTTTCCTTCATTCGGAGCCTTCAGCTTGGGCAATGCCTGATTCGTGTACCAGCTTTTGAGACCACCACCTTTTACTATGCAGAGCGGGTACTTCGGCAATATGGCATGGAGCAGGTCCGTCCTCCAACTTGGGGCACTTCTGAGTTTGATGATTCTGCCAAAGTCCTTCCAATGGACGTTGGTGTTTCAGTTTTGATGGTAAGCTTATGGAGTTCTCATGGGATGCCACGAGCCTATCTTGCGCAGCGGACCCTTAGCACTCATTTGTCGCATGCTTATTTGACATGGTATGAAGAAAGCTTGGGACCGATGAGGGAGACTTTGTATGACTTGAGACGGAGATTGGTTCCTAACATATCTTCGAGCCGTTTTCTCAGAGACAAGGAGGCTTTGGGGATTTCTCTAGACACAGTGGAGGAGAATCCTCCCAAGAGGATGGAGCGGAAGTTGAAGGGTAAGGCGATCGAGGATGTTCCCCCATTGAAGAAGAAGTATCCGCCTTATTTTAAGAGAGAGAGTAAGAAGAAACCGACTCGACGAGTCACAAGAAGAAGAAGGACGGAGATGAGGGGCCTAGTGCCAAGGAATAGACCTTATATGTCCGAGTATCCACCCACAGTCATATGCAGACACATTAGTTATTTATTTTGTCTTTTAATTTTTTAGTTTCTTTGCAAGTTATTTAGTCATTAGTATAGTCGAGCTTAGACTCATCAAATAAGTGTAATCAAGCATTGATTGTGGGAATGAAAAAAAGTTTATTTCTTTAGAAAAAAAAAACAGATTGGATTTTTATTTATTTTTTGGACCGCGCCGATTAAGGCTGCCTACGTTCCCCTTTTACAATGAGAACCAAGGGGCTCAGGTCGTCGTAGTTCATTTTCATCAAGCTACTATTCTTTAGAAAGGGAAGATAGAAGCGGGACAATTTTTATTTTATTTGCTCTAACTTTTGCCTAGACCGCCCTTTACGGGTTTTCAATCTAGCGAGCTTTTGAACGCACCCTTTCTTTTATTGCTAGACCGCCCTTTGCGGGTTTTCAATCTAGCGGGCTTCTTTTTGCGTTTTTTTTTATTTTTTTTTTTTTATTTAGAGGGAGGAAGAGCTTCAATCATAGTAGCGTCGAGCTTGCGAGGTTGGTGGGCTCCTTGAATTCGTTGCCATCCAAATCGCCATTTTAAGCGCTCCACCCGAAAATATCTTCTTGATCACATACGGGCCGGTCCATGTAGGGGCCCACTTCCCAAGAGGATTGAACTTGTTGGGAAGTTGCTGCTTCAAAACCAAATCTCCTTCCTTAATGTCTAAGGGCTGCACCTTTTTGTTGAAAGCCCTTGCTGTCCGTCTCTGATAGGCTCGGATGTGTTCCATGGCTTTGAGCCTACGCTCATCAAGTGTGGCCAACTGATCATATCGGCTGCGGAGCCATTCAACTTCTGCTACTTGATTTTCTAATAAGATCCTCAAAGACGGGACTTCCAACTCAACCGGGAGTACTGCCTCCATCCCATATGTCAGAGCAAAAGGAGTTTCGCCTGTAGCCGTACGAACGGAAGTTCTATATCCCCAAAGTGCCAATGGTAGTTTCTCGGGCCAGTCCCTACCTCGAATTGCTGTCTTTCTGATTATCTGCTCAATCGTTTTGTTAGCTGCCTCCGCTCCGTTGGTACGAGGCCTATAAGGGAAGACTTGTCGGGTAATCTTGAACTGCCCGATGTCTGTCACAATCTCCGCCGAAGTGGGACCCGTTGTCCGAGATAATCTCATTTGGTACTCCATATCTGCACATGATGTCCTCCTTAATGAACTGTGCCACCTTTTTGGAAGTCAACACCTTGTAAGATTTTGCCTCGATCCACTTGGTGAAGTAATCCACTGCTACTAATACAAAACAGTGCCCATTGCTCCCAGGCGGTGTAATCTTGCCAATCACATCAATCCCCCATGTCGCAAATGGCGAGGGTTACCATGCTATACAACTCGTGAGGGGTACGTGGTTCAAATTGGAACACATTTGGCATTTGGGACATTTCCGCACAAACCGGATGCGATCGGCTTCTATAGTGACCCAATAATAACCCGTGTGATTTTACGTCTCAACATTCGGCATTCATGTGTGGACCGCACAAACCGTCGTGTACTTCTTCCATGATCACTTCGCTCGTTTCGCGTCTACACGAGTAACAGGAGACCATCGTAGTGTCTTTTGTACAACATATCATCCGGTAGAACAAACCGTCAGGCCAATCGCTTCAATGCTCGCATAGAGCTTTTAGCTTTCACGTCACCTAGAAAAGACACATTACCCTTCTTGAGATACTCATAAATCTGTGCGTACCACGGATCCTTATTTTCCTCGATGTCAGCTTGAATCTCGCAGCAGTAGGCTTCGTAGCGATGGCGGGGTTCTCTCTTCGGCCAACTACGAATGGTTTTACGGACATTCCGTGAGGGATCTCGACCAAAGAAGCCAGTGTAGCTAAAGCGTCGGCAAATCTATTTCGTCATGCGGGTAGATAATGGAATGTCACCTCCTTGAATTGCTTAACAAGCTCTTCCATATGAGTCTGATACTGTTGCAGGTAGGGGTCAACAGTCTTCCACTTCTTAGACGTCTGATTGATAATTAAAGCTGAATCTCCATATACTTCCAATTCTTTCACATTACGCTCCAAGGCTGCTTCTAACCCAGCTATGCAAGCTTCGTATTCAGCCGCGTTATTGGTGGTTGTAAAATTCAGCTTGATGGCGATAGGGGTGTGCTCATCTTTAGGATCAACCAAGAGGATTCCCACTCCGTTGCCTCTCTTGTTCGCGGCTCCATCAAAGAATAGTTGCCATCTCTCTTCCGTATCAATGTTAAAAATCCCCTCGTCTGGAAATTCCGGTTCAAGCCCCTGTTCTTCTGTACTTGGAAACTCTGCTAAATGATCCGCCATGGCTCTCCCTTTAACTGCTTTTCTCGGCACATAGGTGATATCGAATTCCCCCAGAAATACCGACCATTTGGCTAATCTCATGGACAAAGAAGGCTTGTCAAACAAATACTTAATTGGATCCATCTTCGACACTAGCAGAATCGGATGCGGCGACAAGTAATGCTTGAGCTTATTAACCACCCAAACTAGCCGGTGCGAGGTCTTTTCCAATGCTGAGTAGTTTAGCTCACTCCCTTGCAACTTTCGATTAACAAAATAAACGGCGTTCTCCACCCGAGAGTCCTTGGCTTCTTGTGCCGGCCATAGCCCCAGCAGTTTGTATCGATTCTTGTTAGGTACAATAGCAACGGTTTCTCCGAATGCGGGGGGCGAAGGATAGGGGGATTGACCAAGTATCTCTTGATTTCTTCAAAGGCTTCTTGACACTTCCAGTCCCAATCTATACTTGCGGTCTTCTTCATCAGTCTGAAAATCGGTTCACACATGGTAGTTAATTGATTAATGAAGCGGGCGATGTCTTTACTGTAACCGTCCCATGAATCCCTTAACTTCTTTTTCTGTGCGTGGTGGCTTCATCTCCATGATGGCTTGAATTTTCCTTGGGTCTGCCTCAATTCCTCGTTCGGTGACCATATAGCCCAGGACCTTTCCTCGAATAACCCCAAATGTACACTTGGCAGGATTCAGACGCATTGCGTGCTCACGCAGTCTGTCGAAGAACTTCCTCAAATCAATGAAATGCTGACCGTCTGACCCCTTGGAATGAATGATCATATCGTCGACATACACCTCAATCTCCTTATGGATCATGTCATGGAATAACGCTGTGACCGCTCTCTGGTATGTAGCCCCTGCATTTTTCAATCCGAATGGCATTACAGTGTAACAGTATGTTCCCCATGGTGTAGTGAAAGCCGTCTTCTCTTGGTCCGCCTCTGCCATCTTGATCTGATTATACCTGCGAAACCATCTACAAAAGACTTGACCTCGTAGTTAGCAGTGGCATCTACTAGCATGTCGATATTGGGCAACGGGAAGTCGTCCTTTGGGCTAGCCTTGTTGAGATCTCGGAAGTCAACACAAACTCTAACCTTGCCATTCGATTTACTGACCGTCACAATATTAGATAACCACGTCGGATACTCAATAACTCTGATAAAACCCACTCGGAGGAGCTTCTTTATCTCTTCTTTAACTTGCGAGAGACCATTCGGCTTAATGCGGCGCAATTTACGCTGACCAGGCTTGGCGTCTGGTGTGAGTGGTATTTTGTGCTCCACTATCGAGTTATCCAGCCCCGGCATATCCTTGTATGACCATGCGAACACATCCGAATATTCTTTAAGCAGCTCAATCAACGCTTCCCTTTCAGTCCCTTCGAAGAAGCTTCCAATCTGTGTCTCTCTCGGCTCTTCTTCCGTTCCCAAATTAATACGTGATAACACCTCATCGGCAGCTTGGGCCCGACCTTCCTTTTGATTGATAACTTGCTTAGAAATTTCTTTAATGTATTCATTGTTTAGTGTGTCCGCTTCTTCTAATGAGTCATTATTAACTAGGTTAATTTGATTAAGTTGAGCATTATTTTTAGTTAATTTATCATTAAGAAGATTGGCTATGAGGGGATACTCAGAAAGATCTAGTTTTTCATTCATAGCGAAAGGGAAAACAACATTTGCAACTAACTCATAGTCTTCTGACGTGAGGTCATCAGACTTGGAAGACGACTCAAACTCAAAAGAAAACACATCAGACTCAAACAAAACAGACGACTCTGAAGAAACAGAGGACTTGGGGGAATCAGGGGGAGACTCGACGGGAGGAGGCATCAGTCCCAACTCTTCAACCATGTATTCCTTCGTGGCTACGGGTCCGCCAAATACGCACCAATTCTTCAGCTTTCCAACCATGGGTGTCACCAACGTCCTTGGATCCGTATCATCTGCCTGCTCTGCCCCAATGACTGCAACCATATCATCTTCTATATTCAGATTCCCCAAATGCCGCAACAGTTCGACCATCCCATTCTTACGCATCCTCTCAAACCGCAATGTTCTCAACCAACGGCTCATCCAAAGATACCGCCCTAGCCGATCGGCCAACCCATCTTCGCCTTGATGACGTACCGGCTACGGATCGTGACAACCTTGCCTCTCTTCCGACGTGGATCCATGAGAACCGTCTTCGCCTTCGACCTATCAACTTCGTATCCCCGAAAATTTCGAAACCCTTCGCAAGCTCCGCTGTATGATCAAACCATGGCTCACTAAACTCCATGCAAGAGAATTCTTCACCCTCCTTAACAAAGTAACTATTGAGGGAAAGGCGGTATGGCCTCATTTCTCGCCGTTGGTAGAGCGCCTTCACTCTTTGATGTATTCAATTCTTTCCATCTCGGCTTTATCTTCGGGAGTAAGGACGTAGCCTAGACCTTGGTGGCCGCGGTGATCAATAGCCTCCACTATTTTCGTGGGTCCTTGGAGATGCCTGCCAAGACCCAGTCCTGGTACAAATCCCATGTTTCTCATCATTCTTATAGCTGGCCGTACTCTGTCTGATGTCTTTGTGAGATCTACCGCGCAAACTTGTGCCTGTGCTATTAGCAAAACCGCCGAACATTGAACTACCCTCTTCGTGCCGAACTGTAGGACCGGCTTTCCCCGGTGCTTGTTCCTTGAGATGTTACCAGATCGCGTAGAATAACTGTCACTTGATCGCCCGATCGGAATTTCACACATTGATGCAATGAGGAAGGGACTCCATTCATCCGATGCAACCATGGCCTACCTAACAAGCATGGTGAAGGTGGAAGGTATGTCTATGACTTGAAACTCGCAATCATGGTAGTGGTCCCGCAGTAAGAGGCAAGCCGATTATTCCCAACACCGACCGGCTAGTAGAATCGTATCCTCGCACGGAATGAGTCAAGGTCTCAAATCTGGGACTTAGATCAAGGACGTCCATCATCCCGGAAGGCGTATGTTCACCGCAGTAACCGTTGTCTATGAAAATACGTGGCAACCTTTTTCCGTTAACTTCAATAGTAATGTGCGTGGTTCATTATGATCCGATCCAAACTCCGGCATGTCCAACTACGAAAATGTAATGATATTCCCAAAGTGTATGTTGCCGATCATCTGCGTTACATCTTGGCTTTGTATCGACGGCACCAAAGTCGCAAAGAAGATTCTCGTTCCAACATCATCCTATGGGCATACGAGGACGTTAGCAAGGACCATAAGGATATATTGGCTTGAGTTAGCTTCACTGCGTGAGAATAGGGTCTTCTTTATCGGGGTTCACTACTTCGGTTTCGGACCAAACACTTTCTTCGCCCTTTATCTTCCGGTTGATACACCTTTCCGGACCTCGTGAGTAGACTAACCCCATTCTTCTCCATATCGATACTTCGCGTGAATTTCAGCCAACGAGAGAGGTTTAGGACTCTCTTCCACATAATCACCATTTAACGAGGCAACTTCTCTAGACAGGTTCCTCAAAAGACAAAGATATAACAAGAAAATTCTTTATAAATTGAACTCAAATTACAACCGACACAAATGCCTCATCCCCGTCACAATGCACTGACTCGGGGATCGGTGAGGTCTTTCTCTACCATAGCAACATCACTACCAACTATCTTACTAGGATTTTCTACCTTTCCTTCAATGATGAGCTTCGCACGCCCTTTTCAAAGCAAAACCAAAGCATACTCGGAGAATTTCGGCACGAACAATCCCTTTCGACAATAGCCGAGAATACATCTTACATTGTGGCCCAGTTTCTCAAAAGCATCTTCCATCTCTACCAAGCTAATAAAATTACCTTCCACCATGTGGATCTTATTGTTAGGGAGAGGATTCCCCACAACATTTGGAGACTTCGGCTTCTCTACCTTGCCTTGCCGAATCAAGTCTTGCACTAACCGTTTGAACTGAAGGCAGTAATCAGTGGTGTGACCCTTGTATTTGTGGTAGTGGCAATACTTAGAAGCATCTAAGCCTTCCCTTTGGTTTATCGGTTCATAATTCTCAAGCGGCTTGACCAAGCCCTTCTTTACTAGTACTTCAAAAACCTTGCCCATTGGCATTCCAAAATCGTCAAACACTTCCCTCTCGCGGTGAGCATTGTTATTTCCCCTCATTACGGCTTGAACATCCAAAGCAGCTTCCCCTTGCACATAATTTACTTGCCCCACGGGCTCTTTCTTTGCTGCGGTATTTGCGGGAGCTCTATAGCGGAATGAATTACTAGCGACTGAGTGTCCTTTGGTGGAGCGATTCCGGTGATGCCACTCTCATAACGTACGCCCGAATCCACCATTTCCCTAAGATTGGGAAAGTAACCATTACCAACTGCCAACTTGTGTCCGGGCAACAAGCACTTGTAAAAAATCTGTTTCTGTTCATTCTCCTTGGGCGGATACTGAATTTCGCTCAACTTATCATTCCAACGCTTGTAGAAGTCATAAATCGACTCTCCATTCTTTTGAAGCGTGTGCTCCAAATCAGCTCTATTCACTTGCCAATCCATGTTTGCTTGATACTTTTCAGAGAACACCCTACTAACCTTGTCCCATGTGTCCCTTTCCTCCTCGTTCAACTTCGAAACCAACGGAGAGGCCCCCTTCCAATGTGCTATGGAACATTCTTGCCATCTGCTCGGGTGTACAATCTTTGGCCCTCATCGCCAACGTATAGCTGTCTAAATGTGTCTTTGGGCAAGTAACTCCTCCAAACATAGCCATCTTGGGCATCTTGAAATCTTGAGGTAGGGGTGCAACTTTGCTCGGATTAAGCATCTTGATGGGGGGACACACCTTGCTTTCCCATTTGCTCGGTCAATGCCTTCACTTGTTCAATCAACGCTAACACAGTCGGGTCCGTAGCAATGTTGGAATTCTGCATGACTGGGGGTTGAGTGATGGTAGGGGAGGTGGAGTAGGTAGGGATATGATGGCCGGAATAATTGAAGGGTAAAGTGGGAGGGGGTAGATTAGCAAAGTGGTCCTTGGGTGTGTTGGCAGGAGGTTGATAAGGTCTCTTGGATTTACTTGAGCTCCCATACATGACAGGTGGTGGAACATTATTGTAGCTGTTTGGAACATAGTTGGGTAGAGGGAAGGTAGGTGCATTGGGATTGGCGGGATTAGGAGCATTGACAGTTTCATCTTCAACATCGACCACTTCATTCCCCATCAAGATAACCTTGTGTCCCCTTTTACTGAGTTCCTCAACAAAATGATCCTTCAGCTCTTGATTGTGGTTCTTCAAAGTGCGATTCTGCTCTTCAAGTTTTTCAACCCTCATGGTTAAACCGGCAAAGTAGGCGTGCAGAGCAGGCGGAATGTCATTGAAGTCGGGGTTGGCAGGACCTTCCATTGAAGTGACTGGAGTAGAGCCGGTTGCAGAGGCAGCAGGTGCGCTTGGAGTAGTGGGAGGCAAGGTTGTCATTGTTGAATGAAGAACGCGGCCCGACCTTAGCTCTGCGGAAGTATCAGAAAAGACTCGGTTTTAGGAGAGGGGTTGACTCAATGCAGTGTACTAGCTTGAAATTTTTATTTACAAAAGCTTTGTACATTTTAGTCCTACAAAGGTTGGAAGGGATACCCCTTTTTCGCAACTAATTAAATATCCTAAAGTGGTGAATCCTAACGACTAACCTTCTCGTATAGACAGTCAATGTGATTTTTATGAAAAGTACCGCAAACCAATGATAGGTCAAGATCTTTTAACAATATATAACTCGTTCTCACATAGCACGTCCTTTGAAAGGAAATCAATTTTTTAGTGCTTTTAATCTCTCGATAGATCTTGACTTATCATTGGTTCGTGGTGACTTAGCATAAAGACCCCATTAATTGTCTATATAAAAAAGCTAGTCAAACCAACCGGTCATATGGAGTGTATTCCTAGAAAAGTGGGTGACGCAAGGGTTAGGTTTTAGGTTCCCACCGTGCAGCCGAAGCGCATCGATGAGTGGATGGCCAAGTGAGACTCGGAAGGGAGGCGACATGATCACCACACTTCCCGCACTTTGGCTTCTCCGAAGGGTAAAAGGGTGTCTCGTGGCGGTGTGACACGGACTCTAGTGGTAGTGTGAGGTAGAGGAGTCTAATTCTTTTTAGAGAAAAAGAGAAAGATTTTTATTTACATGAAATGCATGCATGCAATGCAACAGTTAAGAGTAAAGAAAATAAAAAGAAAGCGAAAAATACAACACCATACAAGAAAACGAAAGTCTGACCCACTTAGTTTGAAAAAGTTTCAAAACAGTCCCCAGCGGAGTCGCCACTGTGAATACCCCGTCCCGATGCAACGCGCATTCGGAAGTTTCAAATAATTAATCATGAAAATGTTGGACCGAAATGGGATATTCATCTAGTGACACTCGCTTTAAACCATATTAAAATATTAGTTTAAATTTTGAGAGTCGCCACGCCACTTTGATATAGCCCAAAGCTTTGAAAAAAGGCTAAACAGTTAATTGGGTTCGGGGGTCAAGTTACAACAGAAGAAGAAACGTTATCACTCCTATTGCCCGACGAATCGGTCTTTCTAACATGTGGGGTGTTGGTTGTGTGCGGTGTTTACAGGAATAGATCGAAGAAATGGGATCATGCATAAGGAGGAGGGGAGAGAAAGAATTAATTGATGATCACACCCTAGAACCTTTGAGTTAGGCCCTCGGAAGGTGCACTAATCAACGTTCATCCTTGGGGGATTGTTGATCATGGGATAATTATAACTAAGTTGGAAGGAAAGAAATAGTTCCTAGATCCATTGGGTTTCTTAGGGCGAAACCTTAGATCATCCTCGGCTATGAACAATTAAATATATCAAAACAACCCTAAATCTAGCATATATGGCATAAGCAAGAGATAAAGCAATTAAAATATACTAAGCATGCAAACAATAATAATAAAGACAATAATAAAGAACAAGAATATTAAAAAGAGAGTCTTACCAATTGTAGCAAGACTTGGGGGTCGAATCTTGGCGATTCGAGAGGAAAAAGAAGAACTGAGGGTTAAAGCAAGTATGGTCTCGCTTCTCCCGGAGAAAATTGTGTGTGAATATGGGGAGCCGGGCACCCCTATTTATAATACCTCGGAACTTGGGCTGGGCCTCTAAAGGGTCGATCGGCTCTAGGACAGAAGGGTCGATCGGCTCTAAATAAAAGGGTCGATCGGCCAATGCACGGGCAAAGGGCCGATCGGCTCTTCCAACTGGCGTCCTTTCCAAGCTGACAGCGACGGCGCTGGTACGGAAGAATTAATGAGCTTTTAGGGTTAGGGTTTCGCTAGGGTTTCTTAATTAATATTAACCGGGCCAGGTATTTGGACTACCTTTTTTCGGACCGGGTACTAACAAATTGTCGGATTTGTTAATAGGGAACAATCGTCATTTGATCCATCACCAATGATTATTGATTTGATTAAGGACTTTATTGCTTATCAAATTTTGAATTCGAGATCAATGTGATCGAATACATGCAGTGAAAATTGAGTTGTTAAATCAATTTAATAAGGGTATAGTTGTCTTTTATTCCTTTTTGTTGTGAAACAATATAAAATACAATAGGCCCACAACCAATAGAGGAACAATAAAAAAGAAGAAAATTGCATAAGATCACGCAACACCACAAGAATTGTTTACCCAGTTCCTTCTAATCATAGAAAGAAATCAAAAAATAGGTCAAAACAGGCCCAGCCCGTAACTTTGTCATCGAGCACGTTCGTGTCCCTTAATTGGCACGCCCGTGTCAAAAAAAGCTTCTCTAGTGGCACGACCGTGTCGCCTAAGCTGCACGACCGTGCAGTCCCATTTTCAGCCATTTTCTTCCTTTTTCGCCTAGTCTTCTCAGGTTGTCTCTACCCCAACAATCTCCCACCTAGAGAAAATGCCAAATTTCGTGACTACTGGTAGGCTTACGTCGCACACCTACTAAATTAAACCGGGACTCGGCCACAAGAATGTAGCAAAGGTAAGTCAAGGGTCGAACCACTGAAGAACAGTATTGAATACGAACTAGTCACAACACAAATGGGGGGATTTTTTTTGTTGATGAATTAATTTCATAAGACGGGAAATAAAATCTAAGTTGTAAACAATTATGTAAAAAGCACTTTGGATACATAAAACTATCCCCGTCTATCAATCAATGTCACATGTAGAATTATTTCTTTCACACCCTAATTACTTGAACACGAGATTGGAAAATCTCTATCTCTTCTTTGTTATTGATTACTAGCGGCGACACACTCAACTAATAATCATAATCAAAATTTAAACCTAGCCGACATTATCAAGATTCAAAAATATTAATTGATGAAAGCTTTAAGAGATGAAGTTCAATAAATTATTCTATTACTATTTTAAATAGAAATAAAGCTAATTTTACCTTAATCACAAATTAAGATGACACATACAAGATTTATGAAGGTGATACAATGAATACTCTAATCTGAGACGGTAGAAGAGAATTCTAGCAAAAACTCAATAAAAGAGATTAAGAAATTGATCAAGTTTCACAACCCTAAAATTAGATTTAGAACAAGGCACAAGTAAAATTGTAATTAGAGAAAGAGAATAAGAAAGATTCAAACCTCAATTGATATAAAAATGGATCAAGAGTTACAATCCAAAGCTATGAAAGTTTTAAGCTTCCATGGATGTTTCAACACTTCAAAAGTTTCTTCCTCAATTCTAATGAAAACCTAAGATAAAAACCTAAAAGTCTACTAAAAAACTCCTATTTATACTAGGACAAATAAAACATGAAAAAAAAAGAAATTAAAAATAATAAAACTCCTAAAAGGTAAAAAAAAAAAAAAAAAAAAAAAAAAAAAGAATGAGAGACAAAAACGTGAAACTGGCATGGAATTTTGTTTCTCCACACACGGCTTGGGTTCCAATTTTCCACTAAAGTCCCTGATGTTTTAGATTCTTGCAGTTTGGTCCCTGGAACTTCTGATAATTGCAGCTTTACCCTCTGTTGACCTTGACTTGACTTTTGAGCATTTATAAACTTCGCAGGAACATCATAAAATCACTAAAAATATGTCTCAAAATACAATGATTTCCCACAAACTTACCAATCCATAATCTACTCAAAATTACATCAAAACTAATCTAAATTACATCAAAATCAAACATATGAATCCGGAAATATGGAGATAAAATGATATAAAAACCAACCCATCAAGTACCACCGTCAAACTCCCACTCGAGTCTAACTTACCATACATACATTAGTGGCCAAACTGAAACAATTGGTAACGTTAGGCCTTTCCTATAGTTACCTAAGTAAGTTGAAGCTGA
The DNA here is from genome assembly GCA_022495995.1 of Adenophora triphylla var. japonica. Taxonomy (NCBI): domain Eukaryota; kingdom Viridiplantae; phylum Streptophyta; class Magnoliopsida; order Asterales; family Campanulaceae; genus Adenophora; species Adenophora triphylla. The sequence goes on along the minus strand of JAFEMH010000888.1, from coordinate 296,856 downwards.
GCGAAGCTTCAACGTAGCTGCCAGTTCCACAATGCCTTGAGTCTTCACCTCGAGTGATTCTCCTTGCACATCCCCGCTCACTTGCCCATTATTCAACCTTGAACTGTATGATCCTCCATGCTCGACACTATCCTGATCTTTCCTTGTCGTCTTAGCAACTCATTGTGTCACAATTCTCCTAGGTATCGTTCCCATGTTGGTGTTGTTGAATCCCTATTCCCTCTGTCGTTCGGCTTGAACACCCATCAAACTCTTCCCAACATACCATTTCGTGGAATTTCTAACACCTCGACGATCACCACGGCCTCACTGTCCTCTACTAGAATGCACCCTTGCCTTCCCCAATCGGACCATGTTATATGTGGTGTAAAACATCTTCTCCATACCACCCGGAGCTATCAGGTTAGCTCCCTTGGTAACCTTCCATGATCGACAACCGAAGGCGGCCACAAAACCTTCCTTATCCAGTTGCCCAATGGAAATTAAGTTCCTCTTCAAATCTATGTCGCATATCATGAAGTCACAACACAGTCTCATCCGTTGCCTTTACTCGAACGCACCCTTCCCACAATTTTGTCCAAATTATTATCTTCTAGATGAACAACCCCAAATCACCGGAGACATACCGCTCCATCCCTTCTACACTAGTTCATGAACGAAACGTAGCGCCCAAATTAAAGCCCACGAATCCGTCGGACTAATCTCATTTAAGATTAATGCATCTGCGATTCCCCTCCGCAACATTCAATCTCCTCTCTTCATCCGACCCCTCTGGACACGTCCTCCTAATATTCCCTCTTTTTCCACAGTTGTGGCACTTAATCGTCTTTGATTTTCCAGCCACCCTACTCTTTTCCCCGACCACCATTGAAAGACTCGATGTTTTCCCTTTGCTTTTCCTACTAATTTCTTTGCCCAGAATCATATCCACAACATCACTAAATTTCAACTTTCCCTTCCCCGTTGATACATTAACTGCTATTACAGTTGTATCACAACTGTCTGGTAAAGATGATAACAAGATTAATACTTTCACTTCATCATCAAGAGTAACACTTACCGAAGATAACTGATTTGTGATAGTTTTGAATTCACTTATGTGTTTCGTTGCCGACATGGCCTCCGTCATTCTCAAGTTCAACAATCTTCTCATCAGATGAGCCTTGTTTGTTGCCGATGACATCTCATACATGTTCGCCACCATCTCTAACATCTCCAATGTCGTCTTGGCATCAAGTATGTTCTTGGACACGTCATTGGTCAACGTATGCCTTACTAGACCAACGTCTCCCTATCCATGACCGCCCAATTCTTGTTATCGATATTTGCAGTCTTTTCTTCCAAGATCGAATACAGATCCTTGTTCCACAACACGTCCTCGATCCATGTCCGCCAGAAGTTGTAATATGTTCCGTCAAACTTTTCGATAAACACCTTATTGCCATTCTCCAAAGCCCCCACAAGATCTTCCATGTCCATGACAACGAAACGATAACCATAGATCAAGAGCCAAATCTATGATATCAGTTGTTGAAAAACGATACAAAATACAATAGGCCCACAAGCAATAGAGTAACAATAAAGTATGAAAAAATTGCACAAAATCACACAACACAACAAAAATTGTTTATCCAGTTCCTTATGATCAAGAAGTACGTCTGAAGCACTATCAATAAATGATTATTCTCAATAATCTCACAATATGATGTTACAATATGTTTATTTTCGTCACTTGGCTATAGATATGATATAAGAGATAAACCTAATCTTAGTTATAAGAAAGAAATCAGAAAATAGGTCAAAACATGCTCAACCCATAACTTTGTCGTCGAGTACGGTCGTGTACCTTAATTGGCACGCCCGTGTCAAAGAGCTTCTCCAGTGGCACAACCATGTCACCTAAGTTGCACGATCGTGCAGTCCTATTTTATGCCCTTGTCTTTCTTTTCTGCCTAGTTTTCTCAGGTTGTCTCTACCCTTAACACTTTCTTTCATAATATTATGTACTCCCTCCGTCCCGCTTTAATTGGTCCACTTTCCTTTTTGGGACGTCCCACTTCAATTGATCCATTTCATAAATGGAAAGTTTTCCATATATTTATACCCTTATCATCTCCACATATTTACAAAAAAACCAATCATTAACTTACTATTCCTCCCACTCATTCTCTCTCCTATTAAATATTTTTAACTTTTACATTCTCTCTCCTATTCCCTACCACACATTTAACTTTTACATTCTCTCTCCTCTAATTTCTACCCACTTTATTCATTTTTCTTAAAAACCGTGAAATTCACCCCGGGACCAATTGAAGTGGGACGGAGGGAGTATTTATTAATTAAGTAATCCTAATGGTAAAAATATTTTACAAAATCTTGATCATAAAGAATGATTGATGTTTACTTAATGAGTAATTGGAGTATAAATACAACATCAAGTCAAACATTGACAACAATATTGGTAATAACCAAAATTTTATCAGTTTTATGTGATTACTAAAGCTTGTACACTGGTGGTGAATGAAAAATTTGTTCACCATTTGAACGAAATTAGTTTGTGAATGAAATTCGATTTTTTTTAAAATATAGCTTTTTATATATCAAAATAATATTTTTAAAAACTTAAGTACCATAGTAGCATTTTTGGCTTGAAATCCGGAACTGGTAATTCCGGATTATGAATTCCGGAATTACCAATTCCGGAATTGTTTTCTTTTTTTTTAAAATTGAATTTCCAAAAATAATATGTCCGTAAATAGGGAGCGATCGCGTCCTTATATAGAGCGATCGCTCCAAGTGTACTCCGGCGTCACCAATTTCGGATTCTATTTTTTTTTTTAATTTTACAAAGCTGATAAATTAGGAAAATAATATTTTCTTGAAAATAGGGAGCGATCGCACGTTTACGGCGGGCGATCGCTCATAGTGTAATCCGGAATTGATAACTCCGGATTCTATTTTTTATTTTTTTTTTAATACAAAATATAACTGAATTGAATTAAGTAATGTTTTTTTTCGAAAAATTCAAATCCGGAAATGCTAATTCCGGATTTGCTTTACAAAACTCATCTTCCCTACAGACACGTTAAATCTAGCATAATAAAAATCCAGTGAAGAAGAAGGAGAAAAGAAGGAAGAAGAAGAAGAAAGTAGGTGATTAAGAAGTTCAAGAAGAAGAGAAGAGAGGTGATTAAGAAGGTACATTTAATCCTCTTATTTTTTGTTCGAAATTTAAATTTAGTATTTATTTAAATTTTTTTGTGAATGTAGTGATATTGTTAAATTAGATTTTTTATAAATTTTTTTTCAATTTTTAGGAATAAATATGGCTGGAGTTCCACTTATTTTCATGTGTTATTGGGGAGGAAATGATGAACACCCGTTTGAAGGTGAACATTTTGAAAGGGGACCAAAATGTGCACTTAGGGCTAAAACTCGGTGGAGTTACAAGAAGTTGATTAAAAAGTTAGCTAAGAAAATTGGGGTAGATCGAGCTATTGTTCAGTTGCAAGTTACATGTAGATATCCTCATCTTGTCGCTCCCGGGATTGCAAACTACATTCCATTTGTAATCGACAATGATATGGGTATGGAAGTCATGTTTGATGTTTCTGCTCAGTTTGGTGGGTTGAGTAGCTTACAATTGTATGTTAAGATAAATTTAGTTGATAATGTGAATGTTGAGGAGTTTGAAACCTATGAGGAGCCATTACAAAATGAGTATGTTAATGACATGGATACCTTCCAGATGGGTTCTTTAAGCTGCTATAGTCAGAGGGATGCTGGAACAAGTACACAAACATATGTGGAAGAGGAAGAGGAAGAGGGGGAGGAAGAGAGAGAGGAAGAGGGAGGGGGTGAGGGTGAGGAATTGTATAATGATGATGATAATGATTCAGATTATGAAGAAAATATTGGGTTGCTTCTAAATGAAGATCTTGACGATGGATATGATGATTGCAGTAGTCATACTGATGTTAGCGAGAATGAGGGAGAAGATTTGGCGTTACATTTGGTTGCTTACGAAGAACCACAACATCATGTGCATGAGAGAGTCGGGTATCAATTTTATCGTGATATTGGAGAAGGATCAGAGATATATGATGATAACCAATATGACTTTGCTGAATGGAATGTAGAACATCATGACATTGCCAAAGGTATTCGGTTTTCAAAGAAGTCGAGGTGCAAAGATAAAATGAAGTTGTTTCATATTAAGAAAAATGCGCTTCAAGGTAAAACGAAGCACAACCCGAAAGTGGACTATTGAGTGTTTGGTGAAGATTTTCCGTGCAATTTTTATGTGAATGTGAGTTTGAAGAATGCTGGGTATTGGGAAATTACCAAATACAAGGGTCCTCATTCTTACTTGGGAACCGAAATTAGCCAAAATCATCGAAACATGGATGCTAAGTTCATAGTAAGGTGAAGTTTTGGAACCGGTTAAGGCCGATCCCGAGTTGAAGATTGTACTAGTGAAGGCGAAAATAAAAAAGCCTATGGGAAGGAAGTTTCATATAGAAAGGCATGGTGTGGCAAACAAAAGCTATTGCAGAGGCATATGGAGACTCGGGAAGAATCTTACATAAGATCGCCACGTTTGTTAGCCGCCATCCAAAAGTGGAACCCCGGAACCATTATGGAGCATTCGATCCTCCTCCTCCCTGCTTTAGGTATGTTTGATCGTGTGTTACGGGCATTTGGCACTTGTGTGGAAGCATTCACTCATTGTCGTCCCGTTATTTCGTTGATGGCACATTCCCGCATGGAAGATATAGAGGGGTTATTCTTATTGCCATGGGTGTCGACGCAAATGATAGTCTACTTCCTCTCGCATTTGCTATTGTTGAAAAAGAGGACTATCGAAACTGGTGTTGGTTTCTGCATCTTCTATGCAAACATATTGTTAAGGGTCGTGAAGTTTGCTTGATATCTGATCGGCATAATGGCATCCTTTCCACGGTTGGAGACATTGCCAGCTGGCCACGAAATGTTATCCACAGATGGTGCATGTTGCACTTGCGAGCTAATTTTCTTAAAGCTCACAAGGGCGTTGGATTGAAAGATCTTTTTTGGCGTGCTATTAGCACCACCCAAGATAGAAAGCTTAAATGCTATATGAGGCAAATTCGTATCATCAACCCTGAGGCATATAAATGGTTTGAGAACTTGGATGCTAGAAAGTGGACAATGGCTCACGATGGTGGATATAGGTACGGCATTAAGACTACTAATTTGTCTGAAGTTTTTAATGGCGTTATGAAAGGAGCTCGGGGAATGCCTATTTCAGCAGTTGTTGAGACCTCATTCTATATGTGTGTGGCATACTTTCAAGATAGACTCACTAAAGCAATTAGTGCTTTAGAGGGGGATCCTAATGGCATCCCACCACCAAATCCCATGCTACAATTTAGTGAGAGAATCGATCGAAGATGCCGATACAACTTGACTAAGGCTAGGTTTCATCACGTCACAAGGTTTAACACTACGTCTGTGGGTGTTTATAGTGTGATGACCAGGGTACGTGGTGACAAAGGTGGACACATTCAAGTTGTGAGATTGCGTGATCGAACATGCACTTGTGGCAAATGGATGCAATATCATTACCCTTGTTCGCATGTGCTTGCGAGTTTCAAATCGCAAAGTGTCGATGGTATGAGTTATATTCATCCTTTTTACAGCCTTGCCTCATACTACAAGACGTGGAGTTGCTCTTTTCATCCAATCCATGACGAGGCCTATTGGAATGTAGATCATATTGTCCCACGTTTTTACCCTAACCCGAGCATCGAAGTGACAAGAAGCAAGGGAGACCCAGGTCAAGGCGACTGAGAAACTCTATGGATTGGCAAGTTGCAAAAAAAAAGAATCGTTGTGGGATTTGCAAGTTAGAAGGTCACACGCGAAGGAGATGTCCAACTCTTAGACAGTAAGAGTTAATTGTTATTTTTATTATTACTTCTTAAATTATGTACTTTGAACTTTTAAGTATTGTTGTTTTATTTGAACTTGTAATATTGTTTTATTTGAACTTGTAATATATTGAACTTGTAATATATTTAACTCTTGGTGGAGTATGACATCAAATATATTTGTAGTTGCGAAACTTAAAACGACCAAATGGGTCAACCGCTCCATTTTATAGCAAATAAAATATGAATAAAAACTGAAATAACATTAAAATAAATAGTTAAAATTAGTGATCACATCCCGATCACATAGGATAGAAATACAAGTTCAACAGTTCAACAACACATACATTAATCAAACATTAAAATAAAGAGTTCAAATTAGTGATCACATCCCGATCGCATAGGATAGAAATACAAGTTCAACAGTTCAACAACTTTTACATGAAAAACCCCGTCATGGAAAATCAGATGGGATGAAATCCTTATGGAATACCTGCAACACAAATAAACTAATGTCATTTTTTGAACAATCACCCACTCACGATCTGTACCTAACAATTTTACCTTGAATACATTGGGGAGTGTGATGTTGAGTATATGTGTTTTACGTGAGGGGGAGAAAACAACAACCTAAAAATTACAAAAAAAAACATGATTAGATGGCAATATTAATAATAGGTTCAAGTTGTTGCATTTTTAATACATCATACACGATGAAGTATCGTAACGTAACCAATAACTATGTCATCTCCGAACTCACTCTCAGTAAACACCTTATGATGAATTGCACCACCTATTGTTCCCGTTGGATCCTATCAATTTTATCTTAATTAGTAAGATAAGACACATACTAATCATGCTAGAAAACATACAAAACTCATATGCTAACCTTCAAAGTCACCGTAGCGTCACCAAATTCATTTCGTGTGATGGTCTTGACAACACCAACGGCAACATTAATCCTATCAAATCCATTAGGAAATCCGCCCGTGACAGTATTGAAAGGGGTAGCAGGAATCATGCCATCGCCATTGAGCAGTTCAAGTGCGGAGAGCCAAGGACTGCATTCGAAATCTTTATCCTCCTTGGGATCTTCAATCGCTCTCCTCACATACTCTTGGGTCGGAATTAGAGGTTCCTGAGAGGATCCCCCCTCTGACGATCGAGGTTTCTCTGGCGCATAGCCAACTGCACGTCACCAGCTGGACCAGGAATCAGACGCTCTGAAGAGGGTTGAGACAGATTTATTTGAGAGAGGTGAGAGGGTTGAGGGTTAGATGTTTGGCTTTCAAAATGAGGACGGGGATTAGAATGGCGTTTGAGTCTGCGATCCATATTTGAGTTTTGTATGAAGCAGGTTGTAATGAAACCACTCCTTCCTTTTAAAGGGGAATTCAGATTTGATAAATCCGGCATTAGCAGTGCCGAATTTGAAAGTTAAGATAAATCCGGCATTGGCAGTGCCGAATTTGTCAGTGAAGATAAAATCGGCATTGGCAGTGCCGGATTTGAACGTATATTTAGTAATCCGCTTGTACTAAAAAGCCAATTTATTTTGGAAATTATTTTATTAACTCTTAATAAATAATCTTAAGAGTTTCTCGTTGTATCGTTTAATTAAAGCATTACAAAATTTAAGAAAAGTTATTACAATATTTTTTAATAAAATAATAAAATGTATGAAAATTTATTACTCCCTCCGTCCCAAAATTGTCATATATTAGTGATTAAAGTTCAACAAAAAAGTCAAATGGGACAAACATTTTGAGACGAAGGGGAGGGATTACAATATGTTAAAAAGGTAAATCAAGTCAGATGGGGCGATCGCCCTCTTCCATTAGCGCGTTCGCGCGAAGTTACTGGAATTTAGGAGCGATCGCTCCATTAAGAGGGGCGACCGCTCCCATGTCAAAACTGAGCCAATCTTGTTATACTCCCTCCGTCCCAAAATGTTTGTCCCATTTTTGACTTTTTTGTTGAACCCGTTATTGTATAAAATGAAAAATATTATAATTACGGTTATTGCACATATACGATTGTATTATCAAAATGTCTAATACATTTTGATCAAAAGTGGACATTTATTTTAGGATATATAATTTCAACACTTGGTATACTTTCTGTGATTGCAGCGATCCAAAAATAAATTTTTAACATAACACAATGTTTGCTTAAAATAAATAATGTTTTGCTGAAAACAAACATCAGCCATACCACCAGGCACACTACAAGAAGGGAAGAAATAAAATAGATTTAGCGAGTCAAACCAAAGATGAAAGTAACTACGAGTTTGTTACAAACCAAAAATAAAGATGTCTTTGGGACACACCCCAACATAAAACCAAGTTTGCATGCCAACAAAGGCATGACGAATTAAAATACAAACCAAATATGAAATATTGTTTATGAGGATCCTCATCAAATTAAACCACAAACCAAAGCTGAAATTAACAAAGAGTTTTAAAATTCAACAAAAAGCATTAATCTTCAATACCGTCCACCATAGCCGACCCATCTCCGGTGGTGGTGGCATCCGTCCTAGGATATTCTGGAGCAACCGAGTCCGCTTCCTCCCCGCCGATGATCATATTGTGACATCCAAACATTTTGTTGTGCCCTCCATGCCTGAGCCGTCTCAATCTCTGCATCCACGCGGACGGATAAATGAGTAAAATCTCCCCTCAAATCGCTAATCTGACTCTCCACGGAGCCAATCTGCTCTGACAGATAATAAGCAGCCTCGGCCGGATTACGCTCGCCACTCATCCTCCTCCTCCTCCTCCTCCTCCTCCTCATCATCATCATCATCATCATCTCCAGCATGAGGTCTCCTAGATGACCCCTCACCCCTCTTTTCATTCTGACATTTAGTGGTGAGGGTGAAATAGTTAATCTTTGGACCTCCTCTAATGTCCTTGTTAACTAACCTGAGGTTAAATCCCGATTTTGCTATCAGGGATGTGATCAACAATGGAAAATTATAGTTCGTATTGGCCATACCCTTAGCCGTCTTCCATATCTCATTACTGATTATTTTTCCAAAATCAATTGTTTTTCGTTGAACTATCATGTGCATCAGAAATGCACGTCTCCAATTCACCTCATTAAAATGAGAGGAGGGGAGGATCCTCTCACAAATAAATCTATGAATATACTTCATCCAATTGTCCATGTCTCGAGCCTTGACAATCACACCCTTCTTCACATTCCTAGGGTCAATTACCCCGAAAGTCGGAGCTATCAAATGCAAATTTTCCCTATAATTTTTTCCTATACTCTCCATCTCTTTGGTATACTCACAACCATCCTCCTCAATGTTGGTGGCTAACCCGTAATGTTGATTAATCTCATTCCTATCATATTTTACCTCCAGTCCCCGCACAAATGACTCTCCCGTATTCCCCCGTTCAAAAACATTAGCATAAAATTCTTTTACTAAAAGTGAAGCTCCATAGTTTGGGGGCTTACTCCCCAACTTTCCCCAATTGTATTGGGTAACATATTCATCTAAATACAAGCCATTAAAATCAAATTTCCTCTCCGGGTTGAATGGCTTGGTTTCATATAACTCAAAAAAAATTTGAGCTTCAATCCCAACAAATTTTGAAGCATCATATGGGGGACGGGGAGGGGTTGTAGTGTTGGTGGTAGTGGTTCGTGCTCGTTTAGGAGGCATTGTAAATCAAAACCCGAAGATATAGATTGAAAGCTTACTTTGGAATTGGCCGGAATGTCGCCGAAAAGTCGTCGGAAAGTTGCCGGAATCTTTTTCTTCAAAAACAAATGTTTGACAATCTTCAAAATGCACCTCAAACCTTGAATCTGTGCTTCAAAATGGATGATTGATTGATTTTGGGTTGAAGAAAATTGAATTTGGGGGTTGAAATTTAAAATTTGAAATTTGAGAGAGAGAGAGAGTAGGGGGCGGCTGGTAGGGATTTTTAATTGGGAGAGGGGGAGGTTGTTTGGTATACCAGCGTTCTTGGGAAATTCGCTAGGAGCGATCGCACGGGGGTCAAGGGAGCGATCGCCCCTTTTCTCTGTAAAAATAGGGCGATCGCTCGTATATAGGGGTGATCGCGCACCTATATTTGTAATTTAATAATATTTTTAATTTATATTATATTTTTTTTATTTAAAGAATCCGAAATTATTACTTCCGAATTACATTAGGGCCGATCGCCCTCTTCCATTCGCGCGTTCGCGCGAAGTTACTGGAATTTTGGAGCGATCGCCCTATATGAGGGAGCGATCGCTCCCTTGTCCATCCCTCTGTTCTCAAATTCCAATCAGTTATTTAACGTTTTTTGTTAGTTTTTTAGAATTTTCCTCAGTTTTTAACGATTTCGGTTAGTTTCTCGAATTCCAGTTAGTTTTTTAGAATTTTCGCCGCTTTTAACGTTGTCCAGTTAGTTTTTCAGAAAGTTCAGTTAGTTTTCAAATTGTAATCTTCATTAAAAAAAATATAGAGTACAAAACTTAACAATAATAAAAAGAATAAGTATTATATAAAATTGACCACATCCCGGTCACGTAGGATACCCGTCAAGGATAATTAGACGGGTAAATTCATCGGGAGGATTGCGAATCCTACTCCCTCTCCTCGGCATACGACGACCACCCGATCTAGATTGTTGAGATGAGGATGAGGATGATCCATCGGGACTTTCAAAACCGCACACGAGGCAAATGGAAACTAGGCCTAAATCCCGAATCCCGAATGCCGCTCAAAGGCGTCTGAGTATAATTGCTAGAAGAAGGGAAGGAGCTCGAGGCGGTTGCGTGAAACCAAACCGATTCATCATTTCGGTAAAAGAATTACCCTGGTCTGTCTGGGTGAACTCGTCTCGATCGAACTCAAACCGATGCATATCACCGTATTGATCCCGCATCTCCGGCTCATCCTGCAGTGGTATCCGCCACGCCTACGAACCCGATTCTCCCTCCGTGGCTCCTCTTTAGCAAGATGATCAACCGTTGGAGGGAGCTTGGGCTTGCGATCGTTGCCGCTCCCTAATATGTGTCGGTGTGTTAGTGACACATTGTTGAGTGTAATTCGCAGTCTTCCAAGGATGTGGCATTCGGCTATATATGTACATCCCTTGGAGACTTTGAATCTGCTCAAAACAATGAACTAAAATTAATTAATACGGAAAAATGGTATTGTTTTTGTAAAATCATTGTATGTAATATATAACTTACCACACCCTCATAACCAGTTGAACGTGGCCTGAACCCTAGTCCCTCCAAATTAGACGAATTGTGGATGAGCGATCGAGTAATACGCATATACCATGTCAAATAGGGGTGATGGTAACTCATATCCACTTCACCCAACTCTCCATCAACGACATTAAACTCCCGTTCATTCCACATTGCTATGTGCTGACCATGTTCTTGCATCCAGTTAACGCCTGACCGACCTTGCCGACTAATCCGATGCAAGTCCAAACTGGTGTCGCAGTCATCAGGCACACCTTGAACCATCCCAAATTGTCGCATTACGCGATCCGGAAAGTGCCATTCAACCCTCTCAAAGCAGGATGAGGGCACCTTCGCCCTCCATATAGCTTGGCCCCGAAGACGACGTAAATTCGGAATCGGCACACCGTTTGTAATGGCCGCCACACAACCCGATCCTTGTCTAAATATGACAATCTGGTCTCGATAGCCTTGCGAGGTTATGGGCAACACGAAGTATACGACAATGGACCCTTCCACCTACATATGAAACCATTGACATAAAAAATAATGAGTAAAAAAGCGATATATTACAAAACAGATCATTTACAAAATGAAGTAATTGAAATATACCTGTAACCCACTGGTTGCAATCCAAGAAGTGTTATTGCATCCTCGTTCCTAGGTTGTGTACACAACAACCTCTCCCATGCCCAAAGCTATAAAAAAAAATTATCATTACATACAAAATGATTAAGTCCACTAGCATAATGTAATCATTTATAATTGACATACGTACAATGGTTAAGAAGCCACCACACCCTTTCGAATCGTGCTGAGATGCTACACACATCTCCCTATACAAGAAGGCCAATGCTCCACTACCCCAACTATACTGACCAATATTATTTATTTCCCTAAGAAGTGCGAGGTACATCAACTTCACTAGGTTATCAGGCGAGACGAGCATAATGTATGACCCCGATAATAAGAAAATGTAGGCTCGAGTATATGTCTCAATCATATGCTCGGACGCATTATTGGGAAGTCGTTCAAAATGAGGGAAGTGTCCTAGAACCCATCTCATTGATATCATTCCACCTCTTTTGATGTGCGGTTGAGGGTGCAACCCCAAATAACTCCTCAACAATCTCAATCCATGCCCCCGCACTCCTACTAGTTTCTGAACTAGTCACCGGCATTCCGTCTACAGGAAGACCACACAACATGCCAATATCCTCTAAGGTGATGTTCATCTCCCCTACAGGTAAGTGAAAAGTGTGGGTCTCTCGGACGCCATCTTTCAATCAAAGCCTCAATTAAATGCCAATCATATTGTATATGACCTAATAAATACACTCCATAAAATCCTGTATTTTTAAGCTTATCTTCTATCCTCCAATCAACTCTAGCTGGAAGTACTGGACCACGCCTAGGTCTTAAATTGATTAACTGTTGTCCCTCCCAAATATATTTAGATCTATGTGTATCCTGAGAAGTCAATACATGTGGATCGATTGGCCCAGGATCAATAAATTGTTGTTGTTCATGTTGATTCATCTGAAATACAAAAATTTAATAGTAATTAAATTTAAATGGGACATAAAGTTTTGCTACATTTAAATAGAAAAATTGCAACATGTTTGTCAAAGTAATTTTAACAAACACTTTATTTTAAATCTAACTTAAAAAAATTCTAACTAGGCAAAAATTAAATTACAATTGTTTAATTCATTGACAATCAAAAATTAAGTACATAAATCACAATAGTTTTAACAACAAATTATATAAAAATGCACAAATAAAAATTCTTAGAAAAATATATATAGCTAAAATTAACAACTCAAAATAAATTAAAAAAAAAAAGAAATATAATTAACCATTCTTAGGTACCAAAGTAACACTTTCTCTCACAACTCTTTAAACTTCTTCTCTTCTCCTTCTCCTTCTCCTTCTCCTTCTCCTTCTCCTTCTTTCTCTATCTCTCACTGCACTTGCTCCTTCTTCTTCCCTTCTTCTTCCCAGTGTTTCAATTGGAAAGTAATTGAAAATTTGAATCCGGAGATGGTATAACCGGATTCAAATTAAAGCAAATCCGGAATTTGCATTTCCGAATTTGAAGATACGCCACTAAGGAGCGATCGCTCCATATGGGGGGCGATCGCCCTCTCCTTTTTTCAGAATATTAATTTGTTTTTATATTTTGTATTAAAAAAAAATAAAAAATAGAATCCGGAGTTATCAATTCCGGATTACACTATGAGCGATCGCCCGCCGTAAACGTGCGATCGCTCCCTATTTTCCAGAAAATATTATTTTCCTAATTTATCAGCTTTGAAAAATAAAAAAAAAAATAGAATCCGGAATTGGTGACGCCGGAGTACACTTGGAGCGATCGCTCTATATAAGGACGCGATCGCTCCCTATTTACGGACATATTATTTTTGGAAATTCAATTTTGGAAAACAAAAAAAAAAAAATTTCGAAATTGGTAATTCCGGAATTCATAATCCGGAATTACCAGTTCCGGATTTCAAGCCAAAAGTGCTACTATGGTACTTAAGTTTTTAAAAATGTTATTTTGATATATAAATTTTTAAAAAGCTACTCCCTCCGTCCCACGTTAGTTGAGACTTCTTTCCCTTTTGGCCCGTCCCACGTTAGTTGAGACTGTCCAAAATGGCAAAAATTTTAATATTTTATATTCACCCTACCCTACCCACTCATTCTCTCTCTTCATTTTTCACCATACAAATTATTCAACCAACCTACTATTAACTTCACTCATTCTCTCTCTTCATTTTCTACCACACATTTTCATTATCTTATTCATTTTACTTAATTGGTGTGCCCAAAAAGTTAGTCTCAACTAACGTGGGACGGAGGGAGTATATTTTAAAAAAAAAAATCATGAAATTCTGTTCACAACAATTTACAATTTATAGTCGTGAACCAAATTTAGTTCACCATTATTTTTTAAAAATAGTAACTCGATGCTATAAATTTTATAATATAAAGTATTAAAATATTTTTTATTGACATCAAAATGAATGTTAAAAAAAATTCAAATTTACTTTTCTAACATAATAAATAATCTTTACCATTTTTCTCACTCATTATTTCTTATACTTTACTTTTATTCTCACAACATCAATGAACTTACTATTTTCTATATCACATTCTCTTTCATATCTCACTTTTTATACTCATAACACTTGAACCTTTTATACATTTTCTTAATTTTCGTGTAAAATCATTTGTAAAATCTTATATGCAACAAAGAAATTATATAATAATAAAAATAAAAATTATTTTAATAGAGAAATATTAAAATTATGTCAAATGTACCCAATATTAGACTTTATTTATAGAAAAGAAGAAATTATGAATTAATAGAATTTAAAGTATGACAAAAGTTGAGTCGCTATTAATTGTCATGAACTAATTTAGTTCACCAAATTACAAAAAAATAAAAAAAAAAAGAGGCTAATATTTACTAGTTCCATCTCAAATTCATGGAATTCCGGACCACATGAAATCTCAATCCTCCCCCTACTTAACCCCAATCCCAAACCCCTCTTATCTTCTTCATCATAGCTCACTACACTCAACGCTCTCTCTGCATTTACCTCCCTCAACAATGGCTGTAAATTATCTCCTTCTGATTTCAGCCATTTTCTCTCTCTTCATCCCTTCAATCCTCTCTCGCAACACCTTACCATCTCAGACCACCACAGCCACCCTCGACGTCTCAGAGGCAATTCAACAAACACTTAATGTGCTCACCTTCAAACCCACAATAGAAGAACAAGAACAGTCTCTTTCCCTTTCCACCGCAACTTCTTCCTCTTCCTCGGCCTTTTCAGTCTCTCTCCACCCTCGTTCTTCTCTCACAAAACCCACCCACAAAGACTACAAATCTTTAACGCTCTCCCGACTCGACCGAGACTCTGCACGTGTCAACTCGCTTTACTCCAAGCTCCACTTCGCACTCTCTGGATTCAACAGCTCCGACCTGAAACCAGTCAACGACGTTGTTTACCAGCCGGAGGAGCTCGAAACTCCGATTAGTTCCGGTTTCTCTCAAGGCAGCGGTGAGTATTTCGCCCGGCTTGGAGTGGGTCAACCCGTTAAGGAGTTTTACATGGCTATTGATACTGGAAGTGACGTTACTTGGCTCCAGTGTGACCCTTGCACGGACTGTTACCAACAATCCGACCCGGTTTTTAACCCGTCCGGTTCTTCAACCTACAGTCCGTTGCCTTGCAGTTCCCAGCAGTGCACCGAACTCGACGTCTCCGCTTGCAGGGGCGACACGTGTCTCTACCAGGTTTCTTACGGGGACGGATCTTACACCGTCGGCGACTTCGCCACCGAGACTCTGTCGTTCGGAAACTCTGGCTCGATTCCGAAGGTCGCGATCGGATGCGGCCACGACAACGAAGGATTGTTCGTTGGCTCGGCTGGACTTGTGGGACTAGGCGGCGGCTCACTCTCACTTCCATCTCAGCTCAAGGCTTCATCTTTCTCGTACTGCTTGGTCAGCCGCGACGCCACCTCCTCGTCGAGTCTCGAGTTCAATTCAGCTCCGCCGAGCAACTCAGTAATCGCGCCGCTGCTACGCAATTCCAAGGTGAAAACATTCTTTTACGTCGGCATGAGCGGAATCAGCGTCGGCGGAAATCCACTCCAGATCTCTCCGTCTGTGTTCGCCGTCGACGAAACCGGCCACGGCGGGATAATCGTCGACTCCGGAACCGCCGTGACACGTCTCCAGACGGCAGCGTACAACGCCCTCCGGGACGCCTTCGTTCAGGGAACCCAAAACCTTCCGAAATCCACCAGTTTCGCATTATTCGACACCTGCTACGACCTTTCGGGCATGACAACAATTTCCGTCCCAACGGTGTCGTTTACGTTCCCAGGAGGCAAAACGCTGCCGTTAAAGCCAAAGAATTACCTGATACCAGTTGATTCAAGCGACAAATTCTGCCTGGCATTTGCGCCGACGCAAGGCTCATTGTCTATAATCGGAAACATACAGCAGCAGGGGACACGTGTCAGTTACGACATAGCCAATTCTCAAGTCGGGTTTACGCCCAATAACTGTTAAACCCGATTTAAAACAATTAAATAAATTGTTGTTAAATTAAATTACGCTTTTATCCTTGACTGGGACAGTTAGTAGAAGGACAGCTGGGACAGTGAAAATATTTATTGGCGTTATTAATATGTGGGGCCTATTTGATTTGTGTTTGTCTAGGTGGATGGGGTCCACCTTGTATAAATGTAAAGTGAAGCCTAAGTATTTGGATATATTTTTTATGCTGCAGTGTTTAAGTGTAATTAAATTTACTAGTATTAATTTCCCATAATTACCCTAAACCAAACGTAATTCTCAAAGAGGGCAAACATTTTTGTTTATGCTAGTGGAATTCATGAGGGGCAATTTTTATTCCCTTAAGGCCCTCCATTATCTTTTAGAGTTACTCCTTTCGTGCCACAGTACAAACTACACTTTTTTAATAGTGTTTCACTACAAACTTTTTATAATGAAAATATTTTATTACTTTAATAATAATGAAATCCACATGTTATACTCAAAATAACAATTCAATTATTATTTTTTGTCTCACTCTCTCTCATATCTCAGTTTTCATATCTCAGTTTTCAGATGTTATAATTATTTTTAGTGTTTCATAGCTTTTATGATACTATCTAAGTTTTTTTGATAAATATCTATTAGACTTATTTTGGCTTCAAAAAAATTTCTACAAAAGTTTTAGACTCAGATATAGATGTCTTTTAGAGTTCTTTTACTCTGGATGGTGGATGTATTTTTTTAGGTGCTTTAGAAGAAAAAATAAAAATGTCTGTTTTTTAAAGAATTAGTATTAGTCCTAAGGGGGTATGGAACATTTTTTTTAAAAGATGGTAGCCGTTAGGGTCTTTTCATGCTAGTAAACATCAACAAACTGTTGGTTAAATTATTAAGCGTATACGACAACGGGATGGGTTGCATGATTAGGGAAAGCTAGTAATGTCGTACGTTAAAGATTCTCGTTGAAATTCAAAAGCTAAATTAGTTACATCCACCGATTTTATTTTATAATTCAACAATTTTCGATTATTAGGATTGATATTATTATAATATTATAAACGTTGAATCATTTATAATACACGATATAATAAATAAAAATGATACATATGATATCGATTTGACTTTTTCATGAAGAAATATTGGGTAGAGTAATTAATGATTAGAAACAAATAAGATTTTTTAACGGTTGGTTATAAGTTTTGAATGGTCAATTGAAAAAAAAATAGTTACTTTTAAACTATTAATCTACTCCCCCGCCTCCGAATAAATAAATAATGCAGTTCGTTTTAAATGAATATGGTTTAGTAATTTGTAAATTACTTATACCGTTGTACAATGATAAATTCCATTAAAATAATTCTTATTTTAAAATAAATTAAAATGTAAAGTGTGACAATTATTATTATACGTAGTATTAATCTATGCAAAACCTTGAAATTAAGACTAAAGATACTAAGTTTTTAAAGGATTATGTGATTGTCTTTGATCTAACATTTCTTCTTTTCTTTCTAAATTTTTCGATATCCCAATTGTGAATTGTAAGAATGTGATCATCAACTAAGATTGTTTAGTTGTTGTTTCCACCTTATATCAGACGCATCTAGCTCTTTTAATTTGTTATTTAAATGGTACACAAAATAACTTAACTGACAAAAAGAAATACCCTTCTTCCCAAAAAAAAAAAAAAAAAAAAAACTGCCCCTACCAATTTGTTAATAGTTCGTTATATATTTAGAAAAATAAAATTTTAAAAGTGAATAACAAGAATATTTGTAAAAAACATCTTTTAAAATTTAGTAAAATTCAATTTTTTTCACAACGTCCCTTCAATGAAAAATAGGCATTCGTGTTTAAACAAAGGAGTAGGTTTTTAGGACTAGAGGGAGATTTTTTTTTTCCAAAAACAAAAAATGTATGAAAATATGATATTCTCCCTCCGTTTCACTTTAATAATCTCTACTTTGATGCATTTGTAATTTTATATCAAAGTTATAATTATTTATAAAGGAAATGAATTAGTGACAACGTTTATGAATTTAACTAGATATAACAGAATGGCGAATGCAGATGGCACGTAAGGGCAACTCCAAGGGTAGTACTAAAACCTAATTTTAATATTCATTTTGAAGTATTTTTATCTCCAATAGGTAAAATGTTGAATACAAAAATTTGATTAAGTAATTATCAAAGTATCATATTTAGGACTTTGCTAAGGACAAAAGGGTAAATTCCTTGCATCTCCAATAGATAAATATTTAAAAAAACAATTAATATCCTATTAAATCACGCGGGGCCCATGAAAATTATTGATGAGATATTAAAAATTTTGCAGGAGATAGTGATTTAATTTTTGATTTAAATTTATTTAAATTTTTATATAATTATTTATAAAATTTTAACTTTTATTAAAAAATAATTAATTAAATAATTATTATATTTCGAAATTATTTATAAAATTTTATTTTTTGATAAAAAATAACTAATTAAAATAATTATTATATTTCAAAATTATTTATCATATTAAAAATATTAATAAAGTTATTAACTTAAAAAAAAAAAAAAAAACTAATTTGGTACCTAATTTTTGATACCCATTGTTGGAGATGTTTTTTTGATACATGTGCAAATAGTGTTTATAGGTATCAAAATTTGATTTTGATACGTTTAGTACTAGGACTACCATTGGAGTTGCCCTAAGCAACTACTCCCCCATTTCAAAATAAATGTTGCAATTGACTTGTCAACATTTTTAATAAATGTGATTTACTAGTTTGATAAAATGGCACTGTGTTTAACTTTTTTATTTTGAAATGTGACATTTATTTTGAAACGAATCAAAATGAAAAGTACGACATTTATTTCACGACCATACGGACAGAGTATTGAGAAAGAAAGAAAGAAAGAAAGAGAGGAGTCGTGAGTCATTTTAGTGTTGCGGCTAGCTAAGGATCCCTCAGAAAATCAGATTCAGTTGATAAAATTGTTTGTACTGCTAGAATTTCATACATCCATGCATTAAACATGGCTGGAAACATGGACGGCTGTGAGCAAGGAATTGCGTAACGGCCATCTACATGCACATCTAACCAAAAAACGAGTTCGGTTGTTATCTATTTCCGGCGTAAAATGTCACGTATTAAAATATGGGCAAGTTATACAATAAGGTCTAAATTTTATGAAAAAGTATCAATTTGAAGTCTCACTTTGCAATTTCGCCTATTTAGTGTCTTACTTGATCTTTTTTTTTTTTTTTTAGTTAAGGGCTTTTTAATGGAATTGTTTAAAAAAAAATCAGTTAAATTACATGTTAGTTGCACGTAAAAATCAAATTGAATTAATTTTTATATGGATAGTTGTTTTAAAGGATCAAAGTAAGCAAGCTTATAAAATGAAAGAGATGTGAAAAAAAAAAAAAAACTTTTTATGTATAAGAATCCAACCCTATTTTTTATTTTGAATATTATAACCCATCCCAATTTCTATTTCCAAACGCAATCATCCCCAACCTCATCCTTCACCTTTTCCACCAATCCACCTCCACCACCCATGGCCGCCCTGCACCATCCCAACCTTTTTCGCCGCCAACGCCCCTGCTAAATCATATGCCCTGCACATCTACTCTCCTAAATCACATCTCTCTCTCTCTCTCTCTCTCTCTCTCTCTCTCTCTCTCTCTCAGAACCCAACCCTAACCCATAAACTTACCTTCAAAATCAATTCCTTTGAGTGAGTGTCTCTCTGTGTTTTCATGCTTATGTGTTCGTGTTCTTGTATGTGTGTGTTTTATCTTAATCTGGGTTAAAAATACTTGTCGAAAAAGTGGTTTAGTAGGAGGAAAAGGGTGATGGAGGTGGCGGATGTATGGGGATGGTGACTAAAAAAAGCAAGAAGAAATGTTGAAGGGTGGGGGGGGGAGGGGGAGGATTGAGGCTATTAGGGGAAAAATACATATCAGGGTGAACTCATCAATTTATTGACTAATTAACTTTTAAATTATTTAAATTGTGTATAAGAATATTGTTCATTTGATTTAATATGTTAAATAGTGCATACAATGTTGTACAAATAACTGATGCACAATATTGGTGAAAAAAGAATTATTATTTTTGTAAATAATTTTTGATTTTATTTCTTATATAAAAGAGTTTTTTGTAATAATAAATATTTTTTTGTCAAAAAAATTAATAGCAAATAATAATCAATATTAAAGAAAATAAATTTGTTTACCTTTTAAATTAAAAAATTGCATTTAACCCCTTTAAAACAACCGTCCATATACAATTAATCTAATTTGGTCATCATTTGCAAACAACCGCCCACAAGTAATTTAATTGATTTTTTAACGAATTTTGTCAAAAAGCCTAAATTGAGCAAAAAGTGTCACGTTAGACTCTAAATTGCCAAAATTGAAAAGTTAAGCCCTATTGGTACCTCTACTTAAATTTTAGACCCTATTTTATAATTTGCCTTTATAATATTATTGAGCATACCCCTTTCATACTTTAACTTACTCCTTGTCCCAAAATCTTCACATTTTGTTTATCGTTACTACGAAATAACCTCGATCAATAATTTGATTATACAACTGAAAATCTAAAACTTAAACTTGTTATTAATATACCATCAAATAATACAAGTTTTAAAATTTCATTAGGACAATTGAATCAATGTAAAATTATTGCGTGCAGTAGACTAAAGCTAGGAGGTGTGTAACTGTGTATAACATTCATTACTCCAATATATATATATTACTTCCAACGTTCCCGAAATGAATGTCAAAAAAAAGTTTTTAATTTGCTCTTGATTCCTCTGTTCCAACGAAAGTTGAATCGAAAAAAGTTTCAAATTTGCTCTCGATAAAAAATAAATTTAAAACTTTTTTCAACATTCATTTAGAAACATACGGATCATGAACAAATTTGAAACTTTTTCAACATCCATCCATCTATCTATGGACATTTGGGAACAGAGGGAGTTATGTCTTTTCTTCTCTCTCCTTCACGTGTAACCTAGCTCATTTTCATACAAGATCAACAAACGTGTCAATTTCTAGGCAACAAGCTCACAGTACAACTTTTGCACTCACAACAAACCGTATCAAATGCAAGCAAGATGAATCGAACCCTTTAACCTTACTAGCATTGCGTGTCCTATCTGACAACCTAAGCTTTAAGATTTGGTCATAACTTTTCATGTTATCATAGCATGTATAAGACCCTAGCTAGTTCTGGCCACCATCAATGTTCTCACAGATAAGCACAGTTTTTGTCAGCATGTCCGAGAACTATGAAATGGTGAGAAAAGACCATGGATGAATCTTCTCGGGTGGGAATGTGCAGTACAAACGCGTTGAGGTAGGGAGCATGACCATGTCGACAAGAAACGAGAAACCAGCATTGCACATAATGTAGCCTATTGGAGAAGGGAGATGAACTCAACGTTACCCGTAGAGCAGCATGTCGGACAAGAAAGAAATGGTGCTGCCCGCAGAGCACGATGTCCGGAAAGGTCATGGAAATACCTTCGCAAACATTAGTTGTATAAAAGGAATACATGGATGGTCATGAGCGGCGAACCCAGGATGTAATTGGACGGGTCAAAACTGAAGAAAAAAAAATTACTGTTTTTTTTTTTTATACAAGTGGTATATATAAACAAAAAGTGTCAAATCAGGTGGCACAGCCTTTGTACACTAGGAGTAAACTCAACTAAAGCACCTAGCCAACCACAATTTTTAGGGGTATAAATGCTATATTCTTAAAGGTAATAAAAGCGACATAATCAAGAGGGTCGAATGATCCCCATTAGCTATACGTGGCTTCGCCACGGGTCATGACGGATTTTTTCTGCACCCCCAATTAAAGTTTATACACATGTTGGGCATCGTACAAGTTGGGAATTTACGATGTAGATGCCCTAATTTGAGGAGGGTTATTGAGATATAGGTGCGAGCGTGGTTGATAGGTGCTACAGTGTTCGGGATCATTACGGGGCCGCACAGTAAAGATGCTAGGGTGTTCGTGATCATACAAACATACACTTTTAATTATGCCATTAACATCAACTGCATTATAACACTTTACTTTTCTGCTTCAATTGACAAGTTACAAGATTTTCTTCTTTAAGTCATGACAAGTTATCAACATGCAATCATTCAATACGACTGAAAATATAGAAACCGAATAAAAATACTTAACTACGAATCATGAAATGCTCCGTGTCAACACCACATAAAGAAATCTTTGAAAAGATGAAACTTTTACTATCAAAAATACGTACCCGATATCTGGTAGGGTTCTTCCCCTTGCTATAAATCACTATTATCCACCTTTAGAGCTATCCTCTCTCTTGTTAATCACAATATGAAATCAACTTTGAAACTGATGTGAAATGCAGTTTTTCAACGAAAAGACTCCAAGGATTTGGCAGTATTCACAAAGGTAGCACTTTTATTGAAACCTTCTAGCACAAGAATCCTCATGGCTTCCACGCCAGTTTGCAATGTGAAATCCAACTGAAAAAGATGGCAAAGAATTACCCCCTCCGTATCATTATAAATGTCGAGCTTTTCTTGTTGATTTGTCCCAAAATTAGTGACGCGTTTCTAAATAAGGAAATAGTTTTTCTACAATTTTACCATGGTACAAGTAATATACAAACAAGTAAAACACAATCCTCATAATGTTTGAAGAGAACCACAGAAATTATTACAAAACGGAGTCATACTCCCTCCAACCCAACAAGATATTTCCATACTTTTAATGGTTGATGTTTTACTTGCTTGTACCTTCTGGCAATAACGCAATATTTTTTCTTTTTAAGAAATGAGACTATCTTTTTTGGACTGGGCGAAGACCGTTATACGGAAAAATCCAGTAAACTATATACCTCTTGACGTTCTTGTCGGTTGAATTGTCTAAGAACAAAGTTGGCAGCATCCATTTTTCCTGGGGGCCTTCCAATGCCTGTGCATAGCTTATATAGCTCATCAAAAAAATATGCATGTATCATTTAGAGAAGAAACTTGAAAATACTATCCTCGGCATAAATACCTATTCTCAAACGAGGAAAATCACGGCTCCCTTTGAGGTGATTGATTACACTCTTCATCCTGGTGAAGTAGAAGAAGACATTAATATTGCTTCTGTAGTCAACTCAACTACATACTTCTTTGATAAAGAGAAATCTCTAGCTCCCACATACAACAGAAAAATATTACTACCTCCGTCCCAAAATGAATGTCCATTTACATTTTTTATATTTTCTTTTGGCCAAGATCAAATTTGATATTTTTTGGATATTCATTTTGGGATGGAGGGGAGTAATTCTTATAAATTATCATGTCAGTCATCAGGAAACAGGACAGGCATCATAAGCTACCAGATTCAGAAACCTAGTGCAAAGAGAAATGTTTCCAAAGATTTCACACACATTATAACCATAATATTGCATGCTACATACCCATTATGTCCTCCATGTCCACCTTTGGGCAATAACCGTAACTTTGCAAATGGCAAATCTAAGTCATCATAAATCTGTAGATTACAAACAGACAAGAGTTTAAAGCTTGAACGAAAGTAATGCTGGAGCCTACTGCTGAACATCATAGGTAGAAACTTTACCAGAAGTACTTGCTGCAGTGGAATCTTGTAATATGAAACAAGCGGTCCAACCTTTGAAAAAGTTCAAGTTAAGATAACAAACAACGATATAAACAAGCATTAGGATACATTATTTTCTCAATTTAGCTTACTTACAGACTCACCGCTACAATTCATGAAAGTCTGAGGTTTGGCGAGAATAACTGGGGTATTTCCAATATAACCTATAAAGAAGAAAAAAGAAATCTGAAAATATCAATTACAGCATAGCTATATACAAGGAGATGCAAGTCTATCACCCATGATTCTTCATTGGTAACTTTCATACTTCAACTATAACTATCAAGATGGTTATCATATCAAGATATAAAGCACGAGAGAAAAAATACGTGTTCGCAAATTCGACAGTTCTGGAGTACTTTTAGAGTCATTGAAAGACATAAATAAGTGGAACACTCTCTTAATACCTTTATGTTTCTACTTGAATGAGGCCAATTTTCAAGGAATTGTGTTCGTCTTATACAAGAGTAGTTATAAGCATAAATAAATTTGTAATCCACTAGTTCATTCATATATTCTTCAATTCAAGCTAATGGATATGAGAAAGATTTAATCTGAGGGTCCCTTATATAGCTACCCCTTATCTTGGCTAGGGACGCGTGAAATTTTTCAGCAAGAATGAGGGAAGTTGCGACAGAAAGCCATATCCTCACTAAAATATATATTCTTTTTTATTTGGATAAAACATTATAGCAGAACTTAACAAGAAGCAGAAGTTGAAAATGATACGGTTACTTCTTAATGATACTAATTAATATAAAAATAACACAAGGTTATGATACAAGAAGGTAATAAGCATAGCAATTTCTTTCCAATAAGCAATTAATTGATATTTGTACCTATACCATGGTAAATGTTGAAATGAGTAACGTATACTTAAATTCAGTGAAGGCCCCTTACTCATCCTCAAGGATTAGACATCTTCACTTTGATCCTACTACGGAATCTAATTGCAAATTTATACAAACAATGTTTCTTTATTGTGTGGTTACTCTACAGAGATACAGCTTTTGGCTCTAGTAAAGGAAAACATATATAAATGTTTCACTTGAACCGATTGTTCAAAACAGTTATGAATGACAAATCTTAGTAGTGGGTGTTCCACGCTACATGCATATAGTAGAATTATCTTAACATTATGTGCAAGTTAGTCATATCTATTCCCCCAGGTACAATTCATAGTACGGATATCAAGTGTCTAAATTTTATAAGAATTTTTTCAGGCTTGACAAAATTATTAATAGGCATGATAAGCATACAACCCCATCATTTATAACTATACCCACAAAGTGTGACATATTAGCCTACTCATAAAGATACAAGAAAAAAAATTCAAGAATTGACAGCTAACAAAGTTAGAAAAGGAGGGTACCTTAACAAGCTTGCCAAGTTTTTGACATATAAACATCATTTTAATTGAATAGTACAGAAAGTTAAGGAGATATATTATTAACTTGATAGAAATACTAGAGTAGCAAATTCCGAAATAGTGAATGCAAACAAGTCACCAAGATAAAAAATCCTTGCCTAGATAACTTTTTACTATAACTACCAAAACCTTGTAAGTTTCCAAAGTAAAACACTTGCTATTGAAGAATTCCTAAGAAAAGTTGAGGGGCAATGATCAGTAGAACCTTTGCACTACTACAGCTTCTTTGACAAGCAGTCTAGTCAAAACTTTGTTTCTTTATTAAACTATTTTGTGACGAGCCTCTCAGAACAACCACCTGTCAACTTAATGCTCATATATTTGTCTTTATAGAAATAGAAAAAACATAGACAAAAAAAAAGTTATTTCCGGTTTTTGTTCGTAGTCCTTTAGGTGCTTTCTAAGTCAAATTATATACTCCCTCCGTCCCGCTGATTACTTCACCCTTTTGGCTCCGGCACGCAAATTAAGAAAGTGGGTGGGAAGAAAAAATGTTGTGAGTGTAATTTGAAAATAGGAGAGAGAATGAGTGGAGGGAATAGTAAATTATAATGGTGTTGTGAGTATTAAAATAATGTAGGAGAGAGAATGAGTGGAGGGAATAGTAAAGATTCCTTTGCCAAAAAAGGAAAGGTGAAGCTTTCAATGGGACGCCCAAAATGGCAAAAAGTGAAGTTATCAGCGGGACGGAGGGAGTATATACAACCAACTATTCAAATATTAATTTCACAAAGGAAACTGACATATACTTCGTTTTGCTAGAGAAATGAAAAAAATCCAGATCATTTCCAAGATAGCTACAGGCGCACCAGCAACCACAATGCCAAAAACTATACCCTACTACAGTACAATGAGAAGAAACAGGAATAAGGGCATTATAAGAAACACAAATTTATTTATGCGGTGTGGCAAAACAAGATATAGTAAAAATAGAGCATATTTTTAACACTGACACAACCCTTTTATATTGAATGCCATGGGTCGTTGGGGAAACCCGTAGAAGGGGGATCACCCTCTTCTACTAAGAAAGAAATTGTTAAAAGCAATTCTGCAAAAATAAGAGCAAATCATTCAAACCAAACCTTTTCCAAAGAAGGATTTGAAGGAAACACTGCCCATGGAGATCCCCTCAGCATCAGCGATTGCATCTACCATCTCAAAGCCTACCTGTTTACACACGCCAATAACTAAGAGACACGGTTAGACACACAGAGAGATGGGGTCGGTGCATTCAATAAGTTAAGGAATTTTTTTGTCTTGTAAAAAACGCCTGCAAATCTTGATAAAGAGGTAAAAGCACAGAGAATATTCAGACATGACATAGCAAACTTCGGTAAATGTAGATGTGAAATCCTTCAGAATTCAAAATTGGCCTTCATCAATAACAGCCAACACCAACAAAAAGAAAGCAATGATGTGTAATTTGTAACAGTATTTGAAGAGAATAATTCTTGGAAGACTTTATTCATTAGTGCAGTGCTTCTGTTAATCTGGCCATTATTACTACTTCCTCTGTTCCATGTTAATTAGTCTTTGACAATAAGTTAATCATAAAATTAATTATCTTTATAAGGTTCTAAAAATAGTTATTCATAGTATTTTTATGGTGCATCAATGACAATTTTTAGAATTTCATGAGGATGGTTAAATCTTCATAATTTTACTATCGAAGTTCAATCAAGTTGATTAAAAAATTCAAACTATGACTATTAATGTGGAACGGAGGGAGTATCACTTTATAATGTATAGCACTATCCAGAAACTTTGAAGGAGGTGCTGTCCATTAAACACACACTACATCCATCAACGAAAAAGAGTCTCTTTACTCCCAATATTGCATTAACTGGTTCACCAGATCTTTACAAGATCATTTAAAGATTCCATTTAAAAAGAGAAGAAAATCACTCCCTTCTCTTGGCTCAAATCCAAATCAACAGAATTGTTCCCTCTCCGGTGCTAAGGTCTCAACATCTTAAAATACCCATTTACAGTCACTGGAAATACAAGAACAAACACAAAAGTCCGTAGCAATCAAGCACATATAAAAATAACTACGATGCAAGCAACCTTTTCGTCACTTGAAAAGTTTATACACAAAAATAAAACACAACAATTCTAAGAAATCACTAATCAGAGACCTGAGCTCTTGTATACCGATGTCCAAGAAAATACAGTAACCTCTTTTTTGTAAGCAACAATATCTAAGAAACGGGCAATTACAAATATTCTATTAATTAAGGTCATCTGGTTCTTTCCACACTCAATCAAACACCATTTAATCCAGGAAAGATGGGTCATGGGTGGAATAATGTGTTGCGGTCAACAGTAACTGCGACTAATACAACAACAATAAAGCCTAGCCTTAGTCACAAAACGATTTGGGGTCAGCTAACGCAAATTGTCATAAGGAATCGTCAATCGAGAACAAAAAAAAATGAATTAGCTAAACAATCAATGGAGATCACTTCACAGCTTCCATTAAACCGAGCTTTTTTATAAATTAGAAAATAAAAGTAAAGTAAAGCACAGGCAGAGCCACCCTAGGCAATAAGAGGGCAGTTGCCCCCCTCCCTTCATCTTTTAAAATTACATATTAGCACTAGCAATTTTAAGAAGATATGACTTGTTACATTTCCTTCTTTTAATTAAATTCAGATATTTTCTAAAGTTGAAGTATTTTTGCCCCCCCCCCTTCTAAAAATACACAGGCTACTGTCACTGAAGTAAAGCGAAACATTTTTTCAATTCAGTGAAAAGGTTGAATCTTGCAATTACACTACAAGCATTCACACAATCCTTAAGTTCACTAGCAACAGATTCGTAAACAAACATTAGGAAGAGTAATGTCTATGGCACTCTTCCATTTCAACCAACCTGCTTTAATCCTGAGCCACATATCTATCCAATTCTATATCTTTTTGGATAATAATTCAAGATAGCGAAAAAAGTCAGAAGATTGGACAACCACTAGTTCCCAAAAATTTCGTAGTATGACTCATTAGTTTGATGTCCTGATAGTTGGCACAATCTTGTACATCGCCTTTGTTCTTGTACAAAGTAGTCAAAGTACTTTTCCTCCGCTCTGATAGCATTGTGTTACTTCTTCATATCTTGTTTAATAGTGTTGTTAACAATTCTATCCCCCTTTCCCCAAAACATCTCCAAACCTCTATGGGTATGCCATCCTACCCTACGACTTCTTCAATCCCATCTTTTTCATTGCCATTTTAACTTTACTCTTTTGAATTTTCCGCATATAATCCAGATTAACAATACTCAAATGGATATTTAAATCTCCAATACCCTGCTCTTGATCGCCATTAAACAAGGTATTAAATTACGACCTCCATGTATCCTTTATCTCCTTATCCCCGACGAGAACTTTTTGTTCTACACCCTTCACACATTTAACCGTCCCAAAAATCTTGTGTCCTATTATCACTCATACCAGCAAGTCTATATATGTCTTTTTCCCCTTCTTTTGTATCCAATCTAGCATAAAGCTCTTGATTCACATTTGCTATTGCGTCTCTTACTGCTTTATTTGCTTCTCTTATAGCCTCCTTATATTTCTCATAATTCTCATCGCTTCTACATTTTCACAATAATTTGTGGCATTCCTGCTTGCTTTTTATAGCTTGATTTACTTTCTCGTTCCACCACCATTATGTCTCCTTACTTGGTGGCATGCTTCCTTTAGATTCTCCAATGACTTATTTCGCTACCTCCTTTATGGTACGCTCATTCTTAGTCCAAGTCGAAGTTATATTCATATCCATAATTTCGAACCAAATACCAATATTGGCCATCTTAGCCAAAAATCGTTGTTGTTCTCCCATTGAACCCTCCACAACTTTATTCTCGGGTCTACTAGTAGGTTTCTCTTTCTTGAAATTCTCTTACTTCGAAAATCAAGTACCAGAAGTCTATGTTGAGTTGTTGTACTCTCACCCGGGATAACCTTTCAATCTGTATAACTATTTCTACAAGCGTTTCTTACAGAGAAGAAGTCAATCTAACTCGAATCTAACTCGCATTGCCTCCACTCCTACACGTCACCAAGTGAGATTGTCTTTACTTGAACCAGGTGTTCATTATACTTAAGTTATACTCCCTCCGTCCCGCCCGAAAGGGCACTTTTGGTCAATATAAGGAAACTTTGACCCAAACATAAATGAAAATCTAATCATCTTATTGAAATTCTAAAAATTGTTATTGATAAATTATTGGTTTATGAATAACAATTTTTAGAATTTCAATAAGATGATTAGATTTGCATTTATGTTTGGGTCAAATATAACTTATATTGATCAAAAGTGGCCTTTCGGGCGGGACGGAGGGAGTATAAAAGAACTTCCTAATACAATTAAACAATTATTTAAAATTGGCTAGTTTGGCAACTATATTCCATTTCAAGCTGTTGAATTGGAATTGGAGAGTAGTTTTAGTTCCAAGGAAAATATATTATTCATTCAATTCAAAATCTAAAGCTTGCACTTCAGTTCCCAAACATGCCTAACAGAAACAAATGAAATTCAACAACGAAAGATAGAGAGAGAAGTGTGCGGACATTGTGGCGGGTGCCGTTGTACATCTTTCCAGGGTTGCCAAGTCCAACGATGAGCCAAGGTTGCGGCTTCGGCTTTGGCTTATTCGACACAGCCTCAGCCTCGGCCACCGCCGTCGGTACCGGTGAATCGGAACCGGTGGCTGTCGAATTGGTGGTGAAGATGGCGGATGAGGAAGCGGAAGAAGATAGTGCGTGCATCGTAGTAGGGATACTCCACCTCCTTCTCCAATAAGATGGAATTAGGGCTTTGGTGGAGGAGGTTGTGGAGGGGTGGATGAAGCGGGCGACGGCGGTTGACGACGGAGACACCGACGCAGCAAAGTTCATTATTGAAAGATTATTTTTTTGCACCACTTTCTGGAGCTTGGATTCGGGCCATTCGGCCGATGAAAATATACTTAGTGGTCGCAACGGCAACGTTTTCAGTTGTATTAATCCAACAGAGTGGCCCTATTTGCACCCACCAATTTTCTAATTACACCAACACGCGAAACCGCAACAGCAAACACTTCGCTACATAGCTACAACGGTATCAAAATCAAACGTCATATAAATGCTTTGGTACCTAATACTCCCGGGTAGTACTATATACAAGGCATGATTTTACAAGGCATGTACAAAATGACCAAAATACCCTCATATATATACTTAAAAAAAAAAAAAACCCTTCCCTCCCCCCATTTCAAACGACGGTTTGTTCTCTCTCTCTCGTATAGCGCCTGTTCTCTCTCTCTCTCTCTCTCGAAACAAACGAACGTCGCTCTCTCTTCTCTCTCTCTCACTCGACGAACGCCGCCATCACCACCGCCGGAAAACATGAAGACAAACCTCCCTAAAACCGGTGGAAAGTCCGTCACTTCTTCCGCCGCTCCAAAAGTAATTATTTTTAACCTAGATTTTAAATTTGAAACCCAACAACAAATTTATGCCTAAAATGGATTATATAATGCTTAATGTTGTTTAAACGTATCCTAAATGGTTCTAATTGCGATTTCGTAACATTAATTTGGGTTTTTTGTTTGAATCGGATACGAATTCGTGTGCCTAAAATTTGAAATTGTCGGCGTGCGTTTCGTATGAACACATACGAAATGTCACCAACATTTCGGGTATTGGCATACGAAATGTAACCGATTCATCGGTTACATTTCGTATGCCAATACAAAATGTTGGTGACATTTCGTATGTGTTCATACGAATGGTAACCAACATTTCGAGTATTGGCATACGAAATGTAAGCGATTCATCGGTTATATTTAGATGCCAATACCCGAAATGTTGGTGACCATTCGTATGAACATATACGAAATTTCACCAACATTTCGGGTATTGGCACACGAAATGTCAACGGTTCTTGAATATTAACTTGTCTCTTATTTAATTTTTTGTAGGGACGTAACCACTGACGGCCTCTAATAGAAAGAGGAAGGCCGAGGAGGCGTGCGGCTAAGGCGGATAAACGGAGCAAAGATTCACGACAAGAATGTCGTGATTGAGGAGCCTGTGGTTGAGGAGAGTGATAGTGAGGGTAGTTATTCTAGTGAGGATTCATCTTCACGTACTCGGTCCGAGGTGCATACGTGCGGGAGGCACATTTATCTAGTGATGATGATGAGGAGGAGGAGGAGGAGGAGGCGGCGGAGGAGGCGGAGGAGAGTGTCTCGCGAGGCCTCGCAAGAGGCGGGAGGCACGGGGGCGTAAGGGGAAAGTGGTGCTAGGATGACCGGTGGCGGTGAAGAGTAACCCGGTGGCGGCCCTAGGAGGAGGTTCAGTTGTTGTACGGGTTTGGTCATCATCGAGCCCGTAAGATATGGGAGAACGCCACTTGTGAGCCGGTGTTGAAGCGCCAAACGAGGCAGCAGATTCTAGATAAGTAAGTTTATATATGATTTGTTTATTAAATAGCCATTTGCAAAACATTATCAACAATCAGATGACATTTCGTATGCCAACATACGAAATGTTGGTGACATTTCGTATGTGTCCATACGAATGGTCATCAACATTTCGGGTATTGGTATACGAAATGTAAACTGATTCATCAGTTTACATTTCGTATGCCAATACACGAAATGTTGGTCACCATTCGTATGAACACATACGAAATGTCACCAACATTTCGGGTATTGGCATACGAAATGTCATCTGAATCTTGAAACAGAGGGAGTATTAATTATAATTTTTTATTTGGAATCAACAGGTTCTCCCATGCTTCTTTATCGGAGGATGATAGAGCTTGGTGGGCTCGTGTTGAGGGTACCGGCCTCCATTTCCTACATGATGCTACCATTCGCCAGGCCTAGCATAGGCGGCTCCTAACAGCGTTTGTGGAACGGTGGTCTCCGAGACTAATACCTTCCACATGCCGTGGGGTGAGATGACGATCACTATGCATGACGTCACTCATATCCTATGTATATTCTTGTTTGTTGTCTATTTTTTATAAATTACATAAATTTTATCAATTTCATAAATTTTATCAATTTTATTAATTATTTCATTTTCAATTTGTAGGCATCATTTGTTCGGGTGGCCTGTTGGGAAGGCGGATCCGAGCCCGACGTGGCCGGTATCGGGGCACGCCTTGAGACATGTCGAAAGGGGACGACCTACTTTCTTTAGATGGCCTCCGCCGTTCCTTTGAGTCCCCTTCCGACATGGCGACGATGAGCGCGGCTGCTACGTACATCATGTTCCTCTGGGCTCCACGGCTGTTCGTGGACAAGACTCGAGATAAGATGCCCTGCGACTACCTTTCATTGTGCGTGGATATTGACGAGTGGGGGCTACATCTGGGGACAGTGGGTTGGCATATCTATCACGGGAGTTGGGGAAGGCATCTAGATACGGATGCAAGCCGATTGGCGGTTGTTTGAGTCTTTTGGAGGTAATATTTAACAATCATTTAATAATTACAACATGCATTTATGGTTATAGCATTGTTAACTTATTTATTTCATACATTTGCGAGCCTGGATATACGAGCACTTTCCGGTTTTCCGGAGAGAGATTGACCCGTTATGGACGGAGGGCCGGTAGAGGGCTCGTAGATGGGTACGTGCGTCTGTTTGGTAGGGATATGCCCCATCTATTGAAGTTTCGGTATACCACTGGACACGATGACGGTTGATAGGGTGAGTTAGTTATATTTAAAGTTTTACAAATTATTATTTACGTTGACGGTGTCTAACAAATTCATTTTTAGGTTTGTTGGACTCCCTACGGCACCACCCCAGGCGCTTTTACCGGTCTCATACTTGGTGGGGTTATACGCTTCCCGGGATATCACGGAGGCGTATTTGCTCGACCGTGTTACACGCCGGTTTGGGATCCAGCGAGAAAATCCCAGAGACCCCATATCTTGCTCCCCCAAAATTGTTCATTGATAGCGAGTCAAAAGGGGTACAAGAAGTCCTATGGAGGGCGTGATGATGTATGGGAGGATTGGTTAGAGGACGGCTTGGGGGTTTCGATCCATTGCGTAGATGGGGCCCGTCCCAGTGAGCACATCTGAGCCTGTTACTTCCACGTATATGCGGTGGTTCTGGCTAGGACTCATGTTCGGATTACTAATCCGAATCATGATGCCCTAGTTAACGTTCCACCACCGCCTTAGGGTTGTAGAGGCACGAGGCATACTACGCCGCTCACGGATGACAGTTTATCTGCGGATGTGAAAGATAAGATTAGACGGGCCATTGATCTATATGGAGACGCTTCATGATTATGTTAATTTTGGTTGTTTATGTTTGTTTGTAAATTTTGGATAATGTTTGTTTTGGAATATGTTTGAGATATGTAAATTTTGGATAAAATGTTTGTTTTTGGAATATGTTTGAGATATGTAAATTTTGGATACAATGTTTGTTTATGGAATATGTTTGGAATATGTTTGTTTTTTGGAATATGTTTTAGATATGTAAATTTGGGATATGTTCATTTTGGTTTGTAAATATTGTTGGTATTTGTTTCAGTTTGTGTTTCAGGAGATGTTGCTCTCAGACTACCATCTCGTGTGCTTATACACGAGATGGTTTTACTCATCTCGTATATATACACACGACATGTTTTCTTTTATCTCGTATAAACACACACGAGATATATTCTTGGGTAGTTAGTGTATTTCGTGTAATGTTCATACGACAAAAATGAAATAAGTCGTGTATATATATACGAGTTATATATTACATATCGTGTATAAGCACACGAGATGGTAGTCTGAGGGCAACATCTCCTGAAACACAAACTGAAACAAATACCAACAATATTTACAAACCAAAATGAACATATCCCAAACATATTCCAAACATATTCCAAAACTTCATACAAAAAATAATCAATACGCTATACACATAAACTATGGCCTATTTTCTGCATTTCGTGCTTCGTTCGCCATAATTGAGAGTCGGTTGAATGTTTCTATCCGAGTTCTGTATGGCATGATTAGGTTACTTGCGCTTGGATCACGTTGCTCCTCCCAATATAGTGCTACTGATGGTATCGGGTAATCGCTATCCGACATGTGCAGCTGCAAAAGTAATAAAATAGTCAAATATAACAAATTTAGAAAATATAGTTAAATATAACAAATTTAAATAAGATAGTTAAATATAACGAATTAAAGTATCATACCAATATAAAATGGTTTCCCACATGTCCCAACACAAGTGTATCATACCAATATCATTGACTTGTCCATTTCCACGACCCCGTCCCCGTCCCCGTCCCCGTCCCCGACCTCGACCTCGACCTCTCCCACGACCTGAAGCAGCTAGTGGTGGAAGAGATGTAGGAGTGGTAGGGTTAGATGGTGTAGTGTTTGAAGCTGATCTCGACATCAAACCTGATTGTGTTGATGCAATAAATGAAGATCTAGACTGCTTTGCTAGTGGAGGGTGGTGTAGTGGGGACTCCAAAAATGTCTGTCGGTACGCTCCCAATCTGACGATTTACAACCGGTGGTCCGGGGTTTATTTGCCTTTGAAATATGATCCGGCTCGAAGCATCTCCGGTTTGTGGATGTAGCCCTTCATTTATCGTTTGAAATAACCTTCTCTTTACAGTCCAGGTGCGTTGAGTTCATTCAACACAACTTCAAAATCGAGTCCGGTGGGACAAAGTATTCTACTTCAATGTCCAACTTCTTCCAAAAATCATGAATCGAGGACAACTCAATCCGGCCCCCGAGTTTTGTATGCATGCAATCTCGTGACTACATGGAAGTCCATGTGTTCGCCTCGAGTAACACCCACGGCTGAAGGATCCATGACATTATCCCCACAACGACTCCGCTCTTCTTTGATGATGTCCAAAGCGCCTTTGACACTCGCCCCAATATGTCTTGATACGAGATCACATGTCTTCATATCATTTGGAATTCTACTCTTTGATTGCTCCATAGTAGCTTTGATTGTTGTTATTTGGATTTCCATAATCTCATGAGCCTTTTTGAATAATGTGTCAAAAGTAGAAGAAGCACTCCCAAGGCCTTCTTCAACCTGTTATGCTCACTCTCACTGTTCGTGGTGTGGGTTCCGAAGTGCGAATCGATGCGTGTGCATCGACAAAATATTTGTAGAGTATGGAGCAATCCAAGTCTCGCGGAGGTAGGTCAATAAATCGGGATAAGATCTCGTAATGATCGCAAAACGATTGCCAACGGGTGTCCCACTCTTCGCGAGTAGCGGGCGATATTGCTTTATTAAATCTCCTCATGAATGATAGTGCAAACTCATTGCTACGTTTTAGCCAACGCCTTCTCTTTTTAACATTGACTTCGATATGCCTTCGACACAAATGGTGTGCGGTCTCGGGAAATACCATTTGGACGGCATTAATGAAAGCCAAGTCACGATCGATTAAGAAAACAGTTGGCATGTGGGGAGTATGAAAAAGACTTTGCAAATTCTTGAGTGCCCACGTGTAATTATCAGTCTTCTCATTTTGGAGGAACGCATAGGCAATTGTGAAATTCTTCCCCGTTGAAGTAAATCCTATAATCTCAAGTAATGCCATTCCATAGCAGTTGGTGTTGTAAGTGCGATCACCTTGTATCAATAAAAAAAAAAAGTTAGAAATGAATAAAATTGCAATTCAAAAAATGCATACGACTTGTGGAAAACGAGTCAAAAAACAGATTCAAAAAATCAAAAATTTACCTTGTACTATATATGGAAAACAGTTAAGCATATCCGATGCTCGTGGGTGAGAGAAGAATATGTCACCGATCATGTCACTCTCGTTAGCTTTCCTCATGAAGAAGGTATATTTCTTATCCTCGAGTGCTTTTATGAACTGTTGAAGCGAGGATCTCCCTTGTCGTTCTTGTGACTTGCATTTTGTGAGGGCATTGTGGACGTGTTTCGGAGTACTCACGTTCTTCTCATCCTTCCTCTTTAACATTGTTAGAATTTTATTTGGACGCACCGAAGACTGACTTGCGCTACACACCTCCTCATATTCAGAACTAGTCAATTTACCCAACGGATGACCTTCGGGATACGTTGGAAAGTCGTGATTATGAGAACCATGCTTCACAACGTAACCCCATACCCCATCACCCCTATCTTTGGCCCGGATTTCAAAATTGCACCAAATCTTCTTCGTGCTAGTCACCCTCACATCTTTAGTTTTTCCGGACCTGTACTTGCCACCAAAATGGCATACAATCTTCGCGTAGCCTAGGATCTTGCCACTTGTCTTCCTCGAATCCCCTATAGAAAGGGTTATATTTTGACGGGACGCGATATCCCGTACGTGTTTAACAAGATCATCCCTATTTGAAAATAATAGGGATGTATCGAATTGATCACTGACATCCGGTCCCTACAACATCAATTAGAAAATTGCACAATAAGCAACAGGCTGGATGACATTTCGTGTAGCATTATACGAGATGTTCCTGGAACATCTCGTGTAAATGTACCCGACTAAAACCCATTTATCTCGTGTTATACAATACGAGGTAATACACCATAACTCGTGTATAAAAACACGACAAATAGCATAAAACTCGTATAATCTAACACGAAATAGAGTAATATCAGAATTTAAAAATCCAATCTTGAAAAACAATTTCGTTTCAAGATTGGATTTTTATTGCGACTTTGATCAAAACACCAAATATAACTTTAAAAACTTACTTCATTGCTGCTTGGATTTTGATTTTGATGTGGAGAATTTGGTGGCAAACCTTCTTCTTCAAAAATATATTCCACAAGCTCAAGATCAATATGATCATAAAAACTTGGAGAATGTTGTGGAGAATCCATACTATGGTGTTAGATGATATGAGAATTAATGAAAATAATGGGTATAAATTTATGGGTGTTAAGACTAGGACAATGGTGTCACAACAAGATGGGTGTAGCAAAGAACGGTGTTTCTCTGTTGGGCCGTTGTCTGCGTGAATATCGTGTTTGATGTAGGGCTTCAGGGTGTATCTCGTGTGTATATACCCGAGATACTATGGTACATATCGTGTATACAAACACGATATAGTATTTGTTTCTGGTAATTATATCGTATGAACAATACACGAGATGCACCCTGATTACTTTCGTGTATTGTTCATACGAAATGCCTTAGTAAATATCGTGTATTTAGACACGACACACCATATAATAAAATAAAAAATGGTATACGGCTACCTCGTTTATTTTTTTTTATTTTTTATACATTCTAGATGACATTTAAAGTGTTTTTCATCTACATGAGTTTCCTCAAAATCCAAATGGAGATTGAGTTACAAATATGTGCCATTATTTAGGGTTTTTAGGTTTTATGTGTCCCGATCTTGCCAAAAATGGTATACGGCTACCTCGTTTATTTTTTTTTTAATTTTTTTCTACATTCTAAAATGACATTTAAAGTGTTTTTCATCTACATGAGTTTCCTCAAAATCCAAATGGAGATTGAGTTACAAATATGTGCCATTATTTAGGGTTTTTAGGGTTTTATGTGTCCCGATCTTGCCAAAAATGGTATACGGCTACCTCATTTATTTTTTTTTAATTTTTTTCTACATTCTAAATGACATTTAAAGTGTTTTTCATCTACATGAGTTTCCTCAAAATCCAAATGGAGATTGAGTTACAAATATGTGCCATTACTTAGGGTTTTTAGGGTTTTATGTGTCCCGATCTTGCCAAAAATGGTATACGGCTACCTCGTTTATTTTTTTTTTTAATTTTTTTCTACATTCTAAATGACATTTAAAGTGTTTTTCATCTACATGAGTTTCCTCAAAATCCAAATGGGGATTGAGTTACAAATATGTGCCATTACTTAGGGTTTTTAGGGTTTTATGTGTCCCGATCTTGCCAAAAATGGTATACGGCTACCTCGTTTATTTTTTTTTAATTTTTTTCTACATTCTAAATGACATTTAAAATGTTTTTCATCTACATGAGTTTCCTCAAAATCCAAATGGAGATTGAGTTACAAATATGTGCCATTACTTAGGGTTTTTAGGGTTTTATGTGTCCCGATCTTGCCAAAAATGGTATACGGCTACCTCGTTTATTTTTTTTAATTTTTTTCTACATTCTAAATGACATTTAAAGTGTTTTTCATCTACATGACTTTCCTCAAAATCCAAATGGAGATTGAGTTACAAATATGTGCCATTACTTAGGGTTTTTTGGATTTTATGTGTCCCGATCTTACCAAAAATGGTATACGGCTACCTCGTTTATTTTTTTTTAATTTTTTTCTACATTCTAAATGACATTTCAAGTGTTTTTCATCTACATGAGTTTCCTCCAAATAAATAAAGTGGTATCACTTAAATGTGATAGGTTATATGATATTGTATGATCCAATATGACGTTTGTTCCTTGTCATGTATAAGTGTATAAATTTTGCTCAATTAACAACACAATTCAATAATATAATATAGCATATGCGTATCATTAACATCGTGTCGCAAATCATCGAAGAACACCTTCATTATGATATGTCGTATGGATATACACGATATTAGGACATGATATCGTGTTGTTGTGTACGAAATTAATGACAGAGTAAATTTAAATTTCGTATAATTTCATACGACCAAATATTTAACCCAATTAGTTTATGTCGTGTAAAAGTACACGAAATGAAGGCTTCGTGTCGTCCTTTCGAGCACGACACACGAAGGGTAGTTTGGGGATTATTGGTGCCTTGTATGTAAGGTGCCTTGTATATAGAATTTACCAATACTCCCTCCATTATATCCGAAAAGTAACAAATTTTCATTTTTGTTATCCCATTTAAAAAGGCACTCTCAAAATGAAAAGTTTTTAATAATTCGTTATTCATAAAACCTACTTGTTATACTCACAATAACTATCCACTTACTATTTCTACTCCGCTTTCTCTTTTCTACCTCACTTTTTATACTCACAACACTTACTCAACTACACACTTTTCTTAATTCTCGTGCAGGCCAATTTTGTATCTTTTTTAAAGCGATGTAGGAAGTGTAAATTTTTTTGAACGAATATAAAAACATACTCCCTCCGTCCTACCCGACTAAGGGTTTTCTCTCCCGCACGGGGATTAAGAAATACTATTATAATAAAAGGAGAGATAATAAGTGGAGGAGGTATTGTGAGTATAAAAAATATAATATGAGAGAAAATGAATGTGAGTAATAGTAAGGGGATTGTTG
The DNA here is from genome assembly GCA_022495995.1 of Adenophora triphylla var. japonica. Taxonomy (NCBI): domain Eukaryota; kingdom Viridiplantae; phylum Streptophyta; class Magnoliopsida; order Asterales; family Campanulaceae; genus Adenophora; species Adenophora triphylla. Next base: position 257,347 of record JAFEMH010000888.1, on the reverse strand, counting down.
TTGTAATTGTTGAGTTTTTGTGACATCTAAGTTGGGAACGCCTAAATTAGGAGACTAAACAAGCAAATTCGAAATTCCTGACATATACAGAGGGAGCGATCGCGCGGTTCAAGGCGCGCGACCGCGCCAAGTTTCTGTCGAAAGGGAGCGATTGCGCCCAGGATTGGGGCGATCGCGCGGGTGCTGATTTGGGAGACGGGGCGATTGCGCCCCCAGTCCGAAAAAGGCCTATCAGTAGCAGAAATTTGGCTCAGGGTGTAAAACCCTGCAGGGTTAGGAGTAGGGCATATAAATGGAGCATACCCCCAACCATATTTGTAGTTGTTTTTGCTCATCTGTTTCTCTAGATATAGGATTTGCACAGTTGTGAATTCTTTGCCAAGAATTCGTGCATTAGATTAGAGATTGTAATCGGTTGATTTCTAGATAATAATATTCTCTCACTCTGCCCGTGTACGTAGCCAATTTGGTGAACCACGTATATTCTTGTGTTGTTTGATTGTTCCTTGTTTTTTATCTTCTACACAGACTCTGTTCTAAGAAACTGGTATCAGAGCCATTCAGGTTCATGAATGTATAGGGTTGTTCCGATTTAGAAGAAGATGGGATTAGGAATTGAATCATCGGTCGACAAGTTTAATGGTAAGAATAGTTTTTCTCTTTGGCAAATCAAGAAGAAAGCATTGTTGAGAGACAAGGGCTTGTGGGCTCCAGTGGCTGCTGCAATCGGGGATTGTCAGGATACAAACGGCAAAGCAGAAGCCATTCCCACCGGTGCTGTCGCGGCTGCAACAGCATAAGGTTCAGAGAAAGCGAAGAAGGTAGCAGAGAAGGAAGAGGCAGATCTAATCGCGCTAGATGAGAGGGCCCACTCTAAGATCATCAGGTGTATATATGATTAGACGTGTTCAAAATCTAACCGGAACCGGCTAACCGTAGGTTAAAAACCGATCAACTAACCGGTCAAAACCGTTAACCGATTTAACCGTAACCGGATTAACCGAACCTGGCGGTTAACCGGTTCGGTTAAGGTTAAAGGTTTTTCAAACCGGATAACCGGCGGTTATAACCGTCAGTTATTTAACCGGTTATAACCGTTTAAATAACCGGCGGTTATAACCGGATTAAACTGCCAAATTCAATGTTTTCAGTTAGTTTTTCATAATTTCAGTTCGTTTTTTAGAATTTCAGTCAGTTTTTTAACGTTTTCAGTTAGTTTTTCAGAATTTCAGTTAGTCTTTTGAAATTCCAGTCAGGTTTTTAAAGATTTTCAGTTAGTTTTTTAACAAAGGTTAACAGAAACTGTTAAAAATTTTGTTAAAAGGACTAATCTGAAGAAAAAAAGGGCTTCAGTTAACCGTTTTAACCGGATAAACCGTGTTAACCGGTTATAACCGTTAACCGGATAACCGTAACCGTTAGTAGACGATTAACGGTTAGGTTACGGTTAAGGTATTACCGTTTTTTTAACCGGCGGTTATAACCGTTAACCGGCGGTTATAACCGTTTGGACACGTCTATATATGATGATGTTCTAGCGAATATTCCAGATACTGATTCCGGAGGTGCTTTGTGGCTTGCGTTGTAAGATATGTATTTGACACGATCATTGACCAACAAGCTATATCTGAAGTAGAGGATATATTCTCTCTGAATGCAAGAATGTACGCCCATTAGGGATCACCTAGGTAGATTTACATCTTTATTACTTGAACTGCGTAATATAGATGCTAAGATTGCTGATGAGGATGCTGCATTAATGCTTCTTGTTTCTTTTCCTTTATCATATGAGATGGTGACTCTAGAGGAGGTGAAATCCTCGCTCAAGACTAGAGAGTTAAATCGTAAGGCAAGCGGTAATAGTGGTACATATAATCAGACGGGAGGTTTGGTTGGGTAAGGCAGCAGGGATTCTAGCAGTAAACAGAAGAAAAAGAAATCTTCTGTCAAGAGGGATCCGAAACCTGATGATGTTTGTAATTATCGCAAGGGGAAGGGACATTGGAAGATATCTTGTCCTAGGAAGAAGCGAGGCGAGCCTCCAAATCACAATGAAACTAATGCTACTGCAGTTGATACGGGCAGCTCTGATGGGAATTATGCTCTAGTGATTGAAGAATCTGCAAAACAGTCGAATGCATGGATTCTTGATTATGGGGCTTCTTATCATATCAATACGAGGAGAGAGTGGTTTACAACCTCTGAGCAGGTAGATGGTGGTAATATTCATATGGCCAACAGTGTTACTTGCAGGGTGGTTGGAATTGGCTCGATCAAGCTGCGGACTCGTGATGGTAAGTTCTGCACTTTGAACGATGTGAGGCATGTTCCACAGATGACAAAGAACTTGATATCTCTTAGTCAGCTCGACAACAAAGGGTACAATTTCAAAGGTAAAGGTGAAGCAGTTTATGTCTGCAAAGGTTCTGAAGTGATTATGAAAGGCATTAAGCGGAGATCCTTGTATTTCCTACAAGGAAGGACAATTTCTGGTTCAGTATTGGTTGCATCATCTTAAGTGGTTAATGAGTATATGTCAAAGTTGTGGCATATTAGGCTTGGGAAAATGAGCATTAGAGGGATGCAAATATTGGCTAATCATGGTCTTTTGTGTGGCCATAAAGTCAAGGACATTAAGTTCTGCGAGCATTGTGTACTTGGGAAGATGCAGCGAAGCAAGTTTCCTAAGGGGGTTCACAGAACGAATGGCAGTCTAGATTACATTCACTCGGATTGTTGGGGATCTTCACGTTAGGAATCATTGAGGGGTCACAGATATTTCTTGTCCATGATTGATGACTACCCGAGGAAGACTTGGGTAATTATTATTAAGCACAAGAGTGAGGCTCTCACCAATTTCAGACAGTGGAAGACGTTAGTGGAGAATCAGAGAGGGAAGAAGATTAAGCGACTCTGGACAGATAATGGGTTGGAGTTCTGTAGCGCTTAGTTCGATGAGTTCTGTAAGCAAGTGGGGATTTCTAGTCATCTCACTATCAGGGGTACACCACAACAAAATGGTGTGGCAGAGCGCATGAATAAGACATTGTTGGCTAGGGCAAGGTGCATGCTCTCCAATGCAAGGTTGTTTAAGCGGTTTTAGGCATAAGTGGTTAGTACAACATGTTACTTGATAAATCGTGGACCATATACAGGTATCAGACTCAAAGTTCCCAATGCGGTATGGTCAGGTAAACCCGTTGATTATTCTAATTTAAGGGCTTTTGGTTGTACTACTTATTAACATGTAGATGATGGGAAGTTGGAGCCAAGGGCCAGAAAATGAGTCTTCATTGGTTATGGGGATGGTGTCAAGGGATATCGGATTTGGTCTCCATCAAGGGTAGGGTAATAATAAGCAGGAATGTTGGTTTTGATGAAAACTCTGTGCTTAACCCTATTATGAGATCTGTGGCTATATAGTATTGATAAACAGGTGGAGATACAAGATACTTCAGAGTTGAACAGTCCACAGTCAGAAATAGAAGCACTAGAAAGTTCATCACCAGTTTCTGAGGAACATGGATTAGCTCGAGAGAGGTCTAGGCGGGCTAATTTCGGGAAGCCTACAGTACAGTGAGGTATGGTTTTGAAAACATGGTGTATTATGCACTCTAGGTTGCTGAGGAGGTGGAGCCCGATTCTTCGAAGCAAACTACTTTCAAAGAAGCAGTCACATATTCAGAGTTTGCCCAGTGACATGCAGCTATGTGGAATGAGATAGAGTCACTTCACAAGAATACGACATGGGAGCTAACCAAGAGGCCAGAGGGCAGAAATATTGTGACTTGCAAGTGGGTCTTCAACAAGAAGGAAGGTATGTCACCATCAGAGTGGGGTCAAGTATAAATCCCGTGTAGTTGCAAGGGGTTTTATTCAGCGGCAGGGCGTTGACTACAATGAGATTTTCTATATATATATATATAGATTTTTTTTCTCAAATAATACTGTTTTAAATTTTTATTTATCAAAATGACTTACTGTTCAAACTTTTGCCCAAAGTGTCCCACTTTTTGAAACTCGCTACACCATGTAGCGATTTTGACTTTGACAGGTCAAACTCGCTACACCGTGTAGCGAGTTTTATGTAATTAAGTTTGCCGATTCGTAATTAATTAGGGCAATTAATTTTTAACAGACTCGTTACACCGTGTAGCGAGTTTAACTTGTCAAAGTCAAACTCGCTACACCGTGTAGCGAGTTATTAAAAATCCAAAACCCTTCAAGTTTACGGTCTTCATAAAAAAACAAAAAACCCTAACTTTCTAAGAAACAAGAGCCAACCTTGATTTTGCCATTCAAATTCAAAATTTTATAATTGTAAGTTTACATTCTTGTATTTTACTTTATTTTGTGTTAAATTTAGCTTTGATTTGATTATTTATTTACTTGAAATTTAGCATTTTTTTTATTTTTTTGATGACATTGTAAAAATATATTAGTTTAGTCTTAAATATGTGACTAATTTGTGTCCCAATTCAAAATTTTGAGATAATAATTAATGTTTATTCAATATAAAAATTAATGTTTTAATGTACTTTTAATTTAATATTGTTACTATATTTGTGTAAGAATATTGGGAAAAAAAAATTATTAACTTCTTATCAAATTTTTTATAGAAAATTATTAATTAATTTTCTTATGTAGAATGATTTTTTTTGTCCGTCCTTATATAAAATGACTTTTAAGTAATAAAAAAGTAATAATAATGATTATTAATTACTGAAAAAAAACTAATTATTAATTTAATATTTTTACTTTATATGGTTTAATTCTTTATTTTTAAATTTGAATATATTAAATATGCATAAAAATGTTTTATATTTAAGTAATATACGGAAATATGGAAACTTTTAAAATTTACTTATTATTTTTTCAAAATTAAATATTATTTTTCAAAAATAAATAATCTATTAATTTTTCAAAAAATAATTGAAGATCCCTTTATTTTGTTTCAAAATTTAAATATCGTTTAATTTATTAACTTCATAGCCTTTCATATTTACAAATTTGCATTAAACACCCTAGTAACAAAAAACAACTTCAAACTTCAATTGACATTCGATTTCCCTTTAAATACGATATCTCAAATATTTAAACACCATCATATGCAATTTCTAGCAATTTCTTATAATAAATTAAGTTATTTATATAATGTTATGCTGATTGAATGAATGTGAATTTGCTTTGGGGGTAATTTTGGATTGAGTGGTTTGTTAAAGATTGAATCTTTTTCTTGTGTGTGTCGTTTTTAGTTGGATTTTTAGATATGAAAATAGAGTTGAATATGGATGGTGTGTTGTGGAATGATGAGGATAAAGCACTTGTTGCTTCTGTATTGGGCACTCGAGCTTTCGATTTTTTGATTTCTTGTCCAGTTTATGCTGAATGTTCTTTAATTTCAATACTTTGCAATATTTGCTAGTATGTTTTAGCTTATTGTCATACCTCTTAACAACCTAAGTTCATATGTTACAACCACCTAGACGGATAGCTAATGTTGAAAAAGTAGAAAAAAGAACAATTTACTTATTTCAAAAGAAGTACTTATAAGGTATATAGGTTGGAAACCAGCACTGCCGAGGTGATTTGTATTCAACCACGTAATCACTTTCACGTATGAATTAAACATACGAGGCAGCTGTATGAGTTGATATACAGTGTGGTGGGTAGAACAATAACCACGTACCTATGTGTGAGGTGTGCTCTTTCTTACCCTGAACCGGCGATTGGTGCGAATATGGTACCTTTTTATATCAAATTGTGCCTCGTTCTTGCCAGAAAACCGTATCCCTTTAGCAATCGCCTGGTTATCCGGATCCCAAACTGGAAAAGTGTGTACATTATCGTAATCAATGAGGCCTTGTTCTTGTCGAGCAGAAGTATCAATATCACTATAAAAGGGATAATCCGCTCTCTCATATCTTCGATTTTCAGCACTTTATAATGAACAAGGGTGATTCCACATCATCATCAATCGGCCCATCATCACCGCCTCCTAAATCGACATCAGAATCACTACTACGCTCCTCATATTCATCATCAGCATCCTCTAGCATTGCATCTACATCAGTGTGTACTTCCTCTTCTTCATAATCAACATCATCTTTCGAACTGACCTCATTAACATGATCATTATGCCCAAATGCCCGATCATCATTAACATGATCATTATTCCCAAATGCCTCATCATCATAATTTGGTATTTTGGTTGATACAAGTGTTTGGGAACTTGGACCAACCCCTTCTTCACGGTTACCACTTCGTGAATACCCATAAATGATCTCTGTGTCTCGTGTTTCAAACTCTGGATTGTATCAATTTTCAATCAATTTTACACGAACATACAGCTGCAAATTTCCTATCCCCCCAAATTTAGCAAAATGATCGAAGATTATATCCATACACGCATCATCTTCAATACGGAAAGGAAAGTACTCACCAACCCCGCTATCAAAAGAATGAGGACATCTGAAAATGACTTCCAAATCAAATTGAGACCGATCTAAGTTCGCCTTTTTAAATAACTCATCAATCAACTCATTGTATCTCCATCGGCAATTAGCCCTTATTGCACATTTTGGCCCTTTTTTTAAATGAGGACCATCAAATGGTTGTTCATCATCACCTCCCCAATAACACATGAAAATGATTGGATCCCTGTTCATCTTTAACCCTACATTACGAAATCAAAGTGTTAAAAATTATATAACAAAACTCTAACATTTATATCTACAATATACTAAAACACAGTTAAATACTTAAATTTTATTTCTAAACACAAGTAAAAACAATGATTAAGATGATGTTAATTTACCTTAATTCGTGATCTTCAACTATTCTGATGAAATAAAATGATGTCAAGAAGATTTGAGTTATTTTTTTGTGAGATATTTTGAATGGGAGAAACGAGTGGAAGAGATTAGTGGGAGGAAGATAATAAATATATTAGAGGAAGGGAATGAATTGAGAGAGGAAGGTAATGAATTGAGAGAGGAAGGTAATGAATGAATATGAATACACGGGCTGGAAATTGAAGTTTTATGCTGGCTGAAAACTGAACCTCATTAGCTAGAAAGGGGAATCTCTGACTTAAACTCGCTATATCATGTAGCGAGTTTCATTAAAGTTGAAATCGCTACATGGTGTAGCGATTTTAAGTCAGAGTTTATCCTCACTTATTTCCTTCGATTCAAAGTTTATTATTTCAATTTTTTTTTACGTTAGCGAATGTATTTTGAGCAATAAATATAGGTATATTTAGTTATCCTAATGAATATCTAAAAATTGTTACTTGTAGTACATATAATGGTGTATCAATAACAATGTAAAGACCCGAAAAATTTTGAATTTTTTTTTAGTATTATTTTAATTATAATAATAAATAAAATAATACTCCTTATTTGATTTGGACTTGGGTTAATTAAATAGACCAATTTATTTAATTAAGTCAAGTGGGCTAAGTTGGACTTAGGAGGTCAAAGGGGCCCAAGGAGGTGAAAGCCTAGGATATAAAAATAAAACCTCATTATTATTTTTTCATAATCTTTCATTAATCAAAGCAAAGAAAAAGAAAGAAATTAAAAAACCCTAGAGAGGAGAGGGGCGGCGGCCGAAGGCTTGGAGGAGGAGTGACAGCCGTTTTTGGTCTTCTTTGGCCATTGTTTCTTCATCAAAATCAAGGTAAGATGATTCCCTAAAACCTAGTTTTTATTTCATTCAATTTGGAATTTAATTGAATTAGATATGATTTTTTGAAAGTTTAAAACTATTTAATTCTAGGTTTAGCCATTCTTGGATTGTAATGGTTTAATCTTAAGGTTTATGTGATAAATTAAGAGTTTGATTATTGGGGAATTGTAGGTTATAATGATGTAACCCTAACCCTAGTTTATATTATTTTGAAATTAAATCAATCTCAATAAACATGATTAAAAGTATTTTTATTAAAAGAATATATAAATTAAATGATGTATTTAATGTTTGGAAAATAAAAAGAAGAACAAAAATCATGTTTTTGAACCACCATGGGTTCGGCCGAATGGCCTAGGTAGGTTTTAGTTTTGTTTTGTTTAAACCGTTAAGTGTTTGGCCTATTTTGATAAAGCACAGTTAGTTTTCAAGGCGAAAAGGGACCAAGCTGCCCGAGTTTTCAAAGAATTTGAAAAGGATTATCCCGGTTAAGTCATTAAGCGAACAGAGTTAACTTCAGGAGGCTGAAAGAAAGTTGAAAGGTTACGAGGGCTGATACTGTGATTTTGAAAATACGAAGAATTTGTTTTGCAATTACTGAAAAGTTGAGGGACTGTTTAGTAATTTTCCAAAAGTTGAGGGACTGTGTTAGTAATTTTCCAAAAGTTGAGGGACTGTTTAGTAATTTTCCAAAAGTTGAGGGACTTTTTTGCAATTTTCCAAAAGTTGAAGGACTATTTTGTAAAATTCTGAAAGTTAAGTGACCTCTTCGTAACTTTAGAGAGTTAAAGGACTTTATTGAAATTAAGAAAACCTAAAAGAACCTTTTGGAATTTAGGGGAAGTCCAAAGACTTTAAAGGAATTATATTAAGGGAAAAGAAGAAGAATAACACTTTAAGAATACTAAAAGACTTAGGTTCCAAAGTGTTAGAGTTTCGAAATAGAAAGTTTCTAAGTTTATGAAACTGCTAAATTAGGAAAGCTTCTAAAAATAGAAGGTTAGTTAACCAATTAAGGTGAGTCTAAGAATAACTCATAGGTTAACTAAGGAAAGGAAGTATAGGTGCATAAGAAGTAATAAAAGATTACTTGTGCCTAAAATATGTTATTACGTGATTGTAGATTTCGCGTAAAGGGCGTTGCTTAAGCAAGGAAGCAAAGCTAAGGTAAGGAATTACGATCCTAAGTACTCTTGTATATCAATTTCGTTTGGAAACTCCATCGAGTCTTTTCAAAACGTGAATGCTATCTGTGGCTGATAGTAATTTTTAAAGTACTCTTACGAAATGTATCGTCATTGGAAAATTCCTTATTCTATGATATGTTCTTGTTCATGGAATATCTGCAAATATTGAAATTGCTATGTGTGTTCTTGTACCTCTGAATGCACTGTATGTATTAACTAGTATGCAATATTATATGCTAGTTATGAAATTATGCTTAATGAGAAAAGCATGTATTATGAAAATCGACATCAATGTAGGTGATCGATATGGGAATACTCAATGTAGGGTATAACCCATGAAACTATGCTTAATGAGAAAAGCATGTATTATGAAAACACGACATCAATGTAGGTGTTCGTTGTTTGGGAATACTCAATGTAGGGTATCACCCATGGAATTGACGGAAGTCTGAAAGTATAACAAAATTGTAGTGCCACACTTTCTTTGTTATGAAATATACATATATATGTTTGTCTATAACCTATCCTTGAATAAAATTTTTGGATTCGTTCATTCCAGTCGTCTCCTCATTGTATCGATGAGACCACATATGAACTTACTGGGCATTGTTTGCTCATTCCTTCATTTTCTTTTTCCCTCAGGATCGGAATAGAAAGGAGGAGAACCGTCATCAGGAAGAGACGGGGCAATTAAGTAGAATAAATGAATTATTTAATGATTCCGAATTTCAGAACTTTTATTAGTACTAGTTACTGTACTTAGCCATTACATCTGATTTTTTCGCACTTATGTAATGGTTTGAATTAAGTTACCGTTGTGGACCTGTCGTTTGGGGTATTTATTTATGATTATGGAATTACGGAAATTATGGATATTTGGGGTCGTTACAGTTGGTATCAAAGCTCCGGTTTTAGGTCTCATGGGAAGAATACCTTTAGCCTTAGGGAACCTTAGTTCTAAGAAATTCTAGAATGAAGGTAACCCTGAACTTAGATTTAAGTCATGCCTCGCTCTAGAATGTTTATGAGAGTGAGGTAGACTAAGTGGAAAAGTTAAATGTATAACTTACTTTTATGCTTGAATGAAAGAGAGTTATTGTTTAAGTATGAATCATATATATTAGATGCTAATGAAAGCTATTTTGTTTTTGTTTAGGAAATGGCACACAGACCGATGAAATCTGTGAGGACTAGAGCTGTTAAGACAGAGACATTACTGACTCAGGAATCGAGGATCAAATCACTTGTGAAGGAAGTAGAAGGTCTTAAGAAGAAAGCAAGTAGGGCAGAGGAGAAATGGCTTATGACTACCGCTCAACTATTGAAGGTTGAAGATAGAGCTAAAACACTTGAAGATAAGCTTAAGGAAGAGGTGCAATCAGTTAAGTTTTTAGAAGAAGACTGTGAAATTCTGATGGACTTGAGGAAACAAGAAGACAAAGTTCATAAGATAGAGATGAATGAACTCACTGACAAGCTACAGAAGGAAACCCAAAAGGCCAACGATATGGAGGCAAGTGCTAGAGTTGCTCATAGGGAGTGGACCCGGTTAAGTGGACAATTAGCTGAGGCAACCATGACGCTCTTTAGGCTGCAAAGAGAGATAAATGAGCAAGACCAGCGTGAGGCAGGGTTGAGGATTGATGTTTATGATTGGTATGGCAAGTATCACGAAGTCAATGCAGAATATAGGAAGCTGATTGTGGAATTCGTTGAGGCTACGAAAACCAATTGGAAGCGGCTACTCCACTGACTAGAGACAGAGGAATTATTTATTTATCTAGTTGTTTTATTTTTGTTTGGAAGCAAGTACTTTATTAGTATGCTAGTTTGTTTCTTTTGTGGTTGATGAACCATTAGTTAGTATTTTGAACCAATAGTTTTAGTTCCACTTCGATGGAAGAAATAAAGTTGCTTAGTTATTCAATAATCCTTAAGTGTGGAAATGTGTGAATGACTATGTTATTATAATAACTACAGAAATTTAAAAAGGATCAAGTAAAAGTGATCCAAGAAAAAAGTAAAAGACTAGTCAAATGATGGGCTAGTGAGAAAATTATAACCGTTTGATGAAACGGAAAACCCTCAAAGATTAAACATCAAATCTGTGAAGACAGAAATATGAAAAATAATTCAGTCTGTTGAGACGAAACATTAAAACATTAACTAGCTAGACGACTACAGGTACATATGTAGCGAACTAGATAAACTAGTCTTGATAATTCTTACTACTTACTGTTGAGTGAGTGGTCTATTATACGATAAATCGTAGTAATAATAAAAGTATTATGCAGATGTCGCATAATGGAAACCGTAGGGGAAACCGTATGGCCCAGGAACGGAAACGATCAAGGGCAAGACCCCATGGCGGCAGTGTTACAAACTTTGAACCAAACATTGGCAGGAATTGGCCAAGTGGTAACTGGGTTAGCTCAAGAGAGACCGGCAGCTCAAGTGCCACTACGCGATCCCCTGGAATTATTTCAAAGGAGAAACCCGAGTCTTTTACGGGAGTGCGAAAGAGAATCCGCGGGAGTGGATTAAGAGTATGGAGACTATATTTGGGACCTTGACTTGTACACACTGAACGAGGAAGGTGATATTTGCTACGTTTATCTTTGAAAGGAAAAGCTAGATCGTGGTGGGAAGCCGAGAAGCGGAGTTTAGGCTGCTCGGGGAATTTCGGAATATACTTGGGAAGCGTTCAAGATAGCTTTTAATGACAAGTACTATCGATAGTGTTAGAAACGCCAAAGTAGCGAGAATTCATGATCTTTGAGTCAAGGAAGCATGACAGGTGGACGAATCGTGAAAAGTTCACGAGACTTAATGGAATTTGCCCCAACATTTTTCGATAATGAAGAACAAAATGCCGAGAAAATTTGAGACGGGGTTAAGTGGCCGAGATCAACCGGATCACCCCATTAATGCTTTGAAAACTTATGCTGATGTACTAGAAAGAGCTAAGGTGGTTGAAAGAGAGGCTAACAGCTACCGCAGTAAGAAAGAGGAAAAAGATAAGGCTACGAGCAAAGGAGCTAGTGGACAGAAGGAGTCCGCGGGAAATTGGAACAAAGAGGGGCATAACAATAAAAGGAAGGCCGTGGACGATGGCCGCGACAAGAACAACTATGCAACAAAGCATCCAACCAATAATTCTGGAAACCGAAAGGAAGGCAATAAGAAGGAGGCTCCAGAGCAAGGGGCTATGGAGAAGTGCCAAATTTGTGATAGAATCCACAAGGCTGACAACTGTTGGTACAAGGAAAAGAAATGTTACACATGCGACAAGGTGGGGCATCCTAGATGGAAGTGTCCCGAAGCAAAGAAAAATGAGCCTGTTCCAGGAGCAAGGAATACCAATGGAGGAGGGAATGGAGGCGGTCGTGGGCGAGTATTCACCATGACGGCAAAGGCAGCAAGTACTTCGAATGATTTAGTGGCAAGTACACTCCAAATTTCTTTTAGTAACGTCTATGAATTGATTGACACGGGCGCTACTCATTCGGTGATAAGTAGTTCTGTAGCAAGGAAACTGAAATTAAAGCCTGAATTGCTAGAAACACCTTTAGTGATAGATACTCTAACTAATGAAGCGATACCTATCACAACCTGCTATAAATATTGTCCTTTAAAGATAGGAGGCACCGAAATACCAGTAGAGTTCATTGAGCTAGAATTGAACGAATTTGATATTATATTGGGTATGGATTGGTTAGCTACCAACCACGCTAATGTAGATTGCCATAAGAAGGAAGTTACCTTCCAAGGAAAAGATGGGAAAGAATATAGGTTCGTAGGGGCGAAACCTAGAAGGCCGATAAGTATGATCACGGTAATGAAGGCTCGAAAACTACTGAGGAAAGGATGTGAAGGATTTTTGGCCTATATCGGTGAGACCGATACCAAGGAAGTAAATATAGAATCGTTGGAAGTAATAAGGGAATTCAAGGACGTGTTTCCTGAAGACTTGCCAGGGATACCATCAGAGAGAGAAGTCGAATTCTCGATAGAATTGGTACCGGAGACGACACCAATATCGAGAGCACCGTATAGAATGGCTCCCACGGAATTGAAGGAATTGAAAGAGCAACTGCAAGAACTGCTAGACAAGGGTCTGATCCGACCAAGTGTTTCACCTTGGGGCGCACCAGTTTTATTTGTGAAGAAGAAGGATGGTTTGATGAGGCTGTGCATTGATTATCGCGAATTGAATAAAGTGACAATAAGAAATCAATATCCATTGCCTAGGATTGACGACCTGTTTGATCAACTAAAGGGAGCGTGTTACTTCTCGAAGATAGACCTTCGTTCTGGGTATCATCAGTTGAGGGTTAAAAGCGAGGACGTTGCTAAGACTGCCTTTAGAACAAGGTATGGACATTATGAGTTCGTTGTGATGCCATTCGGACTAACCAATTGTAAGTACCCCAATCTGGATCACCCCCTTTCAAGCACACGGGAAACTCCGCAGACTCATCAATGCAGTATCGGAGACCTCCGGCACTCAAAACCCTCTCAAAACCCTCTCAAACCCCCAACCAAACCAAGGGAGGAGCCTTTCTGGGATAAAAAGGGACAAAAGGACCTTTTGGGAATTTTCAGGAAATCAGAAAAGCAATTAAGGTCCGTACGGACCTCTTTGTTTCAATGATTACTAAATCCCCTTAAAGTCCACAATATTCCCTCAAATCCCGGGGAAAATGATTACTTCCCTGCAGAGTTGGTCCGTACGGACCTCTTTGCATGCAAGATGGTCCGTACGGACCTTATTGCTCGAGGAACACCATCATTCAGAATATTCACCATCATTGCAGATTCCCTCAAATCGAGGAAATCCAAAATTCTGGATAACCAAGAAGGTCCGTACGGACCTCTTTGCTCCGAAATTTTTACTATAAATAGAGGGCTCCCCCTCCTCATTTTCACACACCTCCCTCTTCTCTCTTCCTCCCTTAGCCTTCGGCTCCCCTCTAAGTCCTCTTGAGGCACTCCCGGCCCCTTTCGGATCCTTCCGAGGCCTTAGAGCTCCCTTGTGGTGCTCAGAAGCCTCCCGAGCGCTCCCGAGACGCTCCCGCGCTGCCCCGAGGCACTCTCGAGGTACTACGAGGCCCCTCGTGGTACTCCGAGGCCTTGCACAGTCTTTCCACGGTGTCCGGCTCTTTCCGAGTCAAACCGACGATCCCAAATCACGCCGAAACTCGCCCGAGTGACTCTGCCACCACAACGCACGCCGAACCTCTGCCCGAGTGATCCCGACGATCCCCACGCACGCCGAACCTGCCCGAACGCAGCCTACAACCTCAACTCACGCCGAAACTACGTCCGCGGACAACGGTCCCTCCCGAAGCAATCCGATCCGTGCGGACAGCTACTCAGACCTCAAACACCATTCCCAGGCGGAAGACAGAGACACGAACCAACATTGGTAAGGCTTCCTTCCTATACTATTTCAATACATTTCCATACATAGCATACAATGTAGACATCCGATCTGACATGCATTTTTAAAAGCACACACACACACACACACAACATTTAAAAGGATATTAGGGGTATCCGAAAGACTCGTTTACGAGGCTACTCGGGTGAGCTCTAATATTCTAATATTCTCTTCTAGGGAGTCATCGACCTCCGAACTCAAAATCTCATCACACAAAAATAGTTTAAAATTAATTTTAAACCGATGCCCTTTTCAATGTTTTGGGCTTAATAAAAACGGCGTGGCGACTCTACAAAAACAAAACGGCGAGACTAAGCCGCTCCAGCGCGAAAGATGCCGAGATGCGGGCGCGAGGCTGCTCGGATCCGGGTAATTTCGGTTGGCGACTCCGTGGGAAATTTTGTTTTAAAAACTTTTAAACAAAACAAAAGATTTTTAAAACGATGATGAGGGTCAAACTTTCATTTTACCCCTTCCTTTAGCTGTTGTGTGTGTGTGCACGTGCTTCGTTTTTATTTTACAAAAAAAATAAGAATACAAAAAAAAATGCATCAATATACACTGTGCATACATTTAAAATTCTTCAAAAATTTCTATTTTACTCGGAAAAAGAATTTTAGAGACCGCACACTACGCGCCTTCTTTGCCTCGGTTACACCGCACTCTACTCACGGCTATTTGCCTCGGTTACACCGCACACTACGCGCCTTCTTGCCTCGGATACTTGCACACTACAACCCTCAACCGGAGTGGTCTCGGTTGCGATCCGTTAGGTCTTCCTAGGCCTCTTGGACGCGCACGGGATCATTCCAAACATCCCGTCCTAGCCAAGCGTCAACCACACGTTTGAGTCTTGAGTCACACTCTGTCCCGGACTCGGTTGGTTTTACCCGGTCCGTGTCATACACTGATACATATACCATGCCGGCCATTTTTCGAGTCAAAGCTCGGAACTCAAGATCCCTTGCGCAAGCAAAGCGATGAAAGGTCATGCTAAAATCTTGACTGATCTTGATTTCCGAAGCTACACGAACGATGTTCCGTCCGGATATGCATCCACGCTCGCATGACACCATGTCATCACGCCTTTGATACGTCGGCCATGACGATATAACTTGACCCGACGCCTAACGTCACGAGATCCCTTGCGCAAGCAAGGCAAAGAGAAGGTCATGCCGAACTCTTGACACGATCTTGACTCGGTGGCGGCTCGGTTCACTATTCACATGGCTAACGCATCAAAACGAACATGACGAGCTCGGTCCTTAGGTTCGATTTTTCTTTTAGGCCGGTGGAAACCGCTTGCACTATAGGACCCTCGCACAGGGTGTCCACCCTGGGATGTCGAAATACGGGTGCAAAACGAGGGGCTTATAGCCGCACGAGATGGTCTCCATCGACCCGGGATCTAGCATAGTTGCGAAAAACAAGAGCAATCTTTTCCAACCTACCTAGGATTACGAGAAAACATGTTTTAAGTAAATTAAAACAACAAAAAAATAAAAATAAAAGAAACGGAAACCGCATGCCACGTGAGCTTTCCCCTTTTATCCCGCTAGGCCATTCCCGTGTCTAAACCTTGCCCATCACCCCCTCCAGCTAACAGAGAGTGGTCGAGAGTACCCGGAACCCGTCTCCCGATGTCAAACAGAAGGTCCTACCCACCTCTGTCACCGGGACGGTCCGTCAATTCCCGTGGCCAAGTCGGTGGATAACAACGATGAGAACGGGACCTTACCCCCAAGAAATTTCCAACACTGGAAGAAGTTTGGCGAGGTCCTCATGGCTATTGAGAAGCGTCAAGGTGAGCAACAAGCCTGGATCGAAGGAGCCATGCACCACTTCGGAACCTTAGCTACCCGACTACACAGGGCTTCCCAAGCCATGGCGCTCCTACGGCCTCTAACATCTCTCATTTGTCTCCCGAGGTCAACTTTGTTACCCTCGTACGAGCCATGCGGTTATGACGTAAGGCCACCTGGCAGACCTCCCGAGGAAAGCACGCCCATCCGGCCTCCACGAGGTCCCGGTACCACCGCCGAACAACGAACACATACGGTGGGACGTCTGCGATTGCGGTGCTTGTCGGAAATGGAATTCCGGGATGCGATGAACGAGGGCCGTCCTCGACGAAAGAAGAAGCTATCTTCTCAACAAAAGCGAAAAAGAGGTATGAATACGGTGATCCCACGGTCGGAACCCTTGGAGAACCCTCGGGAAAGTTTGACTACTATGTCATCTACTCAACCAAATCTCCCGGCCTAGTTACGCACGGGGCCACGGCAATGTTTGCTCCATGATCAGTGGGACGAGCTTCGCACCGCCACCGAAGGCCCGAAGGTCCAGATAATCCAACCCTGTCTTGGGAAGATCTCAAAGCCACTATTGATGCTTCGGTAAAAGCCATGACGGTGAACGAATTGAAATGCGCGATGCGGCCTTACGCCAATCGAGGCTCCTCCGCTCCGAGAAGCGGGAGAGACAAGCAAAGCCATAAGTCCGAGGTGAATGTTCGACACGTTCCGGTGGCCAGAATCCCGATGAATCCTCCACGGACGGACAAAAGGCCCGGCCATACACGAGCCACGAATTGAAAAGGGACCCTACGCCAAGAAAGTGAAACCTTGGACCCAAAGGTTGAAGATCCTGTCTTGACACGGCTCAAGCGCACTCAGGCTAACATCTCACTCTGGTCCTTACTCACTTCATCTTACCCGCACAAGCTCAAGTTGGAGGAAAGCACGGCCCGGACTATGGTTCCCATCACAAAGGACACACGATGAAGCGGTTCGGATGATTGGCAACGTCAATATCATCACTTTCACGTAGCTCGACCTTCCAAAATTTAGGGCGACCATAACGAGCCTCTCTACATAACGATTCAACTGGACAAGCGTCGTCTCCCACGGGTGTTGGTAGATGGGGGATCATCCATGAACGTCCTTCCAGCCAAGATGATGGATTTGCTAGGGATCAAAGCAGGCGATCTAAAGCCCTCGACTCGTGCAATCAAGGCATACGACTCAACATCCCGCCCAGCCTGGGAATAGCCTCCTTGAAACTGTGGTTTGGAAAACAAAATGGTCCCAACGGATTTCCAAGTCATCGACATCCCGATCACCTTCACTTTGCCATTTTGGGCGCCCTTGGCTACACCGGATCAATGGGGTGGCATCCACTCTCCATCAGCTGCGTAAAGTTCGTCCAAGGAACAGATCATACCATCATCTACGGTGATAGCATAGTCAACGAAAGGACCGAAACAAACGGCGTCCCGGTCTTAGAGATCAAACCCGACGATGATGGCATGATGCTAACAGGGTTCACCATCGAAAGCCCAAAGGCCCAAGTATGCCACATAGACCTGCCTTTGATTTGGGACAAGATCCCTCCTCCGATGAAAATGATGAAGCACATGAACTACATCCCGGGGCTCGGTTTGGGAAAACGCCATCGTGGCACTCAACCGCATCATCAATATCAAAGAACAGAGAATACCTTGCACGGCCCGGGATACTCTCCTACTCCCGAACACATTGCGGAGGACAAGCGAGCCGCACGAAAACGCTCCACGATAACAAAAGAGGCTTGCACGCAATCTCCGATCTTCGTCCCACGCCTTCGACATGACCAAGTACTTCACAAGGAAGGCCGGCAACTTGGAAGAAGATCCGTAAAAGGGAACAGAGCCGATCGGCGCCAAACAAAGCCGGCCGACAACCAAGGACAAGCTCCAGCAGTAACCTGGCAAGATTCAGAGGCCTCAAGCCAAATCTGTCCGAAGAGCATTCCTCGACACACCGCCCGCCGGATCCACAACCACCACTATTCACGGCGAATTTTGGTTCGGGAAAACCCCCTCTTTGGCGGAAGAACTCGAAAAACTCTCTCGTCAACACTCCCGCCTTCAACAAGCGGGACGAGTCCGCATTCGAGCTAGCAATGCCCAAGACAAAAGCAAGAAACTCCGCGAGATGATGCTTGGGACGAGCCACCTGCTCCACCTCGCTCTTCAAAGAAGAAATCGAGATGCCGGATCTAATCGATTTTGTTTACGATAACTCTGTGATAGCAATGATCGGGAACGGTGACATAAAGCCTTTCAAGCCCCATCTCCTATCAAGCTCATTGCCACTCAATAACCGGGCCACATTCTCCTGACCTACCGCCAAAGAAAAAGGACATGATCGAACAACTTGGTCTCGACCCCTCGAGTCCTAGAGTCTAGTGTCAAAACTCATCCCGAGTCCATTAGCTTTGAATTTGAGTCTCTTGAGTCATCCGATGGCCTCACGCCGTAAGATTACGAACTCATTGCCAATAATGTATTCCCGTATGCTCTTAATGAATGCTTCGATCTTTCCGAGTATCCTCTCATTGCATCTTTAACAACCGATAAATTAACTAACACACAAACAGCTTAATAACGATTCACTTGATAAAGAAGCAGACACATTAAACGAACAATACATTAAGCACATCTTTAAGCATGTTGTCAAACGAGAGAAAACCGGGCCCAAGTCGCCGAGGAGGTTTTAACCAAAGTGAATTTGGGAACCGATGAAGAGCCAAAAGAGACGCAAATCGGAAGTTTCTTCACCGGCACAGAGCAAGACGCATTGATCGCACCGCTCAAAGAGTTCGTGGACGTGTTCGCTTGGTCTTACCGAGACATGCCTGGATTAGATCCTAACATTGTAGAGCACCGGATCCCTTGAATCCACGAGGCTAAGCCCATCAAGCAAAAGCTACGCCGAATCAAGCGAGTGGTCTTTACAAGTCAAAGAAGAGATCGAAAAAATGCTCCGCGTCGGCTTCATCGGGGTGATCGAGTACCCCACATGGCTCTCCAATATCGTCACGGTCACCAAGGCCAATGGAAAAGTACGCCGTTGCGTGGACTTCCGAGATCTCAACAAAGCAAGTCCCAAGGACGATTTTCCACTACCCAACATCGACATGTTGGTAGACACTACTGACCAATTTCGAAGTCAAGTCCTTCGTGGACGGTTTTGCCGGTTACAATCGATCAAGATGGCCGAAGAAGACCAAGAAAAACAGCTTTCACAACCCCTGGGAACCTATCGCTACACAAGCAATGCCGTTCGGACCGAAAGAACGCTGGGGCTACTCTACCAACGGGCAAAGAACCGCCCTCTTCCACGATATGATCCACAAAGAGATCGAAGTGTACGTCGATGACATGATCGTTCACTCAAAGGGATCGACGGACAACACCTCACGCACCCGAGAAAATTCTTCAATCGCCTCCGAGAACACTCAATGAGGCTTAACCCTGCCAAATGCACATTTGGGGTTAGCCGAGGCAAGGTTTTCAGGGGATACATGGTCACCGAGAGAGGCATCGAGGTGGATCCTCAAAAGATCAAAGCTATCATCGAAATGAGACCACCGCAAACTCGCACAGAGGTGAAAAGCTTCATGGGCCGCCCGCAATATATCGCCCGCTTCGTCAACCAATTGACCTCTATATGCGAGCCAATCTTCAAGCCGATGAAGAAGAACGCCGACATCGAATGGAACTCGAATGCCAAGATGCCTTTGAAAAATAAAAGCATACCTTGTGAGTCCTCCGATTCTCTGTCCTCCCCACGAGGAAAAGCCACCGTTGCTATACCTAATCCGTGACCGACACCGCAGCTGGAGCCATGCTCTGTCAAGAAAAGAAGGAGTCACGGGTCGAAACGCCATCTACTTCGTCACCGAAAGTTTCAAGGCAAATAACTCAATTACTCACCCTCGAAAAACTCGCGCAGCCTGGTATGGGTTGTCGGAAACTACGGCACTACATGCCGCACACGCACACTTGGTTTCCAAAATGGACCCGGGCCAAGTACCTCTTCGACAAACCATCTCTGTCAATGAGGCTCGCCAAATGGTCTTTCTTCCTGGCGGAATTTGACATCAAGTACGTAAACCAAAAGTCAATCAAGGGACGGGCCATGGCTGAACAACTGGCCGATTTCCCAACCGACGAGGCTCGAGGCCCCGAACCACAATTTCCAGACGAAGGAATCTTCGCAATCGAAGGCGAAAACCGATGGCAACTGTTTCTTCGACGGAGCGGCCAACCAAAAGGGAAACGGCATCGGTATGCTCTTGGTGGATCCCAAGGACGAGCACACCCCAATTGCTATAAAGCTCAATTTCGAGGTAACCAACAATGCCGCCGAATATGAAGCTCGCGCCGCCGGACTACAAGCCGCACTCGAGAGGAATGTCCAAACTCGAAGTTTATGGGGACTCACCTTGATCATCAACCAAGTCTCCAACAAGTGGAAAACCATAGACCCGGGCTTGCAAAAATACCATGCCCGCATAGGAGGACCTCATCACACAATTCGAAGAGGTCACCTTCCATTACTTGCCAAGAGACCGAAACAGTTTGCAGATGCCTTAGCCACCTTGGCTTCCTCAGGAAATCCCCCGAAGGAAAAGCAATCAAACCCTTCAAAGTCGGACGAAAGGAAATTCCCGCCTACCGTTGTGAGATCGAACCGTAACCTAAGCCCGTCAATGAGCCATGGTATAACCGTATTTTCCAATACCTCAAGAGCGGGAAACCACCTTCACGAACAAGGAAGACCCACACACGTAAGGGGTCAAAACCAAGAGCATCATGGCCCTAAAACGCCTGGCCTCTCACTTCGTCATCCTCGGGACATGTTATACAAGAAACGCTACCACGGGCCACTCCTACGCCGGGCCCAAGAAGAAGCAAGCAAGTTCATGAACGAAGTCCACAATGGGGCTTGCGGTCCCCACATGAATGCCAGAGCCCCGATGCAAATCATTCTCGTGATGGGCTACTATCGGATCTCCATGGAGGCAGATTGCATCCACTTTGTCCGAAGCCGCGACAAGTGCCAACGGTTCTCCAACCTCAATCATCTACCACCCCACGATCTCTACCGCATGACTACACCTCGGCCCTTTGCCACTTGGGGAATTGACGTCATCGGGAAAATCGCTCCGCCAGCAAAGAATCGGCCACGAGTTCATCTTAGTAGCCATCGACTACTTCACCAAATGGGTCGAAGCCAAGTCCTACAAGGTACTCACCTCCAAGAAGGTCGCGTATTTTCTCAAGGAAAACATCATGCGCCGATACGGCATCCCAAATGAGGTCATATCGGACAATGGTTCACACTTCGAAGGGGAATTCGACTGCATCGCCGGCTGAATTCAAGATCACACGCCACAAATCTTCTCCCTACCGCCACAAACAAACGGCGCCGTGGAAGCAAAGAAACAAAACCCTCGAACGGATCATCCGAAAATGACCACCCGAGGACGAGATTGGCCCGAGAAGCCGCACCTTGCACTTTGGGGCTACTCGCACATCGCCGTAATGTACCACGGGAGAAACCCCATTTGCCCCGACATACGGGATGGAAGGCCCTTCCCATCGAGCTAGAAATTCCCTCACTCCGAGCGCCGCTGAAAATGACATCAACGAAGTTGAATGGCTCCGAAGCCGACACGACGAATTGGCTCTACTAGACGAGCGACGACTAAAGGCCATGGAACACGTCCGAGCCTATCAAAGCAGATGGCTAGAGCTTTCGACAAGAAAGTCAAATCCCGAGACATCGTGGAAGGTGACCTTGTACTCAAAGAAAAGCCTCCCACTCGAACCAACCCACTGGGAAAATGGGAACCCACATGGATCGGCCCTTTCGTGGTTCAAAAGATCTTCTCCTGAGGCGCCATGAAGCCGATGACCTAGACGGCAATCCCTTCATGAATCCAAATAACGGAAGCAAACTTCGCAGATACTTCGCCAAGAAGAACAACTGTGCATCTCTTGGCACTCCATGTAGTGTCGAACTACGCACTGAGCCCTCTAGTCCGGGGAACGTAGGCAACCTTAATTGGTCCTGGTCTAAAAATACACAAAAAGTCAAAAGTTTGAATGTCAATCAAGACCTCCATCAAGCTACGCACTTTTCAAGAACACGCCCCAGCCATACCTTGACCAAGTCAAACGACGGCGGCAACATCAAAGGACATCCGAGGGTCACTCAAAGATCAAACGACCGACTCATGCCCGCTTCCAAGCCAGGGCTTGTCTTCGCCCTCACGCGCTTCAAAAAAAAAAAAAAAAAAAAAAAAAAAGAAAGAGCTCGAGCAAGGGCTCACAAAAAATAATATAAAAAAATAAAAGAAGCTCAAGCGTAAGCCGCAAAAAGAGGTCAAGAGCCCGACGCCAACAAGAGGCAAGGAAGCTACGAAAAGACCGTCAAAACGACTTGTCAAGGGAGCATTCAACCTCTCGCCCAAGCACAAAGCTCTCAAAGAAAGGGGATTGCCGCTGTGGCCTGCATCGCCTGGGGCCCGCAAAATGCAATGTAAAAGTCCAAAGATGGACGCCGACAAAGTGCACAATGTAAGCAAAGGCGAACAAAAGATCTTGCGTCTCGACAAAGCTTTAAAAGTAAATCACAAATCACTAACGGTTACAACATTTCTTGATGAGTTAAAGCACGGTCTACTCTCAAGTTCACAACATGCTAAAAGACAAACTTTAATACATTTAACTAATAATGTGTTTGCAATGCAATGAATGGATACCTAGGAGGTCATTCCGCGCCATCTCGCGCTTGTCCCCTCGCCATTCTTTCCTTTCTTCCTCGTCCCCGGCGAGTCTTCTTTCGCTTCACGTGAACCAACTCGCGTCTCTCGCTCCGAGATCCGGGGTCCTCCCCGTAGAGTCAAATAATCCAAAGAGCTCTCGTGGCTTCATTCGCCCGTGCTTCGGCTCGGATCTCCTCCCCGCGAGTCCGTAAAAGAGGACCTCTCCCCGTCGCCGGTCAACTCTAGTCTCGTAGTCAAACAAAGCGTCTCCCGTCACATCCAAAGTGGTCGACTGTGCTTCGGCACTCCTAAGGCAATAGCTACTACGGCAACCGGGTCCTGCACCGCGCACGCCGCTCTCCAAGACCACTTGGGACCGCCCAACACGCCGCTCATACTGTGCCGATACCGAGTCGTCAATACAACGCTCCCGACGTCTAAGGAGTACCACAGAGGGAAAGCGGAATACTTCCATACCCTCGTAAAATACAAGAAGGCACCCGAAGCCGCCATACAAAGAGGAACTACCTCCGCGCAGCAAGGTCATCCCACCAACAAAGGCTCCTCGCTTCATCCCAAACCGCCGGAAACGAGCGACGGAATATAGAAGGAGGACCAAGACAAACCTCGGAACTCGACAACGTAGACCCTTCCCGCAAGATCCTCCCGGTCTCAATCCTCCAAAGGCGGAACCCACCGCCGATTCGATGCGTACCAAGCCGTGCCATCCATCTCTCCCAAAGTGATCGATCCATATCCAACGCAAGAGTTCGCCGAGCAAATGACCACGGGCTAAACGACGCTGGAGCCCTGGCATGGCTCGAAGTCTCTCTCGCAGCCCACAAGGTGAGCAAAGCGGGGCTTCCCCTCTCATGAACCGATCCCTGGGCCGCTGACGGCCGATACCATGAAGAGTCTCCCCAAAGACCAACGGGACAATATCCTCTCCAGCCTCGCAGCGCCCTACCACATCTAGCAAAGCGCCATCACAAATGCCAAGGGAACCGACCAGTAAAAGCGTCGCCATCACGCACAAGGCAAATACATCCCAAGAGACGTCACTCTCATCATCAACCATGAACCGCTCCAAGAAATTTCGTAAATGTCGATATGACCCGAATCAAGGATCATGCCTCGCACTTCTTCCAACGAAGTACGAAGAAAGCTCGCAAGCTTCACGCTCACAGCAAAGACCACCAATCAAAGGAAGCGAGATGGCCTCCACCTCCTGGTCCTCCAATCAAAGCCCGAAAATCCTCAAAAGTGGGCACCATTTCATTATAGGAGAAACAAGACACGTGCCTCCTAACATCCTGTAACTTCGCGGCAGCCCGCAACAAATCCCAATCAGAACCAACTCCTTAAAAGACCAAACCGAGCAAAGACGAAACCTTACCTCGAAAGCCCGTCTACGATGCCTCATACGGCGCCGCATCCACGTTTTCAACCAAGCCAAGGAAGTGTGCTTGCCTCTCCGCGAAAGCCTCGGCAAAATTCTAGGGACGTACGAAGAATCCATGGCAAAAATGGAGGTTCCTAGAGAAAATGGGGAAGAAAGCTCGAAAATGGCTGCAAATGGGGAAATGAGGAAGAACCATTAATCGAAAAGCATTTATGTCCTTCCCAAAGAAATGTTGGTCCGTACGGACCTCTTTTGCATGTTAAGTATGTCCGTACGGACCTCCTTGCAAACAACCCATTTCCCTCAAAGAACAAGACAAAAGCCACTGTCCTCACAGAAACCTTGCTCCAAATCGCCCAAACACTGGCCAAAGCCATTCCCGGCAAACAAACACTACCCACAAACACACTCTCAGCTCACGTGGCATGCACAAAATAAAAAATAATAATAGCAACAATTTCTAGGACAATTCCTGGGAATCACAAAATTGACATTACATCTTAAAATAAAATGCTGTTTGCCGTGCAAATACGAGTGTTTTATTACAGGTACCCATAAATGTCTGTTGCTAAACAAAAAAAAAAGAGGGATATGAAAAGAGGGAAAGCAAATGAATACTAATCAGACTCCTCAGCATCATCATCCTCGCCGAGGTCCTCCAAAGAAAAGTCGGGCATCCCAGCAAACTCGCCCGTCACATCCTCGTCGTCAGAATACCGAGCACCCGCCGGAGGCTCCCACGAAAAGTAATCCGAAGGATCAAATCCGACGAAAGGATCAAAGAAAGAAGGCTCTGAGGAACCCTCACCCTGTGCGCCATGCGGAGGCATGAACTGATAAAAGGGCTGCTCCCTCGAAGGCCCTGCAGCTCCCGAAGACGTCCCGGCATCCATGCTATGCCGCCCCCTCAAAGGTCCCTCCTGCTGCGGCTCCGGCTCGGCTCTAGGCGGAGGAACGTCTACAGTGCCTCGAAGGCATAGGCTCGTACGCCGGCACGCGTCGCGAAGACCTGGCAAGATATCTTCGAAGCCATCTTCTTCGCAACGACCTCATCGCCACGTAACGGCGAGTCAACATATCATAAGCTCTCCCTGGACTCCGCACCAACAAGAGCCAAGGAAACGCTCAAAGAATACAGCTTATACTCAACAACAAAAAGAGAAAAATACGTAAAAAATGCCAAGAGGGAAAAGAGTCAAAGACACTCACCGATCTATCTGGGTCCACTCAGATGCATGCAAAGCAGAGCTCTCCGAACGGCATGCACACCCTCCTCCTCGATCCGTCCCCGGACATATGTGAAATCCGGTCCGGCATCGGAACCTCGGGGAGCTGCGGGCGCCTCTCTCTCCGCGCCGGTACTCGCGGCGTCCTCGGCCTTCCTCCTCTCACGAAGGCCCCGTACTCCTCTCCATACAAGATGAACTCCTCGGCGCCGACACCGCCAAGGTACCTCTCGAAATCGAGCACGTCCATGTCCCGGGAATCAAGCATCCCAAAGGGAGGGTCCCTCGGAGCCACGGGAAGCACACCGTGAGCCACGCCGCTGTAAGACCCGCTCCCTGTGTACATAACATCGCAGTCAAGCCCCGCAAAGCATCTTCCGCCGCGCCGTCACCTCGGGAGCCCCCTCGAACTCATCCTCCTCATACCGAGTCCACGGGAACAAGACAAACCCCTCACGGCTATCTCTCTCCCGTACGCTCCCGCACATCCCCGTAGGCGATGGTGAGTGAGCTTCTGTGGTCCTCCTCTTCCTCGCCGTACGAGCCCGGCCCAAAGCATACAGATACGCAAAGAATGCCCTGATCTCTATCCCACGGGAAGCACCGAAAACCTCATAAAACCACACTGCGTGACAAAAACAGAGAAGGCTCAAAGAAAAGAAAACGGAGAAAAGACAAGTTGCTAAATCAAAAAAACAAAGAATAAACTCATACCTCCGGAGCAAAGTCCAAAAGCAGCCAACGAATCAAGGCCACCTCCCTAGGCTAAACCGGTCCAAGGAGAAGTAGAGCTCGCCAAGCCTCGCTCGCCCCAAGCAATGTCGCGAGCACCCTATCCAGATCAATCAAGCTCTCCAACAGAGCAAAGGGAGCCGCGGTCGCGTGGTTCGAGAACAAAGTCTCTGACAAGCATACCACAAGAAGGAGCGCGCCAATCGCTCCGTTGCCACTCGGCCGGTACCTCGGATGTAGGCCCCAATGCCGGACGTGATCCTCGGCTCCACGTCGCTATACAACATGCCTGTGCCCTCGCGAGGACGAGGCTCAAAGCCCAGCAGCCTCGGTCAAGACATCATCGGAGATCATGTCTCTCCACCTCATGAGCTCCCCTTTGAAGGAGAGCCCGTAATAGCAAAGAAAATCCGGTGGGCGTCACATCGTCACCTCGCCCCACTGTGTGGAAGGTGTGGGTGGTATCCCACCAATACTCGATAAACCCAGGAAGACACTCTTGTTCTTCCTCGTGTCGACACACTCCACTGTGTTCTCAACGAACACACCTAGGCCGAAGCATAAACCAGCCTCCGGGGACTCGCCTACCGTCCACGGAAATATCGGGCATCCGCCGCCATAGCCCACAATGTACCTCGAGCGATCCCCGAAGTCTTTCATCCTCTTGGCCTTCCCTGGCCATAAGCCCCGCATCCCGCAGTAAACACAAAGCAAAGGTACGTCAATCACAGTACTTAATATAAAAGCACATGTAACCCGTCACAAAACACGGCACACAATGCACATATTTTTCACATATAATGCACATATAATGCACATAATTTTCACATATATCATGCATATAATTTTTCCCATGCAGTCCGTCACAAAAACACGGCACACACTGTACACATTTTCTCAAAAGAAAAAAAAGGGGGGGGGATTAAACCCTACACGACACATTTTCAAAAGAAAATCCGTCCCAACACGGCAAAGGCACATATAACCCGTCACAAAAACATGGCACATATTGCACATATTTTCCCCACAAAGTCCGTCACCCAAAAACATGGCACACACGGCACGACACATATGCATAACACATTTTTCAAAAAAATCCGTCCCTACACGGCACACACTTTCACATATAACCCGTCACAAAACACGGCACATGTCACATTTTTTCACAAAAATTATCACTACACGATAATTTTTCTCATAATGTACATACATAAATAGCATACGGTACAACACACCAAAGCATGCATTTCATTAGAGAAGCACTTTATTTTCACAAATAAAAGCTAATCTACACATTTCTGCACAAAATACACATACCCACAATTTTTACATGTCCATTTTCAACAATTCATCAAGAATTTCACAAAAAGGCATAAAATAATAACAAAAAATTCAAAAAAATGCGAAAAACTAAAACCTAGTTCTAGCATTCAAAAATTCGAGCAGGGAATCAAAACGGAACAGATTTCTTACCTCCCCGACGTTCATGGAGCGACGATTATGCACCTCCGGATTCGGATACAAAACATCCGGGTTCTTCGAAGATGGAACGAACGAAATCCAATTCCTTTGGAGCTCCATTCGCTGCTCAACCACTTCCCCGATCAAGCGTTGACGACGACTCCTTCGAGATCCCTCCGCCATTGCAAGCAATTCAAGCTAAGAAAAATGGAAGATTTTGGACAAAAATGGAGTTTTCTCTCCTTCTCTCTCGCTGGTTCACGCACTGGAAATGGGAAATGAAGAGGGAGCCTCGGAATTTAAGCCCGGTCAAAACCTGGGAACTGTAAAAAATCAAAGTGGTCCGTACGGACCTCTTTGCAACCAGGTTGATCCGTACGGACCTCTTTGCAAGAGGGGGCCAAATTACTTTCCTGCCCTTATAATCTTTGCCCCTGGCTGTCCCAAGGCCTTTTCCAGCAAATCCAAGTGCAGAATGGTCCCTAACCCTTCAATTCAATCCCCGGCCGTCAGATGTAAGCCCGAACCTCGCCCACTTCAACGGCAATTCAACCACCGGCCGTCAAGCGTAAGACCGGTCCTCGCCCACTCCAACGGCAATTCAACCACCGCCCGCTCAACGGCAATTCAAGAAGGAGCCAACACCTCCCAGCACGAATCCCAAGGCACGAGACGCCTCCAAGACGCCCGACGGCAATTCAAGAAGGAGCCAACACCTCCCAGCACAAATATCAAGGCACAAGACGCCTCCAAACGCTCAACGACAACTCAACCACTGGCCCTCAAAGGAGGTCCGAAGTCATCTTCCCAATGTAAAAGGGCCCCTACAAGGTCACGCATCCCCAACAATTCAAGCACCGGCAGTCAGATGTAAGCCCGAACTTCGCCCACTTCAACGGCAACGCAAGCACCGGCCATCAAAGTAAGCCCGAGCTCCTCCCCAACAAGTCAAAGGGAAGTCATACAAGACTACATATCCCCAGCACCGACCATCATCTTTGCCCACTCAACGGCACAACAAGCACACGAAGGAGCCAACACCTCCGAGTACAAGTCCCAAGGCACGAAGCGCCTCCCAAAATGCCAAATGGGGAAGCAATCACCAGCCGTCATCCTTGCCCACTTCAACGGCAATAAGCAAGCACGGCACTATCGTAAGTCCAACCTTCTACATCAACATGCAAAAACACAAAGGCATCTACGCCTCTCGAAGCACAAGGCAGCCATGCCTCCACAACTGCGGCTAGAAGACGATTCAAAGTCCTCGCGCATAAACACCAACAGCCGCCAGATGACGATTCAAAGTCCTCCAGCGTGGCACCAACCGCCGCCAGATGACGATTCAAAGTCCTCTAGCGTGGCACCAACCGCCGCCAGAAGACGATTCAAAGTCCTCCCGCGTGGCACCAACTGCGGCTAGAAGACGATTCAAAGTCCTCGCGTGGCACCAACCGCCGCTGATGACGATTCAAAGTCCTCCCGGCGTGGCACCAACCGCCGCCGATGACGATTCAAAGTCCTCCGGCCGTGGCACCAACCGCCGCCAGATGACGATTCAAAGTCCTCCGGCGTGGCACCAACCGCACCGAAGACGATTCAAGTCCTCACTGGCACCAACCGGCCTTAAACCACCCGATTCGGAAAATCGTAAAATTTCCATCCCGTGGACACCACCACGGCCTCTCACCACCGACCTCTTACCGACTCCTACGGCCACACAACACTTCGGCCTTGGCACCACCACGCTAAAATTACTGGGCTACCCGCACTTCACAAATTACGACCTTCGAAAACTACGACTGTGCTTGATTCCCCCGCTGTGGGATACGTAGGGAATCCTATCAATTGACAGGTCAAACTCAATGCATCACGCCCTCTCACATTGGGCCACCCGACACCACCACGCCCTACACCACTCGACCTCGGCGGTCACACAACACCTGTGGCACCACCACGCCCGCATTCACAAAACACTCATCCCACACCCGAACTACGACTGTGCTTGATTCCCGCCAGGGATACGTAGGAATCCTATCACAGGGTCCGGCCTATTGTTCTAAACGGTCACACAAAAGGACACCACCACGTCCTCACATTGACCCTCACTGGGCCACTTCCTCTCCCAAAGACGCGATCCAGACATTAGGACCCTTATCTTATCGGCGACCCCACTTCTTCCATAAGTGACGTCGTTGAGGGGCTTCTATAAGTACCCCAATCTGGATCACCCCCTTTCAAGCACACGGGAAACTCCGCAGACTCATCAATGCAGTCTCGGAGACCTCCGGCACTCAAAACTCTCTCAAAACCCTCTCAAACCCCCAACCAAACCAAGGGAGGAGCCTTTCTCGGGATAAAAAGGGACAAAAGGACCTTTTGGGAATTTTCGGGAAATCGAAAAGCAATTAAGGTCCGTACGGACCTCTTTTGTTTCAATGATTACTAAATCCCCTTAAAGTCCACAATATTCCCTCAAATCCTGGGAAAATGATTACTTCCTGCAGAGTTGGTCCGCACGGACCTTTTGCATGCAAGATGGTCCGTACGGACCTTATTGCTCGGGGAACACCATCATTCCGGAATATTCACCATCATTGCAGATTCCCTCAAATCGAGGAAATCCAAAATTCGGATAACCAAGAAGGTCCGTACGGACCTCTTTTGCTCCGAAATTTTTACTATAAATAGAGGGCTCCCCCTCCTCATTTTCACACACCTCCCTCTTCTCTCTTCCTCCCTTAGCCTTCTCGGGCTCCCCTCTAAGTCCTCTTGAGGCACTCCCGCCCCTTTCGGATCCTTCCGAGGCCTTCCGAGCTCCCTTGTGGTGCTCCGAAGCCTCCCCGAGCGCTCCCGAGACGCTCCCGCGCTGCCCGAGGCACTCCGAGGTACTCGAGGCCCCTCGTGGTACTCCGAGGCCTCGTCGGTCTTTCCACGGTGTTCCGCTCTTTCCGAGTCAAACCGACGATCCCAAATCACGCCGAAACTCGCCCGAGTGACTCCGCCACCACAACGCACGCCGAACCTCCGCCCGAGTGATCCCGACGATCCCCACGCACGCCGAACCTCTCGCCCGAACGCAGCCTACAACCTCAACTCACGCCGAAACTCGTCCGCAGTACAACCGGTCTCCCGAAGCAATCCCGATCCGCACCGAACGCTACTCCGACCTCAAACACCATTCCCGGAAGACGTACACGAACCAACATTGGTAAGGCTTCCTTCCTATACTATTTCAATACATTTCCATACATAGCATACAATGTAGACATCCGATACAGCATGCATTTTTAAAAGCACACACACACACACACAACATTTAAAGGATATTAGGGGTATCCGAAAGACTCGTTTTACGAGGCTACTCGGGTGAGCTCTAATATTCTAATATTCTCTTCCCGGGGAGTTATCTGACCTCCGAACTCAAAATCTCATCACACAAAAACAGTTTAAAATTAATTTTAAACTGATGCCCTTTTTCAATGTTTTGGGCTTAATAAAAACGGCGTGGCGACTCTACAAAAACAAAAACGGCGAGACTAAGCCGCTCCAACGCGAAAGATGCCAGATGCCGGGGCCGCGAGGCCTGCTCGGATCCGGGTAATTTCACCAATGCACCAGCAGCATTTATGGAATTGATGAATAGAGTATTTCATGAGTATCTAGATAAGTGCGTTATTGTATTTATTGATGACATACTAGTATATTCGAGAACTAAGGAGGAGCATGCAGAACACTTAAGATTGGTACTGGAAATTTTAAGGAAGCAGAGATTGTATGCTAAGTTTAAAAAGTGTGAATTTTGGTTGGAAAAGGTAGCGTTCTTGGAACACGTGGTGTCTAGGGATGGAATCGCGGTAGACCCGGCGAAAATAGAAGCCATAGTGAATTGGGAGAGACCAAGCACAGTGACAGAGATAAGAAGTTTCTTGGGATTAGCAGGATACTATCGGAGATTTGTGGAAGGATTCTCGAAATTGTCTGGACCGTTGACAAGGCTGACTCAGAAGGCGGCAAAGTTTATATGGTCGGAAGAATGTGAAACGAACTTTCAAGAACTGAAGAAGAGGTTAGTACTTGACACAGGTTTTGGTAGTACCCGAGGGATCGAGGAAGGTTTTGTAATCTATAGCGATGCATCATTGAAAGGGCTAGGTTGTGTACTAATGCAGAAAGAGAAGGTCATAGCGCATGCCTCGAGACAGTTAAAGAACCATGAAAAGAATTACCCAACTCATGACCTAGAATTAGCTGCAGTGGTTTTTGCATTGAAGATATGGAGACACTATTTGTATGGTGCGACATGTCAGATATACACGGACCACAAGAGCCTTAAGTATATTTTCACCCAGAAGGAATTGAATATGAGGCAAAGGAGATGGCTTGAATTGTTGAAGGACTATGATTGTACAATTTTGTACCACCCTGGAAAGGCAAACAAGGTGGTTGATGCATTAAGTAGGAAGAATCATGGGAGTTTAGCAATGCTAGTTTCTAAAGGGATCGGTTCATGGGAAAACATGGAGATTTTAAGCTTAGAAGTGCGAGTTAAAGGGTATCTAGCTCAGTTAATTGTTCAACCTACGCTTTTGGAGAGAATCAAGGAAGCTCAAGGTGTAGATGATGAGAGGGATGCTCTTGTAGGAAAAGGACAGGGAAAGGATCTTCGCATGGGCGAAGATGGAATTTTGAGGTATCAAAAGAGAATATGGATACCAAGTAACGAAGAGATAAAAAGAGAAATCTTGAAGGAAGCACATTGTTCAAGATTCTCAGTTCACCCAGGAAGTACCAAGATGTATAGAAATTTGAGAGAATCATTTTGGTGGAACAACATGAAAGGAGACGTGGCTGATTTTGTGGCAAGATGTTTGGTGTGTCAGCAAGTGAAGAGTGAACACCAAAAGCCTGCGGGATTACTACAATCGTTACCTATTCCGGAATGGAAGTGGGATCACATAGCGATGGACTTAGTGGTTGGACTGCCAAAGACATTGAAAGGTCAAAATGCAATTTGGGTGAAAGTGGACAGATTAACAAAGTCGGCTCACTTCTTAGCAATCAAAGTGACTGATTCATTAGAGAAGTTGGCTAAATTGTACATTGACGAGATAGTACGACTACATGGGATTCCAGTTTCGATAGTGTCAGACAGGGACGCAAGGTTTACATCGAAATTCTGGAACAGTTTACAACAAGCATTGGGAACGGAGTTAACAATGAGTACATCTTTTCATCCACAGACGGATGGACAGTCGGAGAGGACAATTCAAACTTTAGAAGACATGCTAAGGGCTACGTCGTTAGATTGGCAAGGCACTTGGGACGAACACTTATCTCTAGTGGAGTTCGCATACAATAATAGTTTTCATGCGAGTATTGGAATGGCTCCATATGAGGCACTTTATGGGCGAAAGTGTAGATTGCCTACTTGTTGGGATGAAGTAGGTGAACGGAAATTGACAGGACCAGAACTAGTCCAAGTAACTGCTGACAAGGTACAACAGATTCGTAAGTGGTTGTTAACAGCACAGAGTAGGCAGAAATCTTACGCAGACAACCGACGACGCGACCTAGAATTTCAAGTGGGAGATCATGTATTTTTGAAGATTTCACCAACCAAAGGTGTCATGAGGTTTGGTATAAAAGGAAAGTTGAGTCCAAGGTACGTAGGACCGTTCGAAATCTTGGATAAGGTTGGAAAAGTGGCATACCGATTAGCTTTACCACCTGTACTTGCTGGGGTATACAATGTATTTCACGTATCCATGTTAAGGAAGTATATGGCAGATGCAAGTCATGTAATTGAATATAAGCAGCTAAGGCTTCTGACGGATTTGAGTTATGACGAGAAACCGATTAAGATTGTGGACCGGAAGGACCAGAATCTGCGAAGGCGAGTTATACCGTACGTGAAGGTACAATGGAGCAACCACTCAGAACGTGAGGCGACATGGGAGCTCGAAAGCGAAATGAGGGAAATGTATCCCGATCTCTTCGAAAATTAAGGTACGTTTAGTTTGGAGGACCAAACTCTTTTAAGGGGGTAAGAATGTAAAGACCCGGAAAATTTTGAGTTTTTTTTTTAGTATTATTTTAATTATAATAATAAATAAAATAATACTCCTTATTTGATTTGGACTTGGGTTAATTAAATGGATCAATTTATTTAATTAAGTCAAGTGGGCTAAGTTGGGCTTAGGAGGTCAAAGGGGCCCAAGGAGGTGAAAGCCTAGGATATAAAAATAAAACCTCATTATTATTTTTTCATAATCTTTCATTAATCAAAGCAAAGAAAAAGAAAGAAATTAAAAAACCCTAGAGAGGAGAGGGGCGGCGGCCGAAGGCTTGGAAGAGGAGTGACAGCCGTTTTTGGTCTTCTTTGGCCATTGTTTCTTCATCAAAATCAAGGTAAGATGATTCCCTAAAACCTAGTTTTTATTTCATTCAATTTGGAATTTAATTGAATTAGTTATGATTTTTTGAAAGTTTAAAACTATTTAATTCTAGGTTTAGCCATTCTTGGATTGTAATGGTTTAATCTTAAGGTTTATGTGATAAATTAAGAGTTTGATTATTGAGGAATTGTAGGTTATAATGATGTAACCCTAACCCTAGTTTATATTATTTTGAAATTAAATCAATCTCAATAAACATGATTAAAAGTATTTTTATTAAAAGAATATATAAATTAAATGATGTATTTAATGTTTGGAAAATAAAAAGAAGAACAAAAATCATGTTTTTGAACCACCATGGGTTCGGCCGAATGGCCTAGGTAGGTTTTAGTTTTGTTTTGTTTAAACCGTTAAGTGTTTGGCCTATTTTGATAAAGCATAGTTAGTTTTCAAACTGAAAAGGGACCAAACTGCAGAGTTTTCAAGGCTGAAAGGATTATCCAGTTAAGTCATTAACTGAACAAGCTTAACTCTGTGACCGAACTGAAAAGTTCAAAGGTTTTGAGAGACTGTTTTGTGATTTTGAAAATCTGAAGGACTGTTTTGCAATTACTGAAAAGTTGAGGGACTGTTTAGTAATTTTCCAAAAGTTGAGGGACTGTTTAGTAATTTTCCAAAAGTTGAGGGACTGTTTAGTAATTTTCCAAAAGTTGAGGGACTGTTTTGCAATTTTCCAAAAGTTGAGGGACTATTTTGTAAATTTCTAAAAGTTAAGTGACCTCTTAGTAACTTTAGAGAGTTAAAGGACTTTATTGAAATTAAGAAAACCTAAAAGAACCTTTTGGAATTTAGGGGAAGTCCAAAGACTTTAAAGGAATTATATTAAGGGTTAAAAGAAGGGTTAAGAATAACACTTTAAGAATACTAAAAGACTTAGGTTCCAAAGTGTTAGAGTTTCGAAATAGAAAGTTTCTAAGTTTAAGAAACTGCTAAATTAGGAAAGCTTCTGAAAATAGAAGGTTAGTTAACCAATTAAGGTGAGTCTAAGAATAACTCATAGGTTAACTAAGGAAAGGAAGTATAGGTGCATAAGAAGTAATAAAAGATTACTTGTGCCTAAAATATGTTATTACGTGATTGTAGATTTCGCGTAAAGGGCGTTGCTTAAGCAAGGAAGCAAAGCTAAGGTAAGGAATTACGATCCTAAGTACTCTTGTATATCAATTTCGTTTGGAAACTCCATCGAGTCTTTTCAAAACGTGAATGCTATCTGTGGCTGATAGTAATTTCTAAAATACTCTTACGAAATGTATCGTCATTGGAAAATTCCTTATTCTATGATATGTTCTTGTTCATGGAATATCTGCAAATATTGAAATTGCTATGTGTGTTCTTGTACCTCTGAATGCACTGTATGTATTAACTAGTATGCAATATTATATGCTAGTTATGAAACTATGCTTAATGAGAAAAGCATGTATTATGAAAACACGACATCAATGTAGGTGTTCGTTGTTTGGGAATACTCAATGTAGGGTATCACCCATGGAATTGACGGAAGTCTGAAAGTATAACAAAATTGTAGTGCCACACTTTCTTTGTTATGAAATATACATATATATGTTTGTCTATAACCTATCCTTGAATAAAATTTTTGGATTCGTTCATTCCAGTCGTCTCCTCATTGTATCGATGAGACCACGTATGAACTTACTGGGCATTGTTCGCTCATTTCTTCATTTTCTTTTTCCCTCAGGATCGGAATAGAAAGGAGGAGAACCGTCATCAGGAAGAGACGGGGCAATTAAGTAGAATAAATGAATTATTTAATAATTCCGAATTTCAGAACTTTTATTAGTACTAGTTACTGTACTTAGCCGTTACATCTGATTTTTCCGCACTTATGTAATGGTTTGAATTAAGTTACCGTTGTGGACCTGTCGTTTGGGGTATTTATTTATGATTATGGAATTACGGAAATTATGGAAATTCGAGGTCGTTACAAACAACTTTTAAATTTTCATTTGGATAATTAAATTAACTTCAAATTATTGCTCAAAATACATTCATACTAACATAAAAAAAGATAGGACCCTTGAAGTGGGACGGATGTAGTAATATATTCAACATCAACTCTTCTTCATGAATTATTATGTTTTTGTTTACAATCTTTTCTTTTGTTTCACATGTGTTGCTGAATTATGTTTTTGTTTAATTTTTTTTTACATGTGTTAAAAAAAATGATGACATGTTGCTGAATTATGTTTTTGTTTAAAAACTTTTATTTACATGTGCTAAAAATAATGATGACAGAAAAAATTGCAATGAAACCAAACACAAAATGTATCAAATAATTTTAAAACTAAAATAACATTAAAATAAATATAATCAAGTTAGTGACCACATCCCGATTACGTAGAAAATCTTACATTAATTAATTTAAACAATTAGGAAATTCAAGTAAACAAAATGGGCTTAGCATTCAGCCAGATTAACTTCATTATTCTTAGAAAATACCTGCAAAACAAATGAGCTTAACATCATTTACTATATGATTCCAACAATTCAGCAAAAATAAGAAAATATGTATCTTGAAGACATTAGGGAGTGTGATGTTAAGATAACGTGCTGATCGTGATGGGTTGGGGGTCCAAACAACAACCTAAATATTTCAAAACAAACAATTAGATGGAAATATTAATGATGATTTCAAGGTGTACTGACTTTCACTAATTAATATATCATACCTTCTGAAGTAGCAGAACAGAACCGACATATATATCTTTTCCAAATTCACTCTCAGTCACTTTATGATGAATTGAAGCATCTATTGTATCCGTAGGATCCTAATAATTTTATCCCAATTAGTAACTCAAAACACATTTCACCCATGATAGAAAGCATACTAAGCTGATCATATCCTAACCTTTAAAGTCACCCAGAGATCACCAAGACCATTTGGTGTGCAGGACTTGATAACAGCAACAACCTAATAGAATATACATAAATGTAAAAAATCAATTATCTTTACACACATTTAACTATAATTATTCTTGATATTATACCTGATCCACTCTGTCAATATTATGATTTCTTCTTGATATAGCTCAACGGATAATATGTACCGGCTTCAGTGAGAAATTCCATTGCAGAGAGCCAAGGACCGTCTTGGAAAGCTTCATCCTTCACCGGATCTTCAATCGCTCTCCGTATATACTCTTGGGTTGCGATCGGGGTTTGTTGCGAAGACAAGCTCTGACGGTCGAGATTTCTCTAGCGCATGGCGGACTCTACGGCACCGGCGGGACCTGGAATAGCACGCGATGAAGAGGAGGATTCACCGGAGGAATTGGGACCGCGGAAAAAAAATCCGTTGCTCTCTAGGATCCATTTTTTGTGTTTAATAGAATTAGATTGAGAAGATTGAGGATTGCGAGGAGGATACGAGAGAATGAATGAACGTGGGAGAGGAGGAGAGGAAGATAAATGAATCTGGAAAAACTTATATGGGCAATTAATTAAAGATAAACTCGCTACACGGTGTAGCGAATTTGACTTGAACAGATCAAACTCGCTACACAGTGTAGCGAGTTTTGCTTAATCAATTGTCCTAATTAACTACCAAACTGTCAAACTTAATTACATAGAACTCGGTACACGGTGTAGCGAGTTTGACCTGTCCAAGTCAAACTCGATACACGGTGTAGCGAGTTTCAAAAAGTGAGACATTTTGGGCAAAAGTTTGAACAGTAAGTCATTTTGATGAATAAAATTTTAAAACAATCAAAAAGTGGGACATTTTGGGCAAACGTTTGAACAGCAAGTCATTTTGATAAATAAAATTTTAAAACAGTATTATTTGAGGAATATATATATATATATATATATATATATACTCCTCCGTCCCACCGATCTTAAGAAAACTTTCCATTTTGGGCGTCCCGCCGATCATAAGAATTCCAAAAATGGAAAGTTTTTATTAATTTTATATTTAATGGGATCCACATGTCATACTCACAATAACAATCCACTCACTATTCATCCCACTCATTCTCTCTCCTATTTATTTTTTCACACTCATAACACTTCTTCCACTCATTCTCTCTCCTAATACTATAATAATATTCCTTAATTCCCGTGTCTTTTCATTTTTTCTTAAGATGGCTGGGACGGAGGGAGTATATATTATATATATATATATATATATATATATATATATATATACTAGAGCAAGCTCGTGTCCAAGGACAAGTGTTTTTTTTTTTTTAAGGGCAAATGGGAAAGGGACAACTTAGTGAGGGCAAAATGAAAAATTTGACTTATGAAACTGTTCATTATACTGTATCAAGGACAATTCCCATTTATACTATAGATATACTCCAAAATTTGTTCCACCACTTTCATCAATTGAGATCAAAGATATACTCCAAAATTTGTTCCAACACTTTCATCAATTGAGATCAAAATCCATTTTATCAATAGAATATCTCACCAGAAATAGTATAAAGATTATTTTTTTTATTTTTTACTGTCTTCTTTTCACTTGTTTTTTAATATCTTTATTGAAGAGTTTAAATGATGATTCATTCATGTTAACTGACATAAATTATTTTAGAATTAAGAATTACTGTATTTGTTATTGTTAGATGTTGTTGTTGATAGGGGGGCGTTTGAGGACATTATCGGACGGTGGGGTGGAGGGGAGGAAGAGGCGATGGAGATGAGGGAGCATGTCTCTCAAACCCGCACCACAACCTCTCTCAAACCTGGTGCCTAATCTCAACCCCAACCAGATAGTATATCTATAATTACTCTATTATTTGATGCATGGTATTTTGGTGTAAAAGATAATTTAAT
The DNA here is from genome assembly GCA_022495995.1 of Adenophora triphylla var. japonica. Classification (NCBI taxonomy): domain Eukaryota; kingdom Viridiplantae; phylum Streptophyta; class Magnoliopsida; order Asterales; family Campanulaceae; genus Adenophora; species Adenophora triphylla. The sequence goes on along the minus strand of JAFEMH010000888.1, from coordinate 218,354 downwards.
TAAAAAATGCGTCGAATTCTCATGCAAGTTGCAAAATATGATCTTTTCGTTTCGATTTCGAGTTGGTCTTATAAAAACGCGTTTTTTTCTAAGTTTAAAGAAAAATCATTTTTACACTGACACTTAATAATACATGTATTGACACTTTTTTGCACTGGCACTTTGTTACACTAACACTGACACTTTTTTACACTGACACTTAATATACATACACTGACATTTTTTACACTGGCACTTTGTTACACTAACACTGGCACTTTGTTATACTAACACTGACACTTGTTTACACCGACACTTTGTTACACTAACACTGGCACTAGCGGGAAAAACAAAACACGCTAAAGGAAAAATGCTTTTATTGTAAGATTTTGGCGATCTTTTCTTAAAAAAAAAAATTGAATTTTTTATTTTATTAGTGATAAATAAAATAACACTTAAACCATATCAATTGACATATAAATTGACTACAATAGTATTTAATAACATTCAAACTCTCTACCTACACTATTGAAAAGTTGATACTATATACTGTATATGAAAGCTGATACCAAGTGACGGCTTTATAACCCTACGAAGTATTTACTGGGCAAAACTCTCATTTTTCTATTTGATTTTTTTTTTTTTCTGTATTTTTGGATTTGTGTTCGTTTTCTTATTGTTGGTTTATAGTTCCCATGTCATGTTAATGTAAAGTTGTATACTACTTCCTCCCCCCATTATAAAAGATATAAAATAAAATGAGATTTGCACAAAAAAATAAGGAAAATATATACTCATTCCACCCCATCCGAAAAGGTAAAAAAAAAGGTGTTGCACGAAAATTAAGTAGAGTGTATAGTGTAATAAGTGTTGTGAATATGAAAAGTGAGGTAGGAGAGAGAATGGGAGGTAGGAAATAGTAAGTGGATAGCTATTATTAGCATGACAAGTGAATCTTTAAATAAAGAAGTAATAAAAACTTTCCATTTTTCATTTTGGGAGTGTGCCTTTTTAAACGGGACACCCAAAATGAAATTTTATGCCTTTTTCGAGTAGGACGGAGGGAGTAGTTGAGTAAGTATTCTACGAGTGATGAAGTAGGAGAGAGAAAGTAAGGTGGAAATAGTAAGTGAATAAATGATTTGAGTATAACAAATGAGTCATTAATAAATAAGCATTGTTAAAAACTTTACGTTTTTGGATTGTGCCTTTTATAATGGAACATCAAAATAGGACTTTATAATGAGATGGATGAAGTATACTTTATGGAATGGAGTCCCGAGGGAGGGAATTAGTTTTTTTTTTTTAAATTATGAAAGTGAGTTTCTTTGATGAAATTGCAGTTGGCCTTGCTATTGTTCTTGTTCCTCTATAGTAATGTACAATAATTTTCACATGTGATTTCCCGCCATTATTACATAGTTGTATATTAGCCTCACCTTAGCTCATCAGAGATCTCAAGTTCGAAAAAAAAAAAAATGATGATCCGGCAGAAGACGTAAATTGTGGAGGGACTATATCGCGTGTGGCAGATCTATGTTTTTATCCCCAACGAGAGATTCTTCGGGCCCGTGGCTGCAGAAACAGTTTCCAGTTAAGATCAAATATTTGCATTACTGAGTCAATTGCGGACAAATAGTTACCTGAGATAGCTTAAAGCTGACATTCTGTAGAGACAGGTAAACACTAGAATATGCAACCCAATGGTGTAGAAGAATACAAAACTTCTAGCATATCTGCAACACATCAATAACTCATTAGGATAATATATTTCGAATTCTGAAGAGGACACAAAGCACTTCACATTGCTTCATTAAAAAAAAAACTCTTAAGCGTAAAGCACCAACACCATAGAAGTTTGACTTTTCTGCCTTGGCTATGAGATATCTGTTCATGACATACTACCTCCGTCCCGGAAAGATAGTCTCATTTTATTTTTGATGGTCAACACAAATGAACCTTAATCAAACATTAATGTCAATTTAATCATCCCAATGAAAATGCAAAAATTGCACTAGGATAACTAGATTGACATTAATATTTGGTCAAAGTTCACTTGCATTGACCATCAAAAATTAAATGAGACTATCTTTTTGGGGCGGAGGGAGTAATATGTTAACACCACCAATCCCCCCCCCCTCCCCAACCACCAGATGCATACTGGGTGGACAATAAACACTATGCCAAAACATTAAACACTCATCAAGGCATTCCATGAATGGAAGTTGATAGCAGAAAATCACATGCCGAGAAATATCTAAGAAGAGAACAAAGAAAGTTTACAGAACATCAAATCAAGACTATGGTAAGTTAACATACTTATTTCCCAGAAGGAAGCGTCCACTGCTAAGGGTAATTTTATCCCTGAAGCCAAGTTCCTTGTACCTTTGATCCCTTTCCTGCCAGCAATAATAAGATGAACAAACAATGTTAATTTGATAGCCAAAACAATTTCATCAAGTCTTCTACATTGGCTAGAAGCATGTACAAATGTGAAAGTGTTACGCTCTGAGGATTGATGATTCTATTTCTCATGTAGGATCCATTTGTTTTTTTTTTTGAATAAAAAAATATGGCTTTGGAGAGGGCGGAGTGGAGGGAAAGAATACATGTGGATGATTTTATTATATATATATATATATATATATATATATATATATATATATATATATATATATATATTTGTCATTTATTTTTCAAATGTATTTGTATTCCTTTTTCTCTTATTTTCTTCATACATATTTCTTCATTTAAATGCCTTCTTAGCTTTCACCATTTTTTATCTTTTTATTATTTTATTTTTTATATTACCATCTCTCCATGCGTTGTCACGAGTGACTCTAAAATATTAAAAACAATCAAGGAAATCCCACCTTTTTGGAGAATGCGGCAAAAGGATTTATGTCATCCTCGTATATTTTCTTATACTTGGATTCTACATCTGAACTGAAGCCACTTTCCAGATCTTCAGCATACTGAATATTATAGAAATTTGAGTTAGAGGTAATTCATGCACAATAGCATGAGAATTTTAATGTAATATACCTTTTTAGATCCTCTAGAAACAACTTTCTCCATACTATAATCCTGAACATAACGTATTTTCCCATAAAGCTTGACATTATCAGCTTTTGTCTTCTCCAGTTCAGCTGACAGCACCCCTATCCTTTCCTTCAACTGTCTTATTTCCTAGCACAGTTAGGAAATCAGGAGTCAGATCAACCCATTGTATGGAAACACAACGAACAGGAGAAAAGAAAAGAAAAGTAAAAAAATTCAGAAAAGAATTGGCAATGAGTACAAGTAGCATACCTCTTCTGTTTCTCGCAAGCGTGCTCGAAACCGGTCCCTCTGGTTGCAGATCACTTTAAGCATTGAGCTTTGATCTTGATCTGTGGAAACATGCTTATGATCTGCAGTCTGTTCCATAAATATTTCATTGGGCCCATTAGTTTCACTTAACACTTCATTTTTGTTTCAGAAGATATTTACAGATCAGTTATGGGCATCCATCTTCTATATATATATATATATATATATATATATATATATATATATATATATATATATATATATATATATATATATATATATATATATATTTTAGGCTTTAATGAAAAAAAAAAAAAAAAAAAAAACCCTGCTAAGGCTAAATATCAGGTTAGTGATAATATGCATATGTCGAAATTGCAAAGCAACAATCAAAACAATTCATAGTATTATCAAGCCTGCCAAGTATGTTCTTGGATAAGCTGAAACACAAGAAAGAAAGGAAGAGAACCTCAGACGGGTTGGTTGCACCAGACTCTGAAATATCCCAGTCATCAAACATAGTTCCTTTACGGTCTTTAGAACTATAACCCTGTATCATAGTCAAGTATGACTGAAACTTCAAAAAAAAAAAAAAATAGAGGATAACAATCTCAATACCAACTTATTTGTCATGCTAATGCAATAGAACATATGCCTCACCCATGAATAGCACATTATTATGCTACATGTGTAACTATACACTTGACTGGGGAGCAAGCAATCGATAATAGCAAGATTATCTACATATCCAGTTCTTAATGGAAAACAAGTAGTCATAAGATTCCTAACCTTTAGTATATCATCTTCTAACTTCTGAATTAGTTTTTGTTGTTCCTTAATCTTCTCCGTGAGTTCGGAAATCTTGCTTTCAGAGGCTTCTGCCAAAGTTGTCTTTTCAGATAGTTTGACCTGAAAGACGAATAGGAAAATTAGAATTGACTAGTTACTGATGCTGTTCCAGGCCTGAGTGACAACAGTAAACTACAAAACGAAGTTGGTTGCTTCAATAACAAAAACAGGAGTTTTCTGTGGCTTTACCCTGGAACTGGACTTCTATCAAACATCTAAGTCTGCACATATTTTGTTGAAGCAGCTGGATAAGGACAAAGTGATAGACAAACAAAGTATGCCACCATATTTTACCTTCAACTGCGTGAGTTCATGTTCCAATTTTCGGTTCTTATCAAGAAGTAGATACTCAAGTTTACTCATCTCCTCCCCGCTAGTAGCTACATCCCAATCTTCAGCCTCAATAGAGTTGTAGCCCACTGCCTATAACAAAGTTAGACATTGTTCGACAAACTACAAAACCAAATAATAGAGCACCATAAGGCAAATTAGTAAGATATATTTAAGGGATTTCCTGCAAGAAGATCCACTATAAAAGATAGGAGGGATATTCATGTCCGTGCGGTGCACTTGATATGTGTACAATGCAACTAAATTCCAGATATATAGATGAGTTCATATAATAAAATGGTCACTCAATGACCACTTATTGATATTGAATAAGTGAATAATAATGGGGTTTTACCCTTTCCTTTTTCTTTATAATTTTTTTATCTGGTTGGTTGTGCAGTACTTCATATTTCAAGAATCATTATAAGACAAGGACTTTTGACCTACCTAAGAAATAAAAGGGAAAAAAAATAAAGAGAGAAGGTGGGTTCAATAAAACTGTTTCCTTTGACGTCTCATCTAGTCCTGATTTCCTGTCCTTTTCCAATGGTTACAGATATAACTTTGTTCCAAATGGATTTAAAAACTCGACTAGATCTAGATATGAAGAATAATACTACACCAAATAATATTTACAAATAAAAAGAACTTTCACCTAAATTTAATAGGCATACAGACACACTTCAAGAGGATTATGGTGTTTGTATGCTATCTTACCTAATGATAGATGCTTTAGCAATATCATGGCCATAATTCTGACAAAAAATTATCAAGGATGTCATAAAAATACTTTAATATCAGCAACTAGGAGTTAATAAAACCATAGTTCTCATGCATTATCAATGCCAGAACTGGAAAGAGTTAATTGCTTTCCTAGCAAGGAAAATGCATGGAAGTAATGGAGAATTGCAGATTAGTAATGGAGATCAAACAGTCACCTGCATAATCTTGACTTTTTTCCGAAGATCATCAACTAATTTTGTGGTTGGCCTCGCCTGCAGTTCTTTCTTGGTCTCCTCAAGAGCAGCTTCCTGTTCATCATCAAATATGAAAGAAACTGAAAGGCAGCCTAGACATGAAAACTTTGAGAGCTTCAGGAAAAGGGTCAAAATATATGATTGATTGACCTTCATTCAGAAGGGATTTTAATGGTTAGGCATCTGAAAACTCCTTTAGACAAAGCCATCAAAAATTAAGAATGAGAGAAAGTTAAGGAAAAGCAGTTACTAGCATACATAAACCTCCTAACAACACTACAAAGAGAAAAGGAAAAAACAGAGATAATCTTATCTAATTTCAGAGGAAAACTAAACACGAAAAGTCATTAAGAATATCAATGAAGCCCAGAACAGGAGTTAAGAAACAGTCATGCAGGGTAGTTCTGCAGACTATCACAAGGTAATAACTCAGTGGTAACATTACAACTTACTAACCTAAAATCACCCTTAAAGCAGGCAAAGAAATGAACTCTTTCCGGTACAAAATAAAAGTCTTGTATTCCTTTTTGGGTTTTCAAAAAAGTGCCCACTTCAAATTTGGGGTATAGAGAGGATGAATTGTGTCCACAAATTTACTTTGGGCCCACCTCCAGTTTAATTGTGTCCACAAGCTTAGTTTTGCATTAAACTGTGTGCAAAGATTAACAGGATAATTAATTTGTAAAGGAGGGAGTATCATTTCTTGTTTCATTAGCTTTTGGACAATCACAGCTCCTTACGTATACCATCCACGTTTAGAACTACTCTAATAAGCACTTTTTTACTCTTAACTGTACATTCAGTTTACTATTCCCTACTATTGCAGCTCAAAGAAGCCTTAGAACACCATTTGCAAACAATATCAACTGATGGGTGACTTTTATTTCAAAATTTATAAAATACAGTGTTCTCATTTTGAACTTATAGTAGCTACTATAAGATGCATCAAACAATACAGGATAGCTATAAACATTGAATGTGTAAAGGTTTCTGAACCAAATATAATAATCAATGTTTAAACTACTGGATGGTTGTCAAGATCTAGAATGTACAGGAAATTCTAAACCGTGACTCGGATTTCAGGAAAAATGATAGAATGGCATTATCAAAACAAGAGCCAACATATTCCATAATTTTCATTTATTTGAGCATAAAACTGCTCAACTTGATTTACTACTGCAAAGGCACATAATAAGTTATATGCTTATTCCCAAGTGCCTTATCCTAAAACAATGGACTATCGAAGGAATAAAAAAAAAAAGCACACCTTCTCACTGATCAGTGCATTCAACTTCTTGATTTCATTCACATACTGTTCTCGCTCATTGGATAAGGTGGTCTCAATATTGTGAAGTTCAATGTTTAGTTCAGAGATAATCTTCTCCTTTGCACTCAGCGAATTCTCGAGTATAATATTTGCATCCACATTCTCACTACAAAAAGTAGTCAATCATAAGACCATATAGACAGCCATAACACCAAAACAGTTATACGAGTACCAGTTAAAATATAAATATCCCCTGAAACTCTGTCCCAGATGCTACGCTAAGCATCGTTCTCGCCAAAGGAACCTATAAAAGGGGAGTGATGGAGAGAGACAGAGAGAGAGAGAGAGAGTATTCACCTGCTCCTATCTCCATTATCTTCATTTGCTGTTTGTAACTGGGATCGTAACACTCCCTGCACAGAAATTAGCAGCATATTCGCCGAATCAGCCAGATTAACAAGAACAGGAAAATGAGAGCGAGAAATATGAAAATTCAATATACCATTAGCAATTTATTTTAGCGCCTATGGGTCAGAGTGATGACAAAGAAAGCTCATTCTGACAAAGAAAGTGATAAATTACAAGTAGGCAATACAAGGAAAGTTTCATGCTGTTTAGGAAGCTTAAGCCTCAAGTCTTCAACTGTTAACATTGAGACAACTGATACACGATGACAGCTACATTAATGAATGAGGTACTAAGCATACAAAATGCATAGGTAAGAGTTCAAAATGACAGCAAAAAGTTAACAATGTTCATGAAATTTTCTCCGGATATGACTAAAATATAAGCCCAACAATGTTTGTAACTAGTATCCTTTCTACTCTCATACATGTTTCTGGTACTTGGACAATTGTTGGAGGTTATCGAGAAGGCCTTCTTAGCTCATATGTCAACAGCCAGAGTCCTGATTTCTTCAGCTATGCTTCTAATACTTGAAATAAAGAGCACCCTCTAAGAATTGAGGCCAATCGCTTGGTTCTGAATTCTGCAAACACAGGTGAATGGGCCCTTAGCCTTTTTCATAGAAAGCCTATGATGTGTGGAGCTGAAAAAGTCATATCACTTATGCTCTTTCCATTCAGTGACCAGTGCTTGTTTAGAACATATAATTTGGCTTTCAAAGAAACTGGGGTAGGCCTGATATATATATATATATATATATATATATATATATATATATATATATATATATATATATATATATATATATATATATATATATATCAGTGGGCTTCTGCTTCTGAAGTTTCAGGAGCTTCATGGTAGTATGGCCACAGCCTACAACATTTTGGTGCTGCGAGATTTTTATGATAAATCGACAGACGATGCAAGGATTTTAGGAGAAAAGTATCCCGTAAGTATTCGACATAGTTGAGAGATAGGGCAGTAGTTGCCTTTGACCATTTGCTAAGGGCTCCTAGTGTAGAAGATATTAAGAGGAGCTACACGCTCCCAGTAAGTACCGCACTGCTTGCAATTTGCTCTTACCTAGCATTCAGGTATTTTTTTTTCTCACTGAATTTCCTGTTTACAGAGAATAGAGGGTAGCTCATGGATTAACTTATGCAGTCTTTTTGCTTTTCCTCACATATATCTGCATATTTCTTGTCCTCCACTAATGAACCTCTCTTGTATCTATCAATTTCTATCTTGCTCAGCAAAAATTAAATAGCATTACTATTCAATACCCCCAATAAAATGGAATAACTTTTAATGTGGAATCTCGTGTTACTCAAAACAAGCATGGCCAAAATGTAAATTCTGTAATCTTTAATGGGAGCAAATCCAGCTAAGATTCTTGCTACCTTCAACGTTCCTCTGACCAGTCAACTGAAGCAATTATCAAAATAGATATAATAATAATAAAACTCTCTTTAATATTACTCAAGTTACTTCATTAATTGGCTTTCTCACTGATTTTGCAGAAAGCTGTAGCCTATCAAGCATCCACGAGGCACTATTTTTCTTGTTCAAATTGTGCTTGCAAGACTACATCGGGTAAGTATGCTTAACCCTGAAAATAATATCTTTCCTCGCAAAGAAATTATTTTCGAACGAAAGCCACTTGGTTAAGGTGGATTGACATACATTTAACATTCGGAAAGAAGGAAATGCTGCCAACTTAACTAGAGAAAATTTATTTTTTGGAAATATAGTTAAATGATATTATATTTTCAACAAAATCCAGAAGGTCGAATGAATCTTCACCAAAAGCTGTTTTTGGGAGAACCATCTAAGACAACTTTGTTAAGAAACCCAAAACATGTAGCAAACTGGCTTGCGTCCAGAATGCATGGGAACAGAGGGTACTACTGGGCCTATCCAAATATAAAACTTATCACACAGTAAAAAGCTCGATGAGTAGAAGTTACTCAAAGAAATTAGGAACAACTTGGCATACAGATCCAAAGTAAACAGTCTCTCAACAAAATAGCATCAGCAAGTTTGGGCAGAAGTGTAATACAGATATGGGAAAAAGACATAACATATGCGCAGTTAATGATTAACCTAATGAACTTGCAAGAAAACAAGTGCATGACTAAAATTGGGAAATGTAAAACAAGGATAACAATGAAGAAGAATCCACCAAGCAATAAACATAATCATTAAAATCTTTGAAGTACAAGGAAAGTACTTCCAGCAATATATATAGATTCTGAAACTCACTTTCTCCCTCTCTAGACTCAAAAGGCGAGTTTGTGCTCTTTCAACCTCATCCATTAGAAGATTGACCTCCGACTGCTTTGCTGCTCTTTCTTCCTCTAAAACAATTGAACAAAAACAAACCAGTACTGAGGTGTCAATATTTACTATGAGGATGGATAAAATGTCAAGGTCTGTAATAGGTCTTGATGTATGTTTATCTAGATGTAAATGTAAGATAAAAGTCAAAATGAAATATTACCAGATTGAGCACGAAACTCGAACAACTGGCTCTGTGCAAGTTCATGTAGTTTTTGCATGTTGGAGACACTATCCTGAGCTTGTCTTAACTGATCCTGTAACAATTGCTCCCTGCATCAACATAAGGATCCTTTCTATTTATGACAACCACGCTAATGCCAGAAAATTATTATCACAACCAAAGTTGCACTTAGGTAATAGTTCATTTGTGGTGATATAGAAGCAGAGTAGCATCAATCTTCCACGCTATCAGATAGGGGTGGCAGTAGTTACCCAATGGGTGTTATCCATTAAGATTAGCAAGCTTTAAAATAGTCTACACTATATCAAAATGGTACATGGTACAATAGAATAAAGCATGAAAAAATGGGTAACCCATGGATAAGAAATTGCCACCCCTACTACCAGACATCATGATACCTTTCTTTTAAAACCTCCATAGTTTTCTGATTTTCTTCCGCCAAACTGCGTTGTTTCATCTCTACAACTTCCTTCACTTTTTCTTCCATCTGAGTTCATAACAGAAAGTAACATGAAATCGAAGGAAGCAATATCATACCAACAGACTACCATCAGACGTGAAAACACTGTTTTCTCCTGATAAACGTATTCCTATTCCAGTTGTTTGAAGCTGAAGCTCATAACGACAAAGGAAAGTACTCCATAATGACTCTTTTAAACAAATTTACTCCAGTATATTCTTTTGAAAGGAGATTGGGAGGGGGGCACTGAGTGGCACGTGGTCTATCATTATTTCAATATATTCAGTTTGAGTTTGGTAATGAATTCATAACTTGAATTCGTAAAAAAATAAATGTAGTGTGCTGGGTACCAAGTTAATAAATAAAATTGTTTTCATAATTTAAACAACAATTATTTAATAGTGGTGTCAGACGAATTTACACAGCAAAGGCCAATGAAGCATGCAAGAGAGTAGAAAACACCCTGAAAAAAGATTATTGATGATTTGATTTTTGCATAGATGCCTCTTTAAAGTAATTACCATATTGCTTACCATAGAAAAGAAAAGAAAAGAAAAGAAAGAAAAAAACTTTGCATGTTAGACGACACAAACCCACCCCATGTCAAAAATGAGGTTAGCAACTGGATTCTTTTTCCTCCTCTTTTCAAATCCCACCCAAGTTAACATTGTTCCGCTTCTTTGGTAGAAACTTCCGGGACAAGATTATTCAAAACTATAATCATCAATGGTTTCAGACTTTCAAAAATATGTCACCTTGAAGTATCTTCATTCAACATCTAAATAAGGCATAACCTTCGTCTTTGATGAATAACATGTTAAGATCCTTGACCAATACGCCAAAACTCATATTACTAATGGAATGCGTTAGATCAATTCTCTTAAACTTGAGTCCCATTCCTAAAGTTAACCCCACCTAATCTCATACTCCCTCCCTCCCAAAATGATCTTCCCACTTTTTTTGTCGTTAACACGAAGGTACTTTGAGCAATAATTTTAGGTTGATTTAATTATCCTAATGAAAATTTAAAACCTGTTATCGATACATCATTATAACTACTATCAATAACAATTTTTAGATGTCCATTCGGATAATTAAATCAACCTAACACTATTGCTCAAAACGGCAAAAAAATCTTCATTCGGATAATTAAACCTAAACTATTGCTCAAAGTACATTCACGTTAACGGCAAAAAAAGTAGGAAGATCATTTCGGGACAGAGGGGGTACTTAGGTTGGGTCCCATACAGAATCATAACATAATGAAACATATCTACTTTCCACTAGGATTTTAGTAGATTTCTTTGTTTCACAAACACCAAGAACTTGTATTACATCAATCCTATCCCCTCGTAACATGTATGGCGGTCATAATGGTAAACAACTAATGTTATGCAACACTACAGCCACTTCACAACAAGCAGACACAGATACATTAGAAACAAAAGAAATCCAAGACATCTGATTGTTCCATGCATCAACCTGAATTGCTTGATTCTCAAGGCTAACTGAAACAAGTTTAAAGTGGCAATCATTCAAGCAATGCTAACCTGTTGTTCTAACTGACGAATGCGTTCTTCAAGTCTTCTTACTGTTGCCTGTTGATTTTTCAACTGAGTTGCTTCTGTTCTGAATTCCTCAAGTTCAAGCTTCATTTTCCGATTTTCGGACTCTAGCTCAGATAATCTCAAATCTTTCTCCTATATAGATAAAAGGAAAATCAAAAGATGCCCATAGAGATGGGGTGACCGACCTAAATATGCAACGCACTCTTGCTTAGGTTACAAGTTATGCAACGTACCACAAACTTACCTCTTAATCTTATGTAGTTAATATTTTTGTTACAATTTATACAAGACACCCATAACGCCGTTAAAAAAATAACAGAAAGGTTAATGTGGCATTTTAGCCCTTAAAAACACTAACAGAACACTTGCACTAGTTAAAAAATACCCATGTTGAGAGTCATTCTCCCACTTCCTCTCCTCCTTTGCCCCTCTCAGAGAAAAAAAAAAGAAGCACGCCGGAAAATCCATTTGGAAGATGGAAAGTTGCCGGAAAACTCGATCTCAGACTCAATTAGACATTCTCAAAAGAATCTGATTATTTTTGGGGAAAAAATGCAGGGCTCTACTCAAATTTTGAAAGTTTGAAACCCAAAATTCAAAAACCCAAATAATAATTTCATAGGAAAATGCACAAAAGATGATGGGCAGGAGAATGCTTACAGTAAACACCAGTAAACACACATGAGAAGCCCTTGATCAAGAAACAGATCTGGAAACTTTAACAACAGACATGTATGTAGTCCTCTTGAAAATCAAAATTCTAAAATCAACACCCCAAATTAAAACCCCGAATTCGAATGGGTATGGGATGTTCTTGGTTGCTGTTTAAATGTGTTGCTTTTGGGTTAGGAAGAAGGGTTTGTGACTGGATTTAAGAGGGGGTTGTGGTGAGGTGGTGGTGGTTGGACTGGAAAGATAGTGGTGCTATTGTGGGTTGGGAAGAAGGGTTTGTGGGTTAGGAAGAGAGGTGGTAGGGCTGGGGAAGAAGGGGGAGATGGATTTATAATGGATTTGTAAGTGTAATCTGTTTTTGAGTTTTCAGATTTGGTTGTGCAATGGTGGTGGTGGTGGTGGTGGTGATGACCAAGTTAGGGTTTTTCAATTTGGGAATATAGCAGTTCACAAATCCATTAAATCTTTAACGGGGTTAGTTTTGGATTGACCACATAAACATTCTGTTAATAAAATTTAACCTCATCTAACGGGATTGCATAAATTGTAATGGGATCTGAAAGTACATATGATTATGTTGTCATTGTGAAGTACATTATACTTTTTGTAAACAGAAGGGTGGTACATTGCATATAGTGGTAATTATTCCTATAGAGATGTGCTTGAACTATATTCATTTTTTCTTGGCAGAAATTTCAATTTTCACTTTCTTTATTACATGGAATGTTTATGCAACGTTTTAATGAGATGTTTAAAGAAACAATTAATGCATGATGAAAGGTGTTTTGTTTCTTCCAGTAGATAAGCAAGTTGATGAGGTGTACCTCAATAGAAGGAAATGGGATGGATATGATAGTGCAAACCACTAAAAAGACATAACCAATGGCCAAATAAATACTTGAATGTTGGCTAACAACTCATTATGATGTTCAGTATATATAGATTACGTAACAATTTCTCCTACTAAATAATCATATCCTTTAACACTAGACAGGAAAAAAAAGTTAATTGTTTTGTAATTTCTCCAAGCCTTCCAAGTGAAGGGCCTCGTTTGGTATTAGAGAAACTTTTTCCATTTCAACTAAATAAGGCTTTTGTACCAATCACGCTTCCCATCTAAAATTAATAAATAATAGTACTCCCTTCCTCTTTAAATAAGTGTCCATTTTTTCTTTTGAGGTACAGTTTGAAAAAGATGACTTGTGAGCAATATTAATATCAAATTTAAGATTTCACCTTATAGACTTGTAGTTTTGCAAGTATACATTGAATTATGTTACTCCTCTGTCCCAAAATAAATGACATACCTTGACTTGGTCAACTAGATAGAAATTTGACCAAAAAACTGTAAAAATTTAATTCTCGTCATGCTATTCTATAAAAATGGTTATAGATGCACAATAGAAACACTATCATTAACTATTTTTAGAATTTCAAGAAGATAAATACTTTTTTTTTCATGAAATGTTGGTCAAAATTCAATGAAATCGAACAAAAGGTCAAGGTGCGACATTTATTTTGGGACAGAGAAAGTATTTGTGAAAGGTAAAGTTAGTAACTGTTAAAATGGAGACTCATCAGGGACAATTTTTATAAAAAAAATGGACACTCACTTAGGAATTGAGGGAGTTTAACATCAATGATTCAAGTATTACCTACTAGCTAGAGGAGGAAACTTTATGAGAACTTCATTCAAATTTATGCTTATTTTTCCTTTTAATAGATAATCGTGCAAGAGGAAGAATATATTCATCCTGAAAATAATGGGAGAGCTTCAGATGCCCACCCCTCCCCTTTCTAATAGCATTTCATCAAAAGGTTAGACAGGGAAAAGAAGAAAAGGGAAGCTAGAAATGTCAAATCACATTCATGGCTTAGAACCACAGAAAAATACGTCACAAAAGTTAGGCAACAGCAAGAAGAGTTACTTTGTTTTGCATGTCTGTCTCTATAACATGTCAATCAAGGAAAAGGTATCGAGCTTCTAACACAATAGAATAAGTACTAACATATCACCACTTCACCACCAAAATAAGAAGGCAACCCACCAAGCAATACAACTCAAAAAATGCAACATTGTGACCAACTATCAACCAGGAACAGTAACATATTTGAAAAATATCCTAGCTCCACACTAGGAACTTCATAGATTCTTTCAAGGAGGAAGATGGCATGATTAGCGACAACAGATCCATCCCATGGCTCCAATGACTGGTCATTATGATCTTTGCCCCAAAAATAAGGGAAAGCTTTTAATGGAACTACTTCCTTGTCTAAAGAAGGCTACGGTAAGTCAATAGAACTATAGAAGAGATGCTGCACCACAACCAAAACAAGCAGTCATACCTTCAGCATCCACACCCCCATCCCCAACTGAATTTAGTTACTATTTCTCACCTACAAATGGATACAGTATTTCAATGCCTTTCTCACTGCAGCTATGGCCGCCTTTGGCTTGAGGACATTTTTGGGAAATGTTGTGATGCTTTAAGATATGTTTCAAAGTCCAAATAAATAAATAATTTCTCAAACATCCAAGCCAAATACGGCCATTAAGCAAGAGGCAGTGCTTTGTCCTCAAGTGAAGGTGATTCCCTAAATCGCGCACATTTTCCGTTATGAAGTTGTTCCTCTCAGTGCTCACATGGTAAGTCGATTGCAAACAACATACAAAAATGAGTGCTGATAAGGGTCGCCGCTATACAACTCCGGAAAGCTTATTGAATCCCTCTTGGAACCTATTATTATTGTCCATATAGATAAGAGAAATAACAATATTCACTGTCTCCATTTGTCCGAGTGAAATCTTCCTGCCCACCAGGTAAAATCAAGACACTTGAACTAATACGGTTGAGGTCTTCAAAATCAAGGTTCTTCTTTCTAATCTTTTCATCCAAACATTCATTAGCCATAAATGGTCCCTTTGATTATCCACCATTAACGGCACTATCACGGAACACAATCAGAATATATCCACGAGTCATGAACACAAACGTCCATAACAACCACTTTGTCCAGGAAAGCTCTCTAAAAATACTTTGTTGTAATTATATTAGAGGGAATGCTAATGAGGCTCTGGTGTCAAGTTTTCTATTTTTAATGGAGGTTTTCACGAAGCAGCTAAGTATTCTTTCCCATTGTTGACTCAGAAACTCCACTTGAGGATTAAGACCTACATTTTATATATTCTCCAAAAGTACTTGTAAAATGTTATCCATGAAAAGTAATCCCCTAATTAAAACATTTGATGAAATGAATAACATTTTACAAGAATAGACAGATGTCTTTCCCTTTGGAGAACATTTATAATTTAGGCCTTAATCCTCGGAAGGAGTATTTCAGCCGACAAGGGGGGGGGGGAGAAGAACGCCTTGCAGCTTCATAAAAACCTCCACCAAGAACAGAAAGCTTGACACCAGAGCTTCAATGGCCTTCTAGTCAATATAATTATAACAGAGCGTAAAGGTGGTAAGAACAAGCTTCCTGGAGGAAGTGATGGTCATGGAGGTTTAATTCCACATATGGGTACTTTGGCGGTTTGGCCAAGCAAGGCGTCTTTGTTCTCACAACAATGTTTATGTGTGATTCTTAGAAATATTATCATAGTGTTTCGTGATATTTCCATTAATGTTTGGTACAATTGTGATTTATCGTATGTCACTTCGGAATGAGTTGGGCCAGATAATCAAAGGTACTATTGGCTCATTGGTTTAATAAGTGGTGTCTCCCATGTGATAGTTTGGTCTTGACAAAAATGTTAAGAACTGAGACACTACATAGCAACATTGGGGAGTTTTTTGTTGGGAGCACAGGTAGTCAGGTTAGGTAGGTAAGTTTGGTGATGAGGGTTTATCCTTTCAGCTAAGCGAGGTATTGTTGATGAGATATTTATGGCTAAGCATGCTAGTTGCAAAGAATAGCTAAAAGGACCTTGAATTGAAGGCCTGAACCATATTAGTTTGTCTCTTGATTTAACCTTGCACAAAAAAATTGGCTGGGACAAATGGAGATAGTGCATTGTGTTATTTCTGTTATCCATTTGGATAATGAAAATGCGTCCAAGAGGGCTATTTCTGGAGTTTTAGCGTGACCCAATATTAACACTCATTTCCGTATGTTGTTATGAAGGCATGAAATCGACTTACTGTAAGAGTAGCTGAGGTGTGTTCATGCTTGACAATGAAGAATGTGAAAATTAGGAAATCACCCCCAATGCAAGACAATGCACTCTTATCATTGTATCTCGCTTAATGGTCATGTTTGGCTAGGCAAGTAAGACAAATTATTTATTTATTTTTAGGGAGAATTGGCTTGGACAAATAAGGAATGCATACATACATATATATATATATATATATATATATATATATATATATATATATATATATATATATATATGTATATATATATATATATATATATATATATATATATATATATATATATATATGTATAGAGGAGAGAGAGGGGGGGAGAGCAAACAATTATAAAAATCTAGATCGTTGTGTTTAGAGATACAGGATGAAGATACCATGCAGAAGTTTGGAAGGAAAGTGTGCTGCCATGCATTATACGATTTAATCTTCCATATTCCAGATAAGCATATACTATACGTTCTTCAGAATGAATATTATAGGCTATCCATTTCATTATGCAGCAATTATTAACTTTGTCGATCAGATAACTGTACATACTTCGAACAATAATACATACTCCTTCTGGTCACAAACAAGTTTCCATTTTGACTGGGCACAAAAATTAAGAAACCCCATTTGACTCATTTAAAATAAGAAATTAGTGGATCGAAATGATGTAGATGTGGTTCCCCAAAGAATTGTGTACACGAGTGATTCCTAGCATCCAATAAAGGGAAGTGGACACTTATTTAAGTAAACCCAAAAAAGAATAGTGGACTCTTGTTTGAGATCTGAAGGAGTATTATTCATCTAGGTCTAGTTACTGGTAAAGATAATTAAGAAATAGGCCTAAATGGATCAATCTTTAGCTTACAGCAATCGAAGCAACAACAGGATAAGGATCCGGAGCTTCATAAAGTTTCTGGTAGATATTAAGGAAAGCATTTTCTCCAAATTTTGCTCTCTTGGTAAGGTTGTCTACCTCTTCTTGGTAGCCCTTTAGCAAAGAAGTGAACAAACTTAACTTATCTTCAGCAGAAGCTTTCTTGAAATCTGTGTCAAAAACATATAATAACCCAAAGATACATAGTTTTATATTAACTCAATATGAAGATCTTTTTCAGAATAAATGGCTACAAGAACATCTTCCATCATAAATGTAAAGCAGTGCATGTGGCCCATTATTATAATAGATTACCTCTAGTACTCTCTGCAAGCTTCCGTCGGTTCTTCTGACTGTTTTCCTGATTTTCAGCAATTCTTAGCCCCTGTTCATCTAAGATACTCCTCTCCTTCTCTAAATCAAATTCTACAACAATAAAGATAATGAAAGAGAAGCAATCAATAATGTTCATTTTCTAACAAAATTTGAATAGAAAAGAATCATAGTATACTAAAAAGGGAGAAAGTACAAGAGGACAGATGACAAATACATCAGAAAGAAAGAAAAGGGTGAAAAGGAAAATACACAATAACAAAATGAGACAAAGGAATTCAATGGTGTCTAA
This sequence comes from Adenophora triphylla var. japonica, assembly GCA_022495995.1. Lineage (NCBI taxonomy): Eukaryota > Viridiplantae > Streptophyta > Magnoliopsida > Asterales > Campanulaceae > Adenophora > Adenophora triphylla. The sequence goes on along the minus strand of JAFEMH010000888.1, from coordinate 200,367 downwards.
TCATTCACTTTCCCTAATAAACAATGGAAATTATTCATTCAGCAATACACCGGGAATATTGCGTATTAACTGACTACCAATGTAATATCAAATTCAAGTTGTACTAAGGAGAAGATAGAAAATAAATTGAGTATGATTCTTTTCTTTTCTTTGACATCACATATGTTGTTGGATATAGTTGGACTCAGGGACGACCCACGCTGGTACCAGTGGGGGCCATGGCCCCCACTGCATATTTTAAAATAAAATAAAAAATTACCGAGTAGTAATATGTAAATATATATTATTTTCTGTTGTTAACGGTAAAATTTGCTGGTACAGTGGCATAAATGTAACAAACTTACCTGAAGGTTGAAAGTTCGAAACCTGCTAGCCCATTAACCCTTATTTTCTTCTATTTGAACCCTTTCTTCTCATTTTAAATCCTTTGAACCCTTCTTAAATTTAAAATACATTATGTTCTTTTCAATCTAAGCCCAAATATCTTTTTAATAATAGAGTAAAATGAGAGTTTAAGAAAAGATAATCATGTCAAATGGTTTACAAAATTTGTATATCAAATGGTAATAAATTTCGCACAAATTTAAATTTATCACATAATTATTTTAAAATATCCACAATAACTATGAAGGAATGTAAAATCCGAACAACTTTTAACCAAGTTATCGCAAAAATATTAATGAATGCGGAGGGATTGTAAGAATTTTATGTAATGATTAAGGAATTATTAATAAAATACATTTTAATATCTTAATGTTTATTCTATCATTTTCTTTTGTACATTGAATATTATACGCTACAAAAAATGATTGATTTAAATGCTACTCCCTCCATCCCGGTTTAATATTCATAGGACTTTGCACACTTATTAAGGAACCAAGGCAAAATGGGTCAACAATAGTAGTGAGTTGAGGATATAATTGTCCAAAACACTATTCATATAGCAAGTGAGTGAAAAGTTGATATACAAGTAATGGTTTTTTTGTAATTCTATGTACTTTATGAGGACAAGACTGTCCAAAACACTGTTCATGATTAGTCATTTAAGGAATAAAGCAACTAAGAACCTTAAACCGGGACATACCAAAAAGGAAAGTAAGAACCTAAAACCAGGACGGAGGGAGTATTATTAGGCAGAATAAATTTTTTGGCCCCCAATCAAGATAAATCCTGGATCAGCCTTATTCACATAACACATTATACAACAACAACAATAAAGCCCAAGTCCCATAATGATTTGAGGTCGGCTAACATGAATCACCATATTGACTCGTCAATGAAAGAGGTGAGAAAACAAGAGAGAGAAAGAGAGAGAGAGAGAGAGAGAGAGAGAGAGAGAGAGAGAGAGGGGAAAAAATGTTAAAAAGAAACAGTGAAAGCTAAGAAGAAATTTAAAAGAAGAAATAAGTGAGAAGAATATTTTTAAAAAAAAATAGTGGAAAAAAAAAAAACAAACAAACTCCATCATCCACATGATTTTTTGCCCTACACTCTACACTCTAAAGCACCATATTTTCTTTGACCCCAAGTAGACCAATATCACTTTCAATCACTCTTATCCACTTTTTCTTAGGCCTTCCCTTATCCCTCACTATCTTATCACGTTCAAACTCTTCAGGCCTGGCCTCTTATCAGATGCATCACGTGGTCTCCCTCTCATATTATGACTAAACCACCTAGGGCAACTCTCCCTCATCTTATCTTCAATGAGTGCAACTTCTACTTTTTCCTTATCACCTCAGTCCTCAACCGATCCTTTCTTTTATGCTTACATATCCACCGTAACATACGTATCATCATATGAATGTGAAACTATTTCATGGACTAACATTTAGTGCCAAATAACAGTGTATGCATGTTTGCCGTGTGGTAGAATTTTCCTTTTAAAATATAGGGCATGTCGGGATCACATAACATATTATCTTTAGAATTATTCCGTGCGACCTTGTCTTCTAAAAGTATAATTAATGGATACCCTTCTTATCATACTGCATAACAGGTTTAATGTTCAGTGTTCAATAACATTTATTTCTGTCTATACGCCTTATGTGAAGAAACCCTACTATTTCAGCCATTGAAGTGTATTCACTTAATAACAACATATTCGAATCAATTCCCACTTTACTTTGGGGGAGTTAAGACAATTGAGGCTAATAGTAATATTATTCCAGAATTTCATTTTGTTAATGCTTTTTTTATAGGAAAATAAATTTTATTAGAAGAATATCAGTTTAAATACAGATGGAAAAAGGGTCCATCTACAAAAGAAAATAAAAAATACATGGATCCTACATTAAACTATAGCAGCAATCCAGTCCCTCTTAATGTCATTCAGGGATGAACATCTAAAGGCACCATTATATACGCCCAAAGATAAGCTAATACAACAGCAACAAAGGCTTGTATCCCTATAATTGGGGTAGGCTACATGAACCAAAAGCAGAACCACATCGGGTCAGGTGCAAATATTAATCTCCCCACAAGAAACACCAATGAAATCACTTTTCCCCACAAGAGATGTCATGGTAAGTACTATTTTTATAAAATTCTTGTGTTCCTCTCCATCCAAATAATGCAATGCCAAGAGCGTCGTACATCTCATTTAAATAATCTCTTTTGCTAAAGTGGCTTCATGCACATGAGAATCTGGGGACTAATAGGCTTGATTATATGGGCAAATCTAGGATGAGCTATGCATGCCCTTCTTATCATACTAAATATCAGTTTAATGTTCAATAACATTTATCAATATCTATCCCCCTTGTGTGAAGAAACTCAAGCAATTTTAGCCATTGAAGTTTATGCAATATGTTAATTGCACTTCATAACAACATATTCACATCGAATCCAACTCTATGTGAAGGAAGGTAAGACATTGAGATTGATTGTTCTACTATTCAAGATTTTTTTGCTTTTTTAAGTGAATTCAAGTAAATGAGAATCTGGGACTAACGGACTTGATTCTATGGGTAAATCTAGGATGTGCTATAGGTGAACAAGCGAGATATATGCGATACATGCTCCTACATTGGAGAGAAAATGTATATATTTTACTATTGGGTGCCATCATCTATGTTCCCTACACCTTGATCACCCTATTGTGTTTGTTATAATTGCTGAACAGCTGGACATTGTAGTTATGCTCTGTCAGCCAGTCTTTCTTCGACAGTCTTCTTCTTTTCTACAACATCAGTTTATCAACTCAATGGACATAACACATTAGATCTTTACCTCCACAACTTCGGGACATCCATAGTAACAAATGAAAAAATCAATCATTATAGTTTTTGTCACCTTAATATTTGGCAACAATAGACTCAAGGTTACCTCTCCTTCTTCCATACCTATTTCATATTAGACCAGGATGGATGACATTTTGCAATTAAAATGAGACTCCAAAGGTGGCCAAACCTTAGGTATCAGACACTAAGTGGATGATCAGAAGAGAAGTCATTCTAATCATCAAGACATGGCAGGGAGCCAACTATATTTCTCAGGATCGTACAATGTTCAAGTAGACAAGAAATGATGTTACCTGCTCATCACATATTCTAATGCTAATTTTGTTCATGAAGAAGACAATCCCAATCACCATTAACACTAAATACTTCGTTGGTACGGCAGAATGGTCATAATAATGTAGCTAGAGCAAGTCCAGGATCGAACTCGAAGAACGGTTATCAGTTTGCACAATTGTCACTTGACAAGATTGGGGGTCTAAGCTTGATTTTTATTACTTCCTAAGACGGGAATAAAACTAGATTGTAGACAAATAAAGAAAAGCACTTTGGATTAATTAATATCCCCATCTACCATTCAAATATCATCGGTCAACTCTTTTCAATTTTATCCTATTCACTCGATCACCAGATGCATTTCAATCTCTATCTCTTTCTTTAATATTAGTTAATAGCAGTGACACACTCACTAATAACCCTAATCAATATTCAAACCTAACTGACACAATCTAGATTTAAAATACCAATTGATTAACGATTTAAGACATTAAGATCAAGAACACTTTCTAATGCTATTTCAATTAGATAATTGTTTATTTTCTCCTACTTCACAATCCACCATGACACATGCATGGACTATAAAGTTGCAACTTGCGAAATCCTAAATTGACACAATCTTGGGGAATTCTAGCAATAAATTAAGAACCAAGATTTAACAATTGGCCTACTTGCAAAACCCTAGAAATTAATTCAATCAATCAAGAACAGAAGAAAATATAAATAGGATAAAAGGGATGAAAAGAAATTAACCTCAATTGAATTCCAGAACGGTTTCAATATTAAATCCAAAGCAAAGGTATTTAGTTCTCCATGAAAAACAATAAATCTCTCTAGGTAAAATAAAAGTTGGAACCCTAATTATTTTCTAAAAGGAAGTATATATACTTCCACCCTAAAAACCTAAATTAAAGGAAAAGAAAAGGAAAAATAAAAAAAGCCTTTCCCAAACAAGCCAGGAATTGAAAAAGGAAAATAAAGAAAGTCTTCAAAGTCAACCGAGGAATGGATTCGTTTCACGACTCATGCAATTAAATTCACTCGCGCAGTAAATGTTGGGATAGAGGACCAACCGGGTTAGACTTCGGAGTAAAAGGGGGAAAAATCGTCGGAGTTTCTGGAGTCAAGGGCGGCCGCGCAGGTGATGGTGCGCGACCGCGCACTTGGACAGAAACACTTGGCTCGGTGGAATTCTCTCCTGCGCGACCGCGCTGAGACCTTGGGCGACCGCGCTGGAGGGCAGATTGTGATGCTGAATTCTCGTGTGTTGAGGGCGGCCGCGCTCACAGTGAGGGCGACCGCGCACTTGACGGGGGAAGCAATTCTGGGCCCGCTTGTTTAGGCGAATTTCGGGCTCCCCTTGTCCATCTAGGGTTAGGTTTTGTTCTTTGACATATATTTAAGCTATATTCCGCCCCCTAAACTCATTGTAACAATATACAACTATTATAGTGCAATATACTGGCTTGGTAGTGCCCCCAGACGTAGCCAAACATGTTGGTGAACTGGGTAAACAATTCTGGTGTTCTTCTTTGTGCTTTATTTCTTGTGTTTTGTTTGTGTGCTCTAATCATTCTTGTAGGTTTGCTTGGTAGTGGAGGGCTATATTCACAACAGTAAAGGGTCACGAGTCGTGCAAAATTGGTACCATTCGTGCCTTTGGTTGCCAAACCAATTTCTAGCTTTTTACTTTGGTCACTATACTATCCAACTTTGCACTTTAGTCCCTCAAGTTTCCAGATTTGTAATTTCGCCCCTGAACTTTATATTTTCAGTTTACTCCCCAGTTTTTCATAATTGCAGTTTAGTCCCTGGATTACTCAAATTTCTGCAAAACAATCTTCATCTTCACAATCTTGATACCCTTTTGGCTTGGCTTTTACTTCTTGAAAATATTACATCCGAATATGAAATAAAACAACTCAAATACCCTCGGATTACAATAAAATCTCACTAAATCCTCTCAATACATATTTCACTCAAATTACATCAAACCTATACTAAATACATGAAATAAAGAATTATAGGGACGGAAACATAGGAAATAGATAGTATAAATTATGTCATATCACCCTAGGTCACAGACACTAAGTGGGTGATCAGAAGAGAAGCCATTCTAATCATCAAGACATGGCAGGGAGCCAACAATATTTCTCAGGATCGTACAATGTTCAAGTAGACAAGAAATGATGTTACCTGCTCATCACATATTCTAATGCTAATTTTGTTCATGAAGAAGACAATCCCAGTCACCATTAACACTAAATACTTTGTTGGTATGGCAGAATGGTCATTGTTTACATACCACTTTACTCTAATTTTCATTCCATGCAGTGGCGAAGCCACCCTTAAGGTATGGGGCCACTTGGCCCCCTTAAATTGTAGGACATGTCATTTTAGTACTTTCAAATTTGTATAAAGTACACAGAAAATACAACATTTGTCAATTTTGACCCACTTCATTTTTGGTAAAATTTGTACTGTGATATCAATTTGACACCACCACCTCCCCTTATGTGCCAATGTGAACGCGTGGGGCAGCCGCATGGTCATCCGAGGCTGGCACGTTATGCGATCTGAAGTCTGAAGAATACAGGGCCTATGCGACCGCTTAGCTACAGAGAGCTATGCGACCGCGTGGTGCGGCCACCTACAACCGGAATTTTTGTTTCTGATCATATGTTTAGGTTTTCCTAATACACTGTTGTCTAGGGTTAGAGAATATAAATACTCTGAGATATGTAATCTATATTCTGCCTCCATTGTAATAAAATATGTTCTCCAACCCGTGGACATAGTTAACACAACGCTAGTGAACCACATAAATTTGTGTGTTCTTTATTCGCGTTTATTATATGTTTTGTTTTTCTGTTCATCTCTCCTGCTCCGTTATAACAAACACCAATTCAGCATTAAGAATAAACTATACTTCTAGGTCAGTCCGTATAGCCAGGGGTATTTTCAACTAAATGTCCAGCTTTCTTAATCAAAACATAAGAACTTGAATTTCCTTTAATTAGGCAACATAGATACAACAACCTAATGCAAGTAGCAGTTGTACATTACATCAAATTGGGGATTATCTACCCGACCCAAATCCTTAATCTCAATTTCAACCCTCACTAACAAGTGCATATACACTCATGATTAACTTATCAGTTGGGAATGATTGCTTTTAATCGATCACAACAATTTTACATCATCAATAACAATAAATTCATCAGAATTTTGACGTCTACAAATGATAACAAACTAAAAATTAATAGCTCAAACATGCGAATTTGGCGCAAAGAGTAGTACCTTTCCAGAAGTTTGCGACGGAGGGAACAGGTATAGATGGAGATGAATTTGATTTCTCACGGTCTGATCCACCTTGGGAAGCCTCCATTGATGGATTTACGGATCAGTAACAATTCTAGGGTTTTGATTAAATTGAATCTACTACTTTCTATACTATTGATTTGTGGAGGATTTGTAAAGAAGTTGGCAAAAGATAATGATTTCCATTGAATAATGAGATATATATACAAAGAAACAAGGCTGTTCTAATTCTAAGAATACATTGAAATAAATATAAACATGAACTGAAGTGGAACATATTCACGAACTGAAGAGGAAGAGGTGGAGCTGGCTGACTGATGAAGACCAACTTGAGGCGTGCGCATGGAGGGAGTGAGGCGGGCGCCTCGTGCTATTGAAGATCAGACTTGAGCCTCGGCTCTTGAGGCGGGCGCATGAGTGTAGGTGAGGCGGGCGCCTCATATTGCTGAGAAGAGGGAAGATTCTTTACACGCCCCCGCAAGATGGACGGTCCTTGTGTTAGTCCAATCTTGGATATGAGGGAAACAAAACGAGCCCGAGAGAGGGGTTTCGTTAGAGCATCAGCAAGTTGCTCATTTCCGGAGATGTGTTGCACTCGAAGGTTTCCAAGCTGGACCTGTTCACGGACGAAATGGAAGGCAAGTGCGAGGTGCTTCATGCGTGAGTGGAAAATTGGATTAGCTGAATAATTAGCTGCTCCAAGGTTGTCGCAGTAAATGACCGGAGTTTGCGGAGGATGTGATTCCAAGTTCGAGACGAGAAGGTTGTTTATCCACTGTGAGTTCAAGAAGTGGTGCAAAGAATCGAGCGAAACTCTGCCTCAGTTGAAGAGCGAGAAAGGGCACGTTGCTTTTTAGAAGACCAAGCAATGGGGTTGCGGCCGAGGTAGACAACAAATCCGGTAGTTGAGATGAAGTCATCTTTATCGCCTGCCCAATCTGCATCACAGAAGGCATGTAGAGTGGGTGGCGAATGTTTAAAAATTTGGATTCCAGCATGAATTGTGCCCTTGAGATAGCGGAGAAGTCTTTTTAAAGCGGACCAATGGGACTCTTGAGGGTGGTGAAGAAATTGTGCGAGCTTGTTAACTGGGAAGGCAATGTCCGGTCGGGTGAGGGAGAGATATTGCAAACTTCCAATGATAGCTCGGTATTCAGAGGGATTGCAGATGGGAGTTCTTGGGTGAGCTGAGAGAGGGGGGTAGGTTGACATTGGTGTGGGAGAAGGTTTGGAGTGTTGCATGTCATGCCTTGAGAGAAGGTCACTAATATATTTAGATTGTGAGAGAAGAATGCCTTGAGAGTTAGGTGTCACTTCAATGCCAAGAAAGTAAGAAAGTGGGCCGAGGTCTTTTAAAGAGAATTGGGAAGAAAGACTAGAGATGAATGTTTCAAGAAAGGTGGTGGAGGGTCCTGTGATGACAATGTCGTCAACGTAGACAAGTAATAGAAGGTGGTGAGAGTTTTTGTGATATGTAAATAGGGATGGATCGGCAATAGAGGTTGTGAAGCCGAAGGAGATAAGAAATTGTTTAAGGGCAGTGTACCAAGCGCGAGGGGCTTGTTTTAGCCCATAAATTGCCTTGGAGAGGCGACAAACATGGGATGGATTGGTGGGGTCTTGAAACCCGGGGGGTTGAGACATGAACACGGTTTCGGAGAGCTTACCTTGAAGGAAGGCATTGTTGATGTCTAGTTGGCGAAGAGACCAACCTTGAGTGATGGCAAGAGAGAGAATTAAGCGGATTGTGACTGGTTTGACAACCGGGCTAAAAGTTTCAGTATAATCAAGACCGGGACGTTGGTGGAAGCCTTTGGCAACTAGACGAGCTTTGTATTTAGAAATGGTATTGTCAGGGTTGTACTTAATGCGAAAAAACCCACTTGCAACCCACAATATTCGGAGCTTCATGAGAGGGCACTAGGGACCAGGTTTGGTTACGCATGAGAGCATTGTATTCTTCACACATAGCAGCATGCCAATGAGGGATGGAAAGGGCACCTTGGAGGTGGTGGGAAGGGCGAGAGGGAAGTAATGCAGCGGTATGTACATATTTTGGATTGGGTTTGCGTATGCCATGGGAGAGGCGAGTTTCAATGGTTCGAATGGGTGGTGGAATTGGTTCGGCTGTGGGGTTCAGGGAGGGAGCGGTTGGTGGGGATAAAGTGGCTGGAGCTTGATCGGGTTGTGGTGTATGGATGGGTGTGGGCTGTATGGCTGGAGAGTTGTTTAGAGGAATAGGTTCATGAGTTGTTGGTGTGAGGCTTTCTGTGGGAACAGGATTTTGGGGCATAGTAGTTGGGTTGGTTTGGATAATGGGGATAGATAAAGAGCACCATTCTGAGGGTGTCATGGTGGAGGTAGGGATGGAGGAAGATGTGAGAGCTTGGTAAGGAAACTCTGTTTCAACAAAGCGAACATGACGAGAAGTATAAATTTTATGTGAGGTTGGGTCAAGACAGTGGTAGGCACTTTGTGAGGAAGAATAGCCAATGAATATGCAAGGGAGGGATTTTGGAGCTAATTTGTGTGGGGTGTACGGTTTTAACCATGGATAGCAGAGACACCCAAAGCTACGAAGTTTGTTGTAGTTGGGTGGTTTTTGAAAGAGACGGAGATAGGGTGAATCATTTTGGAGAGTGGGTGTTGGAAGCCTATTTATAAGGTAGGGCTGCGGTAGTGAGAGCATGAGACCAAAGGAGAGCGGAAGCTTAGCATGAGATAAAAGGGCGAGGCCGGTTTCAACAAGATGCCGATGTCGGCGTTGTGAAAACCATTGTGTTCGGGTGTATGTGGGGAGAGGTGAGATGAGAGACACCATTATTGAGAAGAGATGGTGTGAGTTTTAAATATTCGCCTCCGTTGTCGGAGAAAAGTTGAATAATAGGACGAGAAAAGAATTTTTCCACAAGTGCTTTAAGCCTTAGGTTGAAGGTGGCAAGTGTATCGGATTTTTGTTTTAGAGGATATAGCCATGTGTACTTTGTGAAATGATCGACAAAAATAACGTAGTATTTATAGTTGTCGTGAGAGTAGATGGGAGATGTCCAAACATCGGAAAATATAAGTTCAAGAGGTGCATTGGTTTGAAGAGTAGACGTAGAGAAAGGAAGCTTATGACTTTTATTGATGTTGCAAGGATTACAATAAGAAAAAGAGTTGCAAGAAGGAATACGCAATGTAAATTGTTTATTTAAAAGGGACATAATGGTAGGGGAGGGATGTCCTAGTGCATTTGTGCCAAGATTGAAGGGTGGTGGTTGTGCCAACATAAGCTTCGAGAAGAATCAGAGTCCAAAGATAGATACCACGATCAATTGTTCCGTGGATTAGAATGCGGCGAGTCGAGATTTCCTTGAAAACAAAAGAAGAGTGTGAGAATTGCACGATGGCATGATTATCTTTGCAGAATTGTGATACGGAGAGAATATTTCGAGAGATTAATGGTACATGTAAAACATTATTGAAAAGGAGACGAGAGTGAGTTGTAGGAATAGAAAATGAACCTATGTTCGAGATTGGGAGAGCGGAGCCATCACCAATCAACACATCATCCGTTCCGTCATAGGGGTTGTGAAGGGATAGATTGGAAAGATCATTGGTTATATGAGTTGTTGCACCACTGTCTACCAACCAGGTGGGTTTTGGAGTGGGGTGGGGTAGTGATGCGGTGTGGACTTGAGGTGGATTAGGTGTAGTGGTGCGATGTGAGCGGAGTGGAGGATGGAGGAGAAGGAAAAACTACGGGAGGAAGGATAGTCACGTTTGAACGCGCGACATTGGGAGATGACATGCCCCACATAACGACAATATTGGCATTTTCCTTTGAATGGGTTGGGAGAAGAGATGCGGTTTTGTGTGGGTGTGGGAAGGATGGGATGGTTGGGGAGGTGCGGGCGGGGAGGGTTGTAGGTGCGGGGGTGGAGGGTTGTAGGTGTGAGTTTGGGCGACAGTGGCCGAGAGAGAGGAAGGTTGAGGAGCGGAGTGTTTCTTTGTTTTAGGGAGAGCTCATGGTGGATTAACTTCTCATGAAGCGCTTCAAAGGAGATGGGGTTATCCCTTGCGCGGATGGAGTCAACTATGGGTTTGTAGGCATCATAATCAAGCCCTTTTAGGACTTTTGCAATCACATCCTCGAGTGCAGGGGTTTACCGAGGATGGCAAGCTTGTCGGTACATGATTTGATGGATTGCATGTACTCAGTTATGGAGAGGGAAGATTTTGTGATGGAGTCGAGGTGGTCTTTGATTTGGAGGATATGGCCACGGGAAGGGTTGGCGTAAGTGTTCTTGAGAATAGTCCAAGCTTCATTGGAGGTTTTTGCTTGGTAAACAAGGGGTGCTACATTTGTGTCTAAGGTTCCAAGGAGGGCACTAAGGATAAGACGATCTTGTCTTTCCCAGGTGGTAAGAGCTGGGTTTGGGGAGTCTTTTCCATCTATTTTGATGGAGCTTGCTGGTGGTGGGTGGTTGCCATCAACATAGCCTAGAAGATCTAGGCCGAAAAGCAGGGAGGTGACTTGGGAGGACCAACCTAGATAAGTGAGGGGTGTCAAGGTTTTGCATTGGGAGAGATTGACCAAAAGGATGGGGGTGTTTGGTTCAGCATGGTTTGGGATGGTGGAGGAGGATTGTCCGGCCATTGAAGGAGAAGAGGAGAGACGGCAGTGAGGTGATGGGAGTTTTGTTTGTTTAAAGATCACAAGGCTCTGATACCATGTAAAGAAGTTGGCAAAAGATAATGATTTCCATTGAATAATGAGATATATATACAAAGAAACAAGGTTGTTCTAATTCTAAGAATACATTGAAATAAATATAAACATGAACTGAAGTGGAACATATTCACGAACTGAAGAGGAAGAGGTGGAGCTGGCTGACTGATGAAGACCATCTTGAGGCGTGCGCATGGAGGGAGTGAGGCGGGCGCCTCGTGCTATTGAAGATCAGACTTGAGCCTCGGCTCATGAGGCGGGCGCATGAGTGTAGGTGAGGCGGGCGCCTCATATTGCTGAGAAGAGGGAAGATTCTTTACAGGATTGAACTAAAAGTGTGTGCAATTTCATAGTTTCTAACGTATCCATGGCGGTTTTACTAGCCACAGCGCGGGAAGTAGAAGATCGGAGGTTGATGGTGAGGTCTTTTTCAATAACAGATCGTGGAAATGATATTTATTTAGGCTCGATTGTTTGGAAAGAAAGGAAACGTTTTCCGTAAGTAAAATGTTTTTAGAAAAAAAAAAAAATCGTTTTTTCGTTGTTGTTTGATTGTTTTTCGGAAAAAGTTTTTCCCATTTTCTTTTGGTGTTTGATTACTTTTCGAAAAATGTTTTTCGAAAAATATTTTACGTCCTTCTTAAGTAAACTGATTTACGAATTTTTTCTAAGTAAAATAATTTTCGAAAAATGGTGTCCTTCATGTACAACTCATATTTCAAAAGGAACAATATTCTACTTCCTCATTCTAATAATAATAATAATAGTAATAATTATAATAATAATAATAATAATAATAATAATAATAATAATAATAATAATAATAATAATAATAATAATAATAATAATAATAATAATAATAATAATAATAATAATAATAATAATAATAATCATAATAATAATCATAATATATATATAGGTATGTGCTCAAATGAGAATCATAACAAAATGAGAACCGTAAAAATCAATTGTATACACTTGTTTATAGTAGATACTTAGCTACTGTATACATATAACTGTATATATATACAGTAGCCACTACAAGAAAAAGACTTATTTAGGGCGGATTTTAACCGCCGTATATAAAACGCGCCCCGCCGTATATGCTATTTACGGCGGATAATCCGCCGTATATAGTCCATAGTATAAAACATCGCCGTATATAGTATTTACGGCGGATAACCCGCCATAAATACTATATTCGGCGGAAATACCACCGTCGCATATAAATGAGTACAAATACGGCTGCTTTATGGACCGCCGTATATAATGAAGTACAAATACCATATGTATATAACTGGTGTATTTGAGGAAGCTTTATACGGCGGTAGGTAAGGTAACCGCCGTATATAAGAGAAGAGTCGTGCAAAATATCACGAGTCGTCCCAATTGCACCCCACCCAGATTCCCTCGTCCCCCCTTTGGGGACGAGTCGTCCATTGTGTTTATATACGGCGGATGTGGGAACCGCCGTAAATGACTTGTTATGAGACGAGTCGTCCACCAGGGCACGAGTCGTCCCATTTGCACCCCACCCAGGTTCCCTCGTCCCCCCTTTGGGCACGAGTCGTCTAACTCACTATTTACGGCGGATTTTTGAACCACCGTAAATAAGCATATTTTTTTTCCATTCTAGACCTATATAATTCACTTTCCCCAAAAATACACCCGCAAAAACCAAATTCAACTTGTACACACACAAATGCAACCTGTATATAATCAAAACTACACCTGCAATCAATGTTTACAATCCACATAATAACCATTAACACAAAATCAATGTTGAATATATATACAACACAAAATCAACATAATAACCATTAACATGTACAAAAAAAATAGTTGAATGTATCCAAAACTCAATCAATGTTTAAAATCCCCAACTTTGAGAAACATACCACCACCTATTCATTACTACCTTTTCCACGTTGTTCCATAAAACAATGTTTCAAATCTTCTATTTGCTGTTGAAACTATTGGCGTTGCTCCTCAAGTTGCCTTTCAACATCTGTTCTGACGGATAACATCGTCTCCTCAAGTTCAGCAATACGGGCTGCAGAAGCGCTCTGAGAAGTTGAGGCTTTACCAAACACCCTAGTTTTGTTGACACCGCCTCCCATACAGCGCACTCTCCCATGATCATCATTTCCCATCAAATCTGTAAATATCTTTTCTCGCTTGCTGGGAGAGTTTTGTTCCTCCTCTGGTAGCTCTTCAATTGCATCATTAAACGTTAACTGTAACAAAAACAACATGTTCAATATAAATGTTTTAACTTTAATTAATATTATGAAAATGAAGTTAGAAATGAAAAAAGTATTCGATACAAGAACAAAACTGAAACAGAAAAGGTTGAAACTTTAACTTACAATCATACGAGAGGTTTCTTCATCTGCAGCCGTTTTGCCCGTGCGCGTAGCTATGAACAAGCTTACGCGATAAGTTGGTAATCCCTCGTCTACTTTCTACAATTTATAATAGAATCATTTGACCAAAAAAAAAATATATTTATATACGATACAAAAAGAAACATTAATTGACAACTGAGAACTAAATTGAACGATGACAAACCTCTTTTATGACAGTGGGATGGGACTTTTTTCCAGTCCTATTCAGGCACACTTGCTTTTCTCGATTCACTTGGATTTATTTGTGATAATTCCTGGAAAAAAAAGATAATATTAGTATTAATTTGACTACTTATATAAGACATTCACGATAATAGATTAAGATTAATTTGAAATATACCCGAGCCTTATCTGTACTGTTGGGTATGCATATTTTAACTCTCCTATTTTGTATTAGATTTGATTGATACCATAACCTCCTATTTATTTTAAGGACTTTAGGACCCTATGTAATGAAGCTTAGACTTCAATTTTTTAGCTAAGTCCATCTTATAGAATAGGTTAATATTAGGCTTGAAGACTGGCTCAAGAATCATTGGACCCAAGGATTGTTGTTCAGAGGTTTCAAAACCGCTTCCCAAAGAACCGCTTGGCAGAACCGCTTATAGCCTAACTGCCTTGTGATCCCTTCTTTTGGAACCGCTTGAACACCTATGTGCAAACCGCTCCTATGGAAATCCTTCTTCTGGTGGAACCGCTTTCATATCAAACCGCTTGACCCCAGAACCGCCCCCAATGATTGGCTACTTGAAGTGAACCTCATTGACCGTTGGAATCCACGTCAGCAATATCAAATGTCAACCACCATATCTTGTCACGTGACTACTTTCAGACAAGATCTGCAAGGATCTTAAAAAGGTGACAGATGTCCTAACCACCTTGATTGCAGCTGAAGCCTGATCAGCTTTTCCTGCAACAACAGTTCCAAAGGACAAAAGTGGTTGCTGTGGACCAATGGAAAAGCATCAAGGACTGTCCTTACAACAAGCTGTATCCAACGGCTAGTTTCCTGATGCTTGGGTATAAATACCCCTAACCTTCATCATTTGAAGCTTGCTTGAATCTTGAGAAATTACTGTGTTCATAAGAAGTTGAAGCTCTGCCCAGAAATTCTAAGTCCTTTGAATCTTCATCTTCATACTTCAAGAAATATTCCCCAGCCCAGAAATCAAGCCTTAACACATTCAAGAATCATTGAGCTCTACAGCTCTCAGATTTAAAGAGCCTTGATCTTGAACACACACACACCTCACTTGTTTAAACACATAGTTTATTCATTTGAGAAACACTGGTTATAGTCTAGGATTTGTTCTTCATAGAAAAGATTTTATTGTACTTTGTAATCTCAAATACTCAATATAAAATCTCTCTTAAAAATCCAAGACTAACCATCTTGGTAGTGAACGTAGATCGTTTATCGATTGAACCACTCCAAATATTGTGTTCTTACTTTCTGCATTTATTATTCTTTGTGCTTACTGATTATCTTTTTCTCTGTTTGATCTTTATATAGTTATCCTCTATTGTGAAATTGTGTTTAGATTTAACATTGTCAAAACCTCACTTATTTGCAAACTGCACTTTCAGTAAACCGCACTATCAAACCGCTTTGCAAAACCGCCTCTCCCAAAACCGCTTTATAACTTCAATATTCATTTGTGCATTTTACAACTCTACTTGCAGGTTTCTTATACCTTTGCAAGAGGTTTTGTAAGCGTAGAAGTTTAGTTTTAAATTGAGGGCGAAAAATTTTATGACTATTTACCCCCCTCTAGTTGTATTTTCACCCTTGTTGCCACCTTTGGGACCAACAAGTGGTATCGAGCAAACACTTTTAAAAACCCTTTGTTTTCAAACTTAACGACTTGTGTGCCGATTCGTTATGGAAACCTCAAAGACAATGACAACTGTTAACTATTCACACATTCCAATTTTGGATGAAGACCACTTTGACATCTGAAAGTGCCGAATGCTTATTCATTTGGAAACTATAGATGAAATGCTGGTGGAATGCGTAATCAACGGCCCTCTAATTCCAATGAAGGCTAACACTGATGCAACCACCAATGCTGAAACTCCAGAAGTCAAAAAGCCAAAAGAAGAGTGGTCGGATGAAGAGAAGAGATTAGTTGCCTTGGACAGCAAGGCTAGGCACATCATTTCTGGAACCCTCCCCGTTTCAACTCTCCAGAAAGTAATGTACCTCAAAACCGCAAAGCAGATGTGGGATGCCATAGAGAGCTACCTCGAAGGTGATAAAGAGTGCAAGGAAAGCAAATTATACACTTTTGAAAGATCCTACAACAACTTCAACAGAAAACCCAACGAAACCTTGCGTCAAACCTACGATCGCTATGTTGAGGTAGTTAATGCTTGTAGATCTCTTGGTAAAACTTTAACCGATAAGGAAATCAATATGACTTTCCTATCTGCTTTAGGTTCTAGATGGGTAAATAAGGCTACCTCTCTAGAAGACTCCAAAGTATTGGGTACTTAGTCGTTAAGTAACTTGTATGCCAATCTTAGAGTCTATGAACTTAAATTAAATCATATTGAAGAGATAGAAGGGAAAACCAAATCGCTTTCCATGTCCGTAGTGGAACATGAGGAGAAACCATCTACATCCAATCAAACCACTGATACTTCCATATCAACCTCATCACTCATCGAGATGGATGATGATGATTTTGCCATGTTTGTGAAAAGATTTCAAAAATTTAGAAAATCTTCAAAACCTTTCACAAAATCATTTTCAAAAGGCAAACCTCCTGCAACATTTTCTAGGGCTGCAGATACAAAGAAAAGGGTGACTTAGTTTGCTACAACTGTAGGAAACCTGGCCACTTTGCATCTGAGTGTCCACAGCCTAAATATGAATACATGAAAAAGAAAACTTTTCCTTCGAAATTTTCTCATCGCAAGGGAATGGTTGCTGAGGAGGAAGAGAATTCCAAGGAATTAGCAACTTGGATTGAAACAGATTCTGATGATGGAAGTGATGAAGAAACCGAAGAGGTTAATCTGCTTAGTTGCGGAACGCTTCCGATGAATCAGATTCTGAATCATTTGAGTTGCAAGATATGGAAGAAAAAGAGGTTTTTGCAAAACTTCCAAATTATAAATTGGATGATGATATCAAACTTACTCCTAGCGTTAAGATAGGAAATTGCTCGTATTCACGTCCCATTTTCTCATCTAAAAATGCTCCACCTTCAAAAGCAATTCCAAAGAAAATTTTGAAAAAGGTGGTGGAAGAGGTTTCTCCCATGGAACATGAAAGGATGTTCAAGGAAGCTGAAATGGTGATCCATCAATTTTCTAATCTTAAGAAAGCCTTAAGCTTAGCTCATGATGAACTTAATATGTGTAAGACGGAGAAAACTGTGATGAAGTCCGAAATTTCAAATCTTAAGGACAAAATCAGAAGTATGACTCCTCTTGCTGATCAAAACCGCACCCTTGAAACTAAGGTTGCTGCACTTCAACTCCGGAATGATGACTTGGTAACCCAAATCAACGATCTCCAAAAGATTATTGATTCGTGGCTCAAGTCTCAATCCACCAAGGATCAAATCATAGACTCCCAAGTTCCTCCTGGAATTAAGGAAGGTCTAGGTTTTGGATCTGAGGAAGAGGAGAAGTGTGCATCCTCGAGTGAAAAGGGTGAGGAAACTTTGAAACTAACTAAAGAAATTCCTAAGGGGAAGCATGCTAAAGGAAAGGGTAAAGGACGACAAATTAATTATGTCTACCCAAAAGGAAAGCAATATGGTAAGAACTCTCAGATGAAGCCAAAGGATTCTAAGAGTGTAGCTTCAGAAGAAATGGCTTATAGAATTGGTCGTATCCCTGCTCCAACCGCTTCTGGTGGAAAAGGCGGTTCTGGCAATTCCAGGTCTGACCGCGCCTCTTCTTCGACCGCTCCTCCTGCCTTCAAAAACAGGAATAGCGTTCCTAGAAAATACGTGGTCAAACTAAAGCCAGTTCCTTTTGTCCCAGCTACAACCGCTTCTCCCAAACCGCATGCAACTCCTAAGAAGAGTAAGGAGTTAGTAAAACCTCATGAAGCTTGTAGCTATTATAAATGTTCTATGTGTGATGGTTTAGGTCACAAGGCTGCAGAATGCCTTTTGCGGTTCACATCCAATGCCAGGAAGAGTAAACCTCCTTACATCAGCGGGTGTGGGTCGTAAAGGGTTGCTAACTTCCGGGACCCAAGGAATAAAGGGGGACCTCGTTCTTAATGTTTACATTTCAGGTCCTCTGCTTAATGGCTGGTCACTCTAAGGAAAATGAATGGTATCTTGACAGTGGCTGCTCAAGACATATGACTGGAGATAGATCATTACTAGAAGATGTCATTGAAGCAAGTGGTCCTTCTGTAACCTTTGGTGACAACAATAAAGGCAAGACCATTGGATATGGTATTATAAGGAGAGGAAACCTAACCATTGAGAAGGTTTCTCTTGTTGAAGGACTCAAGCACAACCTCCTTTCAATTTCTCAATTTTGCGACAAAGGAATGCTTTGCAACTTCACGTCATCAAATTGCTTTATCAAAGATAGCATTTCCGGCGTCACCCTACTCACAGGGATTCGTAAGAGTAATATTTACATTATTGATCTAAATTCTGCATGTAGTATTACTAATCTCTGTTTTGTAGCTAAGAATGTGAGCGAAAATAGTTGGCTATGGCACAAGAGGTTGAGCCACTTGAACTTCAAGTATCTTGCTAAGATTGGTAGGGAAAATCTCGTTCGTGGTTTACCTAAAGTGGCTGACCACCATTCAGAGAAATGCAGTGCATGCCAGCTTGGTAAGCAGTCTGCGTCGTCTTTCACCAGCAAGACTGCTCCATCAACTTCCAGATGCTTACAACTGCTTCACATAGATCTGTTTGGACCCGTAACCACTGCCAGCATTGGAGGAAATAGATATACCTTAGTGGTGGTGGATGATTATTCGAGATATACGTGGGTTGAGATGATGATTTCCAAAGATGATTGTTATGAGATTCTCACCGCACTTTTTAGATGGCTCCAAACCCAAAAAGAAGACGACATCGTTAGTGTTCGATCAGATAATAGAAAAGAATTCAAGAACAACGGTGTTGGTCAATATTATTGTGATGACCATGGAATTGATCACAATTTTTTAACCGCTGGTGTTCCACAACAAAATGGGGTTGTGGAAAGAAAGAACATGACGTTGATTGAGGCTGGAAAGACTATGATATCTGAAGCGAAACTACCTCAGAATTTTTGGGCTGAAGCAATCAATACCGCAAGCTTCACTCAGAACCGCTCCCTCATCAACAAAACCTATAATAAGACTCCCTATGAGCTTTGGCGAGGAAGAACCCCCAACATTGCATTCTTCAAGATCTTTGGCTGCAAATGATGTGTCCTCTACAATGGAAGAGAAAATATAGGTAAATTCGGAGCCAAGGCCGACGAAGGTATTTTTGTTGGGTATGCTAAACATTCTAAAGCTTTTCGTGTTTTCAATAAAACTAGTTTAAAAATAGTTGAGTCTGTCCATGTTACTTTTGATGAGCATTCTCTCCTTGAGCCACATTTGGCTCCAAATGTTGCTGATGATTTTGTTGAGCATAATGAAACAGGTGAACCCTCTCAAACCGCACCTGAACCTCAACCGCAAAATCTAGCACCCTCAACTGAAATTCCCTCAAACCGCACCTTTGAAACCGCACCTGAAGTTCCTACTCCAGATGCAACTCCAAGGGAAGAAGAAGTTGAGAATTCCCCTATCCAACTTATAGAACCTCTTCGTCAACTTACATTCCATGACTTCGCTGAAGGATCTAACGATGTTCCAATTGAAGATCTTCAGCAAACCTCAGTCCAACCAGACTTACCCCCGGAGGTTCGTGAAGTCAGCAGTCACCCCCTCACAAATGTGATTGGTGATCTATTTTTCGGTGTTCAAACAAGGAGATCGAATTATGACGAGCATACTTCTCTTTTATCTCAAGTTGAACCCAAGAAGATTGATGAAGCACTCCAAGATTCCAGTTGGGTCGTTGCCATGCAAGAAGAACTCAACCAGTTTGAAAGATGCAAGGTCTGGACTTTGGTACCTAGACCTCAGGATCAAGGAGTGATAGGAACTAAGTGGGTATTTAGGAATAAGATGGACGAGAATGGAAGCATCACTAGGAATAAAGCAAGGTTGGTTGCACAAGGATATAGGCAAGAAGAAGGAATTGATTATGACGAAACCTTTGCTCCAGTTGCAAGATTGGAAGCTATCAGAATCTTCTTAGCCTACGCCTCTTTCAAGCATTTCAAGTTATATCAAATGGACGTAAAGAGTGCATTCCTCAACGGCGAACTGCAAGAGACCGTGTATGTTGCCCAACCGCCTGGATTTGAAGACTCCAAATTTTCCAATCATGTCTACAAACTCCAGAAAGCTTTGTATGGACTTAAGCAAGCTCCAAGGGCATGGTATGAGACTCTTTCTAAATTTTTACTAGAAAAAGGATTTAAACGCGGTAAAATCGATACAACTCTTTTTATTGCCAAATATAATGAGCATACTTTACTTGTTCAAATATATGTCGATGATATTATTTTTGGTTCTACTAATGAGTTACTTTGTAAGCGTTTCGAAAAGCTAATGAAAAGCAAGTTTGAGATGAGCATGATGGGAGAATTAACATTCTTCCTCGGGCTTCAAATCAAGCAATGCGAAGAAGGTATTTTCCTCAGCCAAGCCAAATACACCAAGGAGCTAATAAAGAAGTTTGAATTAGAAAATGCTAAAGCATATGATACTCCAATGGCCACCGGCAATAAGCTAGATAAAGATCTCAAAGGTAAGAAAGTTGATCAAACTTTATATCGAGGTATGATCGGCTCATTACTTTATTTAGCGCTAGTAGGCCCGATATCATGTTTAGTGTACGTGTATGTGCACGCTATCAAGCGAGATCCTAGAGAAGCACATCTTATTGCAGTCAAGCGTATAATCTGCTATTTATCTGGAACCACTAACCTTGGACTTTGGTATTCCAAAGATTCAAATTTCGATCTTATAGGTTATTCAGATGCAGATTATGCAGCTTGCACTATTGACAGGAAAAGCAATAGTGGGACTTGTCATTTCCTCGAGAATAGACTAGTTGCTTGGGCCGGCAAGAAGCAAGCTTCGGTTTCGGTGTCAACCACGGAAATTTGAGTATATTCTGCTTGGTAGTTGTTCTTTGTCAAATCCTTTGGATGAAGCAGCAGTTGGTGGACTATGGAATCCATGAAGGAAACTGTCCTATCATGTGTGACAACACTTCAACTATTTCAGTCTCCAACAACCCTGTCATGCATTCCAAGACCAAGCATATAGATATCAAGTACCATTTCCTCAAAGACCATGTGGAGAAGAGGAATATCCATTTAGAGTACGTAGGGACAGACAACCAAATTGCTGATATCCTCACAAAGGCTCTTGACTCCAAGAGATTTTCTTTTCTCAGAGGAGAAATGAGAATGCTTGAACTTAAATAAATTCCATACTTTTTATTTGCTAACTTGTTTGTTGAGTCTAGGTTGAAATTCCTTTTGGAATCAAACCGCTTCTGTTGAACCGCCTGTGCCAAAACCGCAAGATTATCCAACCGCCTGCATGCAACCGCAAGTTCCAAACCGCTCATGCAGTCTGACCGCTTGGATCAAAACCGCGTTTCAACAAGAAGTAAACTCTGTCTATTTTTATTGCTTATCTTTACTTACTTTAAAAAAAAAACTGTTCAAATTCTTTCATTTATTTTTAAATTTTTATTTTTGACATAAGGGTATTTTTGCAAATGTTTTCCCTCAAAAATTCAAAATTTTAAGAGCATTTAATGCTAAGGAGACATGAGCATTTAAAGCCTTCATGTCAGCCGTCATAGAGATGTGCAGGAGGTGAAAGGGTGCAACAGTTGGTTTAATTCAATCATTCTTTCTGACCAACTGCCTCCACCCCTTCACCCTATATATACCTAAGTTGGTGAAAACAAACCTTTTCTGCCAACTCTCTCTGCAACCGTACTTATCTACCAAACTTTCTCTCTCTCTAAAACCTTTACAAAACCTCCATTTTCAAACCTTTAACTGTCAATGGCAACAACATCAAAACCTACTTCTAAAAGACAAAGAGCCTCTACCATTGCAAGGGCTCCCAAAAGACCAGTTCTGGAAATGGTATTCAATCTCTAACCCTAATTCTTTCTTTTCAGAATCTGCCATGGATAAACTTGCTTAGACTGTTCGTATGCCATGATTTGGTTTTTGATGATTCTGATCTTATTTCTTGATCATTTTAGTTGATGTTTGTTGGGTTTTGATCGGTTTTGCACATGGATTCTATATATGTATCTTATTTCATGATCCATCCATGTTATGTACACTGATTTTGTGATTTTCAGAATATGAACTTCGAAAACCCATTTCTGATTTTTGATGATTATGAATGATTCTGGGAAAAAGATGAAATTTTAATGATATATTGTTAATCCCCTTCCCAATGTGATCATTTTGATATTTTGTTTGCCTATTTTGGTTAAGTTTTTGTAAATCTCTGTTCTTGGTGTTCTTGAATGTTCTTGGTGTTCTTCACAAAACCCATGAACTGTTCTTGAATATTCATATGTTTTGGATGCCTTGATTCTGAAAAATGTTTTCCAACACTTAGAATAATTTTTAACTTTTTCAGAAATTTTGGATTTCATTTTGGTTTGAAACCGCTTGTATGCAACCGCTCAAAGATTTCTGTTTCAAACCGCTACTTCCCTTCCAAGCTAAAACCGCATGCTCTAAACCGCTTTTTCAAAATCTTTAGAAACCGCATGCTATTTTATTTCCTTTCCTATTTTTGAGAATTTACTAAGTATATAGGCTGGACACCATAAATTTCCTCTCTAAGCACCTCTTGCAGTGTGGGATAAGTTTGGATTACAATGCCACGTACTTAAGTAATTTTATCCTCATTATTTTTGTGTATTCATAGCTCATTTGAGGTTTGAAAATTTTCAAACCGCACCATTGCTAAACCGCTTGGTGCCCAAACCGCTAGTGACTGTGAATACAAACTATGGATCTAACACTTCATGCTTTACTTTGTAGGATCCATCTACTTTCATTCCAGGATGGGAAGTTAATGAGGATGAGCTCAAGACTGATGCTCTAGGAAGAGAATTGCTGAGAAAGCTGAGAATCTCTGGCATCCTACCGCTTTTCACCAAAAGCGAGAACTTCATAGTGCCATCTTTCGTGGATCGAGTTCTTTGCAACCGCTAAGAAGAGTTCAAGAGTTCTTGATGAAGGCAGAGAGTTTCTGCTGGCCATTTGTTGTAGAAGGATTGAAGCTCTCAATTGACTACATTGATATTAGAAGACTTTTCAGATTCAATGTTAGTGGAGCTCCTATAAAGGTTGATCAAGACATTCAGGACAATGCAGCCTTAGCAACCGCCAAGGTTGATACCATGTCTAGGAGATACAAGAAGATTGCAAGGAAAAATTTTGGTGAGCTGATGAGCCACATTGGTCATCTTGTTGGGAGAACAGTTTGTGGGAAGACTGGAAACCATAATAACTTTACATCCCAACAATGGATGTATAGTTCTGCAATTTTCATGGAGATCAAGCTACACTGGCCAAGAATCCTTTACTTAGAGATTAAGGACAGTGTTGAGATCTATCAGTCCAAGGTCAAAGGAGAAGATCAGAGGTGGAGACCATTTAGCAGGATCATAACCGCTCTTTTGATGGACTATGAGCATCTAGATGATATGGTCACCAAGAATCCTGAGCTGGTGGTGGACTGTTCTTTTGATTCCCTTGGATTGCTTGCATGCCATTCCTTCAGGTATGCCAATGGAGATGCATTATACAAATCTCTGTATGATGCAGATTCCTACCCAAGGAAGGAACCCTATGAGCTGAGAGATCCCTCAACCACTCCAAAAGCTAAAGGAGCCAAGCGGTCCAGGAAGCCCCAAGCCAGAGCTGAACCGCCTCCCAAGAAGTCAAAGACCGCTCCAGCAACCCAACCGCCTAAAGCTGATGATGGAGCTGGTCCCAGTAAGAAGAGGAAACTGTCTAAGAAACCTGAACCTGAAACTTTCAACCTGGTGGATGAGGAAGATGAGGAAGAAGATGAAGAAGAGGAAGAAGACCCAAGTATTCCCAACTTGGTGGCTAGAGCCAAGAAGGCTAGAGATGAGATGGCTGGATTAACTGTAGAAGAACAGATGAAGGTTCTTGAGGACAGAATTGCAAGTTTGGCCAAGGCTCAGGCTGAAAAATATAAAGCCAAGGGCAAATCCACATCTGAAACCGCTTCTCATAAGGAACCGCCTTCTGAGAACCAACCGCCCCCAAACACCCAATCCACTCCTGTCCAATCACCAACCAAATCCCCAGACCAATCCCCTTCCAACTCTCATTCCAAATCCCCTTCCAAAACCAAATCCATAACCCCTTCCCCCATCAAAACCGCATCAACTCAGGGGGAGAAACCCAAGAGAATGAAGATGGCTGCTAGAAAGAAAACTCCTAAGAAAACCAAACCTGTCCAACCTTCACCCTCTCCCTCACCTACTAGAAATTCCCCAATCCAATCCACTCAAAATTCCCCTTCTAATTCCCCTAGAAAATCCCTTTCCCCTTTATCTTCACAATCTGCACAATCCTCGCCCCAACATTCCCATTCCATAAATTCCCAACACTCCAACCAAACACCTACCAAATCCCAAGCTTATCAACAATGGCAGTCCAAACCTTCTGCTGGACATGCCACCTCTAAGTCTGTTAGAGATGATCCAACCCCTGTCAATTCCCCGAACCTAAATCGCTCCCATTCAATTACATCCAACCGCTCCAGATCCAACTCACCTGCAAAATCCCCAACTCCCCAAGCTTCCCCCCAAACTCAAAAGACCCCTCCTCCAAAACCTCCTCAAACACAAATCGCTCCTGAAACCAACCAAACTCTATCGCCTCCCATATTTCCAACCGCCTCACCATCAACCGCCCCTTCTTCTGAGTACTCCCAAATTCTCCAAACCCTCAATCTGATTCAAGGCCAACTGATTATTAACCAAGGCCATGTCATTTCCTTGACCGCCTCCAATGAAACCCTCCTTGAATCCAACCGCTCTTTGCAAGCCAAAGTGGATTCTCACTCCCTTAAATTGGCTAACCTTAAGGCCTCTTTGCTTGATGCCATTAAGGGGGAGAGATCTACAGAAATTCCATCCTCCTCCTCAACCGCTCCTCCTGATCAAATCGCGTCCATGATCAAAACCGCTTCTGAAGCCTTTCAGAAATCCCTTGAAGCTGGTTTGGTCAAAGCCTTAGAAGACAAGGCATCTATTGAGGAGATGAAGAAATCTTTGGATGTTCTTGGAGAGAAACTTTGCTCTTCCCTTGAAAAAGATTTGGGTAACTTAAGCACCAAATTCCTTGACTTCCTTCAATCCAGACCGCATTTGTCCCAAATTGTTCAAACCGCCTTGGACTCACTGCGTGAAGAAGTGCTTGCCCAAATTGATTGCTTCAAGGTTGATTCCAAAGTCAACTTGGATTGTGTTGGAGATGCTACTATGGCTAAGTTGAAGGCTATTCAAGAAGAATTTACCGACCGCCTTGACAACATAAAGATTGGATTCAACACCAAGATTGAAGCTGAAATGCACAGTCTGAGATCCTCTTTGACTGTTACTGTTGATCTTGATCCTTTGAAGGAATCCCTCCAGACTCAGACCGCTTCTGTTCAAGAGGAAATCCACACCATCTTCAACTCCATCTATTCCTCCATCAATGTGAAGCTAGATTTGATCAAGGAGAATCTAGAGCAAAACAACAAAGCAGTTGAGACCACCAATTCTACTTCTGCCAAATCAGTCAAAGCCTTGAAGAATCTGGAATCCTTGCTGACCAGAACCGCTGAAGAAGTTAGAAGGATGAGGAAAGCGTTTGCTCCAGACCAAAGCAGAGCTGGACCAAGTGTTGCTGAGCATGAAGTGAACAAGCCGCCCCTGATGGCAACCGCTTTTTCCCTTGTAATTTTTTGTGAACTCTTTTTGGTAAGTTTGGACCGCACTTTCTTTGTATTTTATTTTGTCCAACTTACTTCATTTTTGCTTTTTGTAACCCTGTAATTTTCCTTCATTCTTGTACTTGTAATTATCTTAGGAATTAATGGAAATTGCATCATGGTTCCAAAACTTTGTTCTTATCAAACTGCTTGTTTGTAGAACAATGAAACCGCTTATGGTCTTAAACCTCATTCAAATATTTTTCAACTTAAAAATCACTATTTTGAATTGATGTTTAAACATTCAGTTTAAACTGCACTTTGAACTTAAACTCATACTTTTTAAGTGCACTGAATGCATTTCTATACTTTTCAATTTGTAAGTACCAATCTTTCAATAGTATAGAAATCTATAGCTTAAGCTAAGTGTGTGCATTGACTTGGGACATGACTTACCATGTTAATTCTTATGGACATGTTTTTACCAAGTACAATGTTTGCTTTTGCTGTAGTAGGTAATGGCATCAATCAAATAGGGGGAGATTGTTGGGTATGCATATTTTAACTCTCCTATTTTGTATTAGATTTGATTGATACCATAACCTCCTATTTATTTTAAGGACTTTAGGACCCTATGTAATGAAGCTTAGACTTCAATTTTTTAGCTAAGTCCATCTTATAGAATAGGTTAATATTAGGCTTGAAGACTGGCTCAAGAATCATTGGACCCAAGGATTGCTGTTCAGAGGTTTCAAAACCGCTTCCCAAAGAACCGCTTGGCAGAACCGCTTATAGCTTAACTGCCTTGTGATCCCTTCTTTTGGAACCGCTTGAACACCTATGTGCAAACCGCTCCTATGGAAATCCTTCTTCTGGTGGAACCTCTTTCATATCAAACCGCTTGACCCCAGAACCGCCCCCAATGATTGGCTACTTGAAGTGAACCTCATTGACCGTTGGAATCCACGTCAGCAATATCAAATGTCAACCACCATATCTTGTCACGTGACTACTTTCAGACAAGATCTGCAAGGATCTTAAAAAGGTGACAGATGTCCTAACCACCTTGATTGCAGCTGAAGCCTGATCAGCTTTTCCTGCAACAACAGTTCCAAAGGACAAAAGTGGTTGCTATGGACCAATGGGAAAGTATCAAGGACTGTCCTTACAACAAGCTGTATCCAACGGCTAGTTTCCTGATGCTTGGGTATAAATACCCCTAACCTTCATCATTTGAATCTTGCTTGAATCTTGAGAAATTACTGTGTTCATAAGAAGTTGAAGCTCTGCCCAGAAATTCTAAGTCCTTTGAATCTTCATCTTCATACTTCAAGAAATATTCCCCAGCCCAGAAATCAAGCCTTAACACATTCAAGAATCATTGAGCTCTACATCTCTCAGATTTAAAGAGCCTTGATATTGAACACACACACACCTCACTTGTTTAAACACATAGTTTATTCATTTGAGAAACACTGGTTATAGTCTAGGATTTGTTCTTCATAGAAAAGATTTTATTGTACTTTGTAATCTCAAATAATCAATATAAAATCTCTCTTAGAAATTCAAGACTAACCATCTTGGTAGTGGACGTAGATCGTTTATCGATTGAACCACTCCAAATATTGTGTTCTTACTTTCTGCATTTATTATTCTTTGTGCTTACTGATTATCTTTTTCTCTGTTTGATCTTTATATAGTTATACTCTATTGTGAAATTGTGTTTAGATTTAACATTGTCAAAACCTCACTTATTTGCAAACTGCACTTTCAGTAAACCGCACTATCAAACCGCTTTACAAAACCGCCTCTCCCAAAACCGCTTTATAACTTCAATATTCCGCTGTGCATTTTACAACTCTACTTGCAGTTTCTTATACACTGCAAGAGATTTTGTAAGCGTAGAAGTTTAGTTTTAAATTGAGGGTGAAAATTTTTAAACAACTATTCACCCCCCCTCTAGCTGTATTTTCACCCTTGTTGCCACCTTTGGGATCAACATGTACCCCACATTGCAACAAGTTCAGCCCATTGACCTGCAACGCACGCATGGGGTGGGTGAGCCAATGCGTCCCGGTCGAATTCATACCTCAAATACATGCATTCACCTGACATTTCCATATTACAAAGTCATAATCATAAATGTGAGTAAAATTGCATAATAAGCAAATGAGATCTAAACAAATACATATTACAAGTAAATAAAGTCGTCTGTTGCATACTTATTATATGCTTGTCTCACCTGATATTTCCAGTCACGCCATTGTTTATTGAGAGCAAGATTCATAACTGAGTAATACTCCGGAGGCGCATTTGTATTATCTTACAAAGAGGACAGCATGTGATGCTGTGGAGATAATGAGATGCCATTGGGGATTTGCATGACTAGAGATACTCGAAAGTAACCAGGCAAAGTATCTCCTTTACCAATTTTCGCCATCTTAGCTGATACATGCACTACCGAACTATTAAACGAGCCTGAGGGTTTGGTTGTGTTCTAGCATATGAGCGAACTACATGGCATTTAACTAGTTATTGTTGGTCATAATGCTAATTCTTTTTTTTTCTGCTATACTCCTTTAAAATTTATAAACTGTAATATATTTTCTTTATTAACTTCCCAATCCCATGCACCCACTTCTACATAACTTTTATGTGAATTGTAAATTGAGGAGTATATTTTGAAATTGAGGAGTTGGTTGTTAACAGGGAAATGGTCAGGACTGAAGAGACACGGTTCAAATGCAGTTGGTGGTGGGTATAAAAATGCCTGCAGGAGCAAGTTAGCTGTCCATTTGTGAGCTATTGACTGAGATAAAAGGCCACATGAGATAGCAAATCCGACTAATAAGTGGGGCAATTGTCAGGTGGCTAGGAAGCGCGTTTGGGATACCTATCTAAAGAGAAAAAGTAAATTGTAGGATGATGCCTCCTTGACTATCCATAGGCAGAATCTGAGCAAATCTTAGCACCAAATACCATGCCCTATGCTAAATCAATAGTCATTTATCTCTCTTATATCATTCAGTCTGACCGACTCTCCAATTAATGCTCGTTTAGTAAGCAACAATGGTAATTCTATCCTATGTGGGTTGACTACAATGGCATGTAACATACACTAAAATGGCATGGAATGAAATGTTTGTTCTTGTGCATCAAATGAGCTCATATTCAAAAATGTCTAAATAGTCTCTGAGTGTATACTTGTTGTAACAAAAACAAAATTAGATGCAAAAAAGTTAGAGTGGACATGTTCAACTCGCTGACAATTGTTGAGCCACAAAACCATACGATACACACCAAAGGAAAACTTTAGAAAGAAAGATACAAATGAACACACCCCATTAAGCCTCATGCAATAATTCAACGTATTCTACACACTCGGACCACACCAAATTAAGCCTATTGCAAGAAATCTCACACAAGAAACAAAATCCCAAATATTCAAAACACACATCATACCAAATCACACCCACGTGGTCAACCCCCTTCAAATGTTATTACAAAAAAAGTATAAAATAGTACGAGGGGGGGTTGGGGCTCTCGCGGGTACCGAATCGGTGGGGAAGCGGGGCGGGGACATCCCAAAGTGATAATGAAGAAGGAAGTAAATGACTAACTTGATATTTGCTCGATTAAAGGTCTGAAAACACTTGCTTTGTCACCTCCGCGAGGAAACGACCTATCAAACCGTAAGCAAATGGTCAGCACTCATTACAATTATGATTTATGATACAAAAGAACAAATACATATTACAATTACATATTACAATTAATAATATTAATATTCAAAAGCAAATGGAATAGCTATGATTTATGATACAAAAGAAGCAGAACAAATACATATTACAATTAACAATATTAATATTCAATTCAACCATACAAAATAACAAGTTTGATTGAAATATGAAACATAAGTAATAACATTGTTTTAGTAATAGTAAGCAAATAAGATCTAAACAAATACATATTACAATTAACAATATTAATATTCAACCATACAAAATAACAAGTTTGATTGAAACATGAAACATAAATAATAACATCACTGATGAGAGCCGGAGGCTTGTCCCTGATAGTAGGTCTGACGGGAAGAACGCCTCTGTGCACGAGCAGTGGCTCTCGAATGCATCATAGTCAAATAATCCTCTGAAACTGGCTCGTAACTCATGGGCTCTGTCTGCATCGCCCAAGCCTCTAACTGCCTAGACCGGGCTCCCAAAATGGCAGTTTCATCCTCCAACCCCTCAAAACGATCCTGCACCTCCTCCCATCTAGCATTCTCTAAAGCCTGTCGACTCTGTTCCCGAGCGATAACCTCCTCCCATCTGACATCCTCCAAAGCATGTCGGCTCTGCTCCCGAGCGATCCTTGATCGCTCCTGCTCCTCCAGATATGCCCTCATCATATCCCATTGATCAAAAGAACCCTGTTGACTCTGGTTCTGCTCTCCTCCCTGACCATCCTGTCTCTCCTGATCCTCCTCTTCCTGCTCCTCATCCTCCTCCTCATCAACTGGATCCATTTCATCATCAACACCGGGCATACGCCAATGCATGGCCTGTGCACCACTCGGAAACTTGGCCCCTACCCTGCAACAGACCGTCCTCCTAGGAGTACCATATTCAAATAATAAAGACCTGTTGTCTGTCGCCCTCGGGTCCCTCACAAACTTGTCATACTGCACTAGCCAGTCTCCAGAATAAAAACTCGTGTCCCTCCATCAATCTCATCGTCTCGGGTTTTGGTTCCCCCACACAAGCTTGAGCAATCAACGTGATCATCCCCCCTATTGATATGTTTCCCTTTTTGGTAAGGGCAAATGCCTCACATCTCCGAACAAAAATATCAACTCAAATCAGGAATCACCTGAAAACTCCTCAACCCCGTTCGCAAAAGGTTTACCATAGCCACATTCAACTGAGCGGGCTCTCCGTTTGCCAACCAAGACATAGATAGCCCTCTGTAAAATAATTTCCAAGCCGGGTGAGAAAGAGAAGAAGCCCTAAGGTATTTCTTTTTGCAGGGCAATCCTGTGAGCTCCGAAAAGAAAAAACAAGTCGCCCCATCAACCTCCACCCAGTTTCCTCTCGGCTGATCAACCCCAAAGATTTCCCTCAACTCATCATAAGTCACTCGATAGGCTTCATCATTCAGATGAAACCGAATAGAATTTTCTTGTGACCCCTTACCTACCTCCAAAGTTGAAAGGAACTCAAGTGAATATCTCAAATACGTAGATGGAGTCTTCCCCAGGAAATTACCTAACCCGGCTTGCGTCATCAATTCTGTTACTAATGTCTCTAAACCCAAATCCCTCAACACTGGCAAATGAAGGAAAGTGGTGACTTTGAATTTCCTACCCTCCAAATTTTGCCATTTTTTCTTTTGAGCGGAGGTCAATTGGATCAATCCCATATACGGCGGCAATGATGCATTAGGAGAAGTGGGATCATTTGGGACTACGGGCGGCGGGTTTTGTCTACCCCTCTTGTTGCTACCCCCTCTAACGTCTCTCTCCTTAGGAGGCATATTTTCAATACAAAAACCAACTACAAAACCTCCACACAAATCACAAAGAAAGTGCAACAATAA
Source organism: Adenophora triphylla var. japonica (assembly GCA_022495995.1). Taxonomy (NCBI): domain Eukaryota; kingdom Viridiplantae; phylum Streptophyta; class Magnoliopsida; order Asterales; family Campanulaceae; genus Adenophora; species Adenophora triphylla. The sequence continues at coordinate 168,771 of JAFEMH010000888.1, read as the reverse complement.
ACATACCCCCACAATCAAATTCTCCTTCCAATTCCCAACCGAACCACCACACTACAGTTTCAGCACAACCCACCTATATATAAGACGGAGAGACACAAATTTTAGTAATAACATTGTCTTAGTAAATAGTAAGCAAATAAGATCTAAACAAATACATATTATATAGAAGTAACAATATTAATATTCAACCATACAAAAATAACAAGTTTGATTGAAACATGAAACATAAGTAATAACATTGTCTTAGTAAATAGTAAGCAAATAAGATCTAACCAAATACTACTCAAACTAATCATCATCATTATCGGCCATATCAACATCATCATTATCGGTCATATCAACATCAACATCATTGATATTAGTAGTTTCAATCTCGACCCCATCAACTCCCTCTCGCACCCACGATGCTTCTTCGTTAGCAACATTTTCATCCAGATTTTGTGAGCAAAATGGTACCAATTGTGGAATCGAATCTGAAACTTGTTTATCATCATTTGAATATATGTCAAAACTATCTCTTGGTGTAATCCTCATCACAACTTTCCAATCACTTTCTATAGGATCTTTAACATACCAAACTTGCTTAGCTTGAGATGCTAATATGAATGGTTCATCACCAACTCGATTATCCTTATACAACTTGTGATTGAAGTTTACAAGAGTAAATTTTTGCTCATCTTCGATCTTGCCTGTCCGGTTATCAACCCAATCACATTTAAACAATACAAATCTTATTGAGTTGCTATAATGAATTTCAAGAATCTCAATCAACTCCCCATAGAAGTTAACATCCCCTACAATGGGATTATTATCCTTTTGGCTTGCAAAACTTGTCACACTTGCATTTAGCATGACTCCACTATTTTGAGTTTTCCTCCGTCTATCGACATCCTTCACTCGAAATCGAAAACCATTTATTATGTAAGACTTATACCGCCTCGCATCCATATGAGGACCCAATGCAAGACTTATAATTCTTTCGGGCACTACATCTTTCGTCGTGCATACCTTTTATAAAAAACAAAATTTAATAAGAAAATATTTAAAACGATAAATTGAAAGTATCATATGAAAGGGGTTTTATACTTATATAATCCTTAAACCAGCTAACAAACTTATCATTATGTTCTTTATCTATAAGATGTCATTGATTACGAGGTTGTGTCTCCCTCAAATGTGCACGATGCATTCTGAGCTGATTGAAAATATGAATTAAGTATTAATTTAAAATATAAAAGATATAAGGAATGTAAGCCTCATGTAAGGAATCACTTACTCTAGGTATTGTTCAACATCTTCAGTATTGAAAAGCACATATCTATGCGCTTGTACTCGTGTGATGTAATCAAGGGTAATTACCTCTTCTTTTCCTACAAAGCAGCCAAACTCATCACCTTCATCATCATTTCTTCTAGGACGATTGGACTTTGTCTCAATGTCATCCAAATATTGCGTACAAAAAGTCATGCATTCTTCAGCCACAATTGCCTTAGCTATGGAGGCCTCGGGGTGGGCTCAATTTTGAACATATAATTTTAATGTAAGTAGAAACCTACAAAAACATTTACTTATGCTAAACCAGATGTAAAAAGGAATTTAACTTTTTTCAAAGTAAATTTAATATGGATGTACCTCTCTACCGGATACATCCAACGAAATTGTATTGGGTCTGCTAGCAAGGCCTCCTCGGCTAAATGCACCGGCAAGTGCTCCATAACATCAAAGAAAGCTGGTGGGAATATTTTCTCGAGAGCGCATAGTGTGACAGCCATTCGATCTTGTATCTTTTCGAGATCAGCAAGTGTATTCACCTTTGAGGATAATTGCCTAAAGAAATTTGTCAACTCAATGATGGCTTTCACAACAGAAGTAGGCAACGCTTTTCGAACAGCTAAAGGGAGTAGTTATTGGATAAAAATATGACTATCATGGCTCTTAAGACCCCAAATAGCTCTTTCCTCTAGATGTACACAACGAGATATGTTTGACGAGTAGCCATCAGGGACTTTGACTCCCTTTAGAACTTTCAAGAATGTGTCTTTATGCTTCTTACTCATTGTGAACTGAGCCGGAGGCATAATTTCTTTGCCAGATGGAAGCGTTTGTAGATGCAATGGTTTTCGAATGTTCATCTCTTTTAGGTCTTTTCTTGCTTTATCATTATCTTTTGATTTCCCTGCAGTACCTAACAGAGTATGTAGCACATTATCACACACATTTTTTTCAATGTGCATAACATCAAGATTATGACGAACATGATTATTTGCCCAATATGGCAACTCAAAGAAGATACTCCTCTTTTTCCAATTGTGACACAACTTAGGAACCTTTCTTTTTCCAACTTGGCTTGTTGCTTCTCACCCTCTTCTCTTTTCCTCTTTTTAATAACATCTTCTATTTTATACTCTGTTTCCATATTTTCAACTTGTTTAAGCAATTTTGTTCCAAACAATAACTTGGGCTTATCTCTCACTTCATGAGTACCATCAAAAGAACTTTTATCCTTACGAAAAGCATGACTCCTAGGCAAGAAGCGTCGATGACCAATATAACAATACTTGCCACCATGATCCAACCATCGTGCTTGAGGTCTCACATTGCAACAAGGGCAAGCATATTCACCTTTAGTGCTCCATCCAGAAAATATTGCATATGCAGGAAAGTCATTTATTGTCCATAATAGTGAAGCTCGTAAAGTAAACAACTCGTTCCTTGATGCATCATAAGTTGATATACCATCTTCCCACAATTCCTTCAACTCATCAATTAACGGTTGGAGATACACATCTATCTTGTTGCCCGGCCCTTTTGGGCCTTGAGTAAGCACCGACAAGAAGAAATATGGTTGTTTCATGCATAACCAAGGTGGAAGATTGTATGGCATAAGCAAAATCGGCCAAGTACTGTGAGATATAATCATTGTTCTGAAAGGATTAAAGCCGTCATATGCTAATCCCAATCTAACATTCCGAATTTCACTTGAAAATAATGGATAACGTTCATCGAATCCCTTCCACGCACGAGAGTCTGCAGGATGCCTCAGCACACCATCGTCTATTCTTTTCTCGGCATGCCATCTCATGAGTGTCGCGGTCTTAGATGACCAATACAACCTTTGCAACCTTGGCTTTAAGGGAAAATACCATACTTTCTTCATCGCTACCTGCTTGGGAAGTTTATTCTTGCCACTTGTTTCTGCACCTTCACCGCTACCCCCTTCTTCTTGTTGCTTATATCTAGAGGCTCCACAAATTTCACATTTAGTAAGTTTTTCAGTTTCATTTCGAAACAACATACAATGATTAATGCACGCGTCCCACGTTTTATAACTGAAACCCAAATCTGCAGTCATCTTGTACGCCTCACGATAGGAACTTGGCACTTTCGCTGACTGAGGCAATGCCCTAATGAAATTTTTTAATAAAGAAGTAAATCCCTTATCGACCACTCGATAATTAGCCTTCCAGTGCATAAGTTCTACAATAAATGAGAGTCCTGTAAACTTATCACACCCTTCCCACAAGGCTTGAGCAGCATCTCTCAAAAGTCTAAGAAACTTTGCGGTGGCTGCATCTGATTGTACGATTTCTTCAATTCCTGGCTGGTTACTATCCGGCATACCTATCCCTTCATGTACCATTCGCCTCATACAATCTTGCACGCCCAATTCAATTTCAATGCCATCTTCAGTTGTCCTATCATTATTATCATTCTTATACGCCGAAATGTACTCTTCCCCATGCCTAATCCAATTCTTGTAATCTTTTTGAAATCCCACTTTAATACAATGTGATTTCACGGTTGCACGGTCTTTTTGGTAACGATTTGCACATTTTTTACAAGGACAATATATTTCTTTAACACCAACAGACTTTTTTGAGAATGCAAAATCGAGAAAGTTGTCAACCCCAGACATATACTCATTTGAAATCCGATTACCCAAATCAATCCAACTTTTGTCCATATATGACTTGATATTTTTAACGTTAAAATACAACCTATATATAAGACCGAGAGACACAAATTTTAGAATAAAAATAAACTCATAAACAAACATAGTCTAAATATGTACAACTTTTGGCTCGATATAGATAATATACATTGTTGGAGCCTAGCCTATTAGTCGAGCTTGGGCCCATGATATAGTATAACCCCATGACAACATTCATTCGTTCTCTCTCACAAGACCTCACCCCCAATTGAGAAGCTAATTTAAGGAACTAGGTTGATGTGCAAAAGAATTTATGCACATGCGACAAAAGATTTGGAACTATTTTTAGGAACTAGGTTGAAGTGCGCAACATTATTTTTTGTGTAGGGTCTACAAAGGGTACTATGTTAGGAGAGCGATGGTAATATAAGAAAAGTGTTATTATATTTAAATTAACGTGAGTGGAATAAGTGAGCGGAATCGACAAAGGCTCACAATTAAGTGTGTGTGACATAAATGAGTAAGATTAACAAGTGGGACCCACAAATTTTGTCATGTTAGGAAATGCATGTAATGGAAAACCCTTTTGGGTTAAAAGTGAACTCAAACTAGGACGGAGGAAGTATATGATAGGTTGAGATAGAAACTGGAGAGGTTAAACATATGATATTGGGGAAGAGTCGGTGAATTCAGCAGTTTTAAGGGATTGAAATTAGAAGGATGAAGCAAAAACTGGAAAGAATTTAGCAGTTTCTATTGAGTTCTTTCCTACTTTCACTATTTCCTTTTTTTTCCTTCACTATTAAGATGAAGAATATCATAGAGCAAACTAGCAAACTAGCATTCAAAGTCAACCTCATTTAGTAACACATGACATCATCATTCACATGACAAAACAACCCCCACTATTACTTGAAAACACTAGCATTGTTGTCATGAAATATGAAAATAACGTATAGATATAAGAGGGAGGTTGTTTATACACAAACGAACTAAACAAAGGAGCAAACTTAGAAGAAAGAGAGAGCCACATCAAGTAGATTTTCCAGTCATTATCTTAAATATGCAGGTTTTCATTTCAAAATATCATATTGAATGTACTGTAAATTACAGCAACAGCAACAACAACAACAGTAACAGCAACACCAACAATAACAACAGCAACAACAACACCAACAACAACAACAGCAACAGCAACAACAAATCACAACACAAAGAACAAAAAAACCCAGAAATTAAAAGTAAATTAGAAAAGGGGGGAGAAATGTATACCTGATTCGTTGTTGATCGAAGAAAATAGCGTCAATTTCCCTGACTGGAGGAGAGAGAGAGAGAGAGAGAGAGAAATAGAACAAGATTTTCAATAATCCACCACACCAAGAACAACAAAAACCAAAAATTAAAAGTAAACACGCTATACCTGATGATTCGTTGTTCACTGTGGTCACCGGCGGTAGGAAATTCGTGCCCTAGCTAGAGGAGAGAAAGAGAGACAGAGAAAGCGCAAAACTGAATAGGGAAATTTGGATTTCCTGGTATTTAATAACATTTACGGCGGATATTATACACCGCCGTAAATATTGTGTACTATTTACGGCGGACGCGTGTCAACCGCCGAAAATAAGTAACTATTTACGGCGGATACTAATATACCGATGTATATAACTTCAATCTCATATACATATATGCCAAATGTACGTACGTAACATATTTACGGCGGCTTAAGCCGCCGTATATAACAAATATATACGGCGGTTGTGTATACCGCCGTATATATTATTTATATACGGCGAACGCGTATCAGCCACCGTATATTCGTATCACCCGCCGTAAATGAATGCCGTAAATAACCTACTTTCTTGTAGTGAGCTAAGTATCTAATGTATACAAGTGTATAATCAGACGTATACAATTGTATACAGTAGCTAAGTATCTATTGTATATGTATACAATCTATTGTATATGTATATAGTAGCTAAATATCTACTGTATACAAGTGGTTCTCACGGTTCTCATTTTAAACGGTTCTCATTGGAGCGTGACCCTATATATATATATATATATATATATATATATATTCACAATCACAATCATAATCATAATCATAATAATAATCATAATACTAATAAAAATAATATATATATATATATATATATATATATATATTCATAATAATAATAATAATAATAATAATAATCATAATAATAATAATATTAATATTAATAATATATATATTAATAATCATAATAATAATACTAATAATAATAATAATAATAATAATAATAATAATAATAATAATAATAATAATAATAATAATAATAATAATAATAATAATAATAATCGAAAAATATTTTCATTAAACACATGAAATTATTTTTCGAAAAACATTTTCCTTACCAAACAGCCGAAAACATTTTACGCCCTTCCTAAGTAAAATGACTTACGAATTTTTCCTAAGTAAAACATTTTCCGGAAAACATCTTCATTTTTCGAAAAAATAATTTTCATTTTCCGGAAAACATTTTACAGGAAAACATTTTCCGAAAAACGTTTTACGTCGAAACAAACGGAGCCTTACTTATGGGTAAACTACAAATTAAATTGGAGTAACGTTCTGCATGATTTTTTTTCAATTAGTCAACATAATTAGGATTTAAAATTTTAATATAGCGTATCTTACTATCTCATTTCTAGGCATGTCAATTTTACCCATTTACTTGTTAACCCACTCATCTCAACCCACTAATTACCCAACCTAACTCAACTCATTTAATATAACGGATTGTAATGAGTTATCCAAATTACCCGTCAGATTTTGCGGGTTAAGCCAGATTTAACTCATGAACTCGTTATAACCCGCTAATCAGAAGTTACCCACCCCACATCAACCACCCCCTACCCCATTCATGTTGGGTTTTGGGGTTACAAACGCAGCGGAAGATTTAATTTTAACATCAAAATCCTAGCCCTAGAATCCGTCTAGCATGAAGAGATTAGAAATTAATATGAGATAGAATTTACATACCTTGAATGCGATGAGGATTAACAAAGTAGATCACAAAATTCAAGCCTAGAATTTTGATATCGAAACGGATCTTCTTCTTCTACATTGTTCAAACCTTGTGATGAATCAACGAACGGAGGCTTCAAGCTCTTGGTGATTAACCTATCACCCTCTATCGGTAATCCACACGCGAACGAATCCAAGAACACCTTCTTGATGGATTGCTAAATGATCCTCTTGATTATTGAGTCAATATTCAATAATCAAAGCCAAAACAATGGAACAATTGGGACTTTTGATTCAAAATCAAAATCAAAATCTAGAGTTTCAAAAAACCTTGGATTATGATGTTAGAGGTTGAAAAATATGGCTGCAAGGCTGTATTTATATCACATATAAATCCCCTAACAATTAGGGTAGAAACCTAGCAAAATACCAATTCCTTTCTAGCCAAGGAAAACTGCACAGACACGAAATTTGGTCGTGGCACGAGTCGTGCCCTTTGCAAATCACTCGTGCTCATGAGTCGTTCCTTGAGCCCCAACTCTTTTTGATCAAAACGAGACAAAAACCAAGTCGTGTCTCAGCCTTGGTCACGAGTCGTTATCCTTGGCACGAGTCGTGACCCAGGGCACGAGTCGTGCTCCTGGTCACGAGTCGTACCAGAACCCAAAATTCCAATTTTCAGCTTGAATCAAATTCATTCTTTTGTGTGTGACCCTTTAGGAATCATATTTTATGTTGGCGGTGAGTTGAAACATCAATCTCACAAGACATAAGTGACTTCTAGCAAATCATTATGTCTACCCAATTAAAAATAACATCAAAGCTTGATTCCTTAATAGATCCAATGTTATAATCCCTTTGTCCACGATGTCCAATTGAACATGAGTCATGGTCTAGGTCAACTCATTCCGTTCAATGCTTTCTCGATTTCGAATATGTTGATAATGCAAATGCATTTGATCTCTATCAAATCACTTGAGTGCGGCCACACATTTCATCAACATCATTCATCGAGGGGCCCATGCAAACATCTCTCTTCATAAGAGGAACAAATCCCGTCTTGACTTATCATTCTTCCCTACATGATTCCAATCGTGCTAACATAGCCCTTATTGTTATCCGATTAAAGATAGTGTTAGACTATATTAAACATGATCTTCATCATGTGGAAGACGATGATAATCTCAGGTGCTAAGGATTCAATAACACGACTATCATGAGATTTATTCATGACACATATGACTATTGACCATGTCATAAATCTCATCGGTAGGTCATGTCCAATACTTATTCTCTAGCAAGTATCCATAAGTGTAATGTGCATCACATGCATATAATCCTCTCCATGATTATCCATTACCAACTTATACTAGTCGTTCACAACAACTAGGGACGCAGTTTCATATAATAAACATGCAAAATATATAATGAACCAAATAATACTTTCTCTATAATAAATGATAAAGATGATTGCATAGTGATTTAGATAATAAGTCAAATATAACTAAACGCCTAGGGCACTACACCAACAATTCCATCATAAAAAAGTTATTTATATTAAAATTAGATTTTACAATTCTCCCTCACCCTTACCACCCCCACCCCACCCCACCCACACTCACCCCCACCCCACCCCACCCCTACTACACTCACCACCACCACCACCACCCCACCACCCCACTCACCACCACTACCCCCTACCCCCCACCCCCATTGGATAAAAAAAATCATTTTAAATTTAGTTTTAACAACCCCCAACCCCACCCCCTGCCCCCCGCACCCCCGTCGGATAAAAAAAATTTAATCATTTTAACTTTAGTTTTAACAACCCCCGCCCCACTCACCACTCCCCACCCCACCCTACCGTCCCCTCCCTTTGATTAAAAAAATTTAATCATTTTAAATTTAGTTTAACAACTCTCAACCCCACTCACCACCCCTCATCCCCCGCCCCCACCCACCCTACCCTACCCTCCCCCGTCGAATAAAAAAATTAATCATTTTAAATTTAGTTTTAACAACCCCCAACCTCACTCACCACCCCCATCCCCTCCCCCACCCACCCCACCCTACCCCGTCCGGATAAAAAAATTAATCATTTTAAATTTAGTTTTAACATCCCCCCCTCCCCCCTCCCCCCGTCGGGTCAAAAAAATTAATCATTTTAAATTTAGTTTTAACAACTCCCCACCCCACCCCACTCACCATTAAAACCCCCTGCCCCTTCACACCCCCACCCAGTCCCCCCACCCGCCATCGGGTCAAAAAATTAATTTATTTTTGAAAGTTATTTTTTCTAACCGAGTAATTCAAAAAAAAAATATGAGTTGAGCTTATCGGGTTATCCGAGTCCACCCGCCTCATTTGACCCGTATGTTAAATGAGTTGTAACAGGTATTACTCGTCCCAATATGTTATCCGCTTCAACTCGTTACCCGCTTTAACCCGACTCAACCTAATCCAATCCAACCCGATTGCCAGGTCTACTCATTTCATATAATGTAACGTACCTTAACAATGTTAGAAAATTAACTAAATTGTCAACTAAATAACAACAATACTAACACCCGTTATATAAACTAATATTCATCAGCTCGAGTTCCCTTCTTTCCCTGCACTGAACCAAGCATCATCTTCATCCATCCACCCACCCACCCTTATTATTCCCTTCAATTACGAGCATACACAAAATCCGCATACTCCCTCCTCTTCTCTCACCACTAACAGCGTCAGCAAACTCAAACACTAGCCATTTATTTTCCCCCCTCAAGCACAACCCTTCGTCCCTTTAACAACTCCGTCGTCGATCACCCTCAAACTCCGGCACGTCTTCATCATTTCTCTTCTCCGGCGAGCATTCTCTACTACACTTTTGGTCAATCTTCTCCGATCTCTCCTTTCTAGAAAAAAAATCACACCTCTCCGTCTGTCTACAATCCATGTCGACAAATCATTCAGGGCTGGCCCTGTTCTCTCAACAGAAAATCATAGTAGGTCCGCCAAACATCCTCAACTCAACTACCGACATCACATATTTGGGCTGGATTTGAGTTCGATTTTGAGTTTAATTTCTGGTTTTCTGTTTTAGAATCATAGATCTGGGCTCGATTTGAGTTCGATTTGGAGTTTAATTAACGATTTTTCGTGTATAAAATTATGGGTTCACTTTTGGTGTTCATCCACCATTGTATTTGGAATTTTTTTTGCAAGGGTAGAGATGAAATGAGGATGAAGATGAAAAAATGGTTGTTCTCTTCCGACGAACAACCATTAGAATCTAAGGCTCAATTCGATTGACTATGGTTCAATTCGAAATTTCAAATTCTAGTGATTTTGGGTTTGATTTTGGATTTGAAAATTTCAAAGTAATGTTACTTATTTAACGATTGTTATTTTATCTAACGAGATTATTCATTCTGTTAATGAAAATTAACGTCATCCAACTGAGTTACCTTAGTTGTAATGATACTCAAAGGCATTGTTAATTTATAGTATATTACCTTAAATGTAAACGAGGGTAAAGTACGTTACATGTTCTTGTAATTATTCCTTACTTATTCTGAGCGTCTAAATTACTCCTTTCAAATTTGATTTAGTGACAGATTGACCCCTTAAAGTTTGACTCCTTTACTTAGAAGTATAGAACACCAATGTCACAATGGTGAGCCATACCAAACCCAATCCTTTGTAAAATTGTGGAACAAAATTGGTTCTAGTGGTTTAATTTTCGCTAAACCTTTTGAGCAAAAATACAACATGGTTTATGCCGATAAATAAGAAATAGTTTTTAACCAAATTAACTTGCGTACTATTTGGAAATAATCAATTTTACATATGTAATTCATAAACGTGAAATGTCACCTGCTTACATTACTTTTATTTTTAATTTGGCCACTTTTTTTTAACACCCGTTAAAACCTAACGACAAATCCATTAGAGTTAGAAATTTAACAGCTGCAACAATCAAATTGTTTAAAAGGAATGAAAGTATATAATGTTAATATATATGACCTTTAAATTATTTCATAAGTTGAAGGGTTAAAATAAAAGAGTTGCTCTTATAAAAAAACGCGTTTTTCTAAGCTAGGAAAAATCATTTTTACATTGGCACTTAATAAAACATGCACTTGACACTCTTCACACTAGCATTTTTTATACTAATGCGACACTTTTTTACCCTACACCGGCACTCTTTATACCGGCACTTAATATACATGCACCGACACTCTTTACACTAACACTTTGTTACACTAACACGGCACTTTGTTACACTAACACCGACACTTTTTACACCGACACTTAATATACATGCTGGCAACTTTGTTACGACACTTTTTTTTTTGATTGAGGCTTGCCATCTCGAGTCAAGCTTTTTTGTGTAAGTCAATTTTTTACTAACAAGTCCCTCAATTCTCTGAAATTTCCTTAAAATCCCCCCAGAGGCGCCTAATATTAACTAGGGAGGGATAATCATCCACTCTAACACTGACATTTTTTTACATTGGCACTTTGTTACACTAACGCTGCCACTTTGTTACACTGACAATTTGTTACACTAACACTGGCACTAGCGGGGGAAACAAAACACGTTTTTTCTAAGATTTTTTTAAAGGAAAAACACATTTTTTGTAAGATTTTGGCAAAATAAAAAGGAAACTTTATCCCTTTTTAAATATAAATTTATTTTTTTTTTACATACAAAAAAAAAAGATTTAATTATGTATGATTCAAAATAAGTGAGGAAATAAATAAATTAAGAAGTTAACATTATATAAAACTAGAAAAACTAAAAAACCATTTTTTTACATTTAATATTTATTTCAAAATTTTATATCAAATAAAAAATAATTGTTGCATAGTTTTATGTTTATTTAAAAGTGATAATTTTTTATTTATTCAAAAAGTGATAAGGAGTAATTTTTTGTGTTTATTTAAAATTGATAATTTTTCTTAAAATCAAAGTGATAATTTTTTAGTGAATAAACTAACCCACATTATAACTTTGCATTATGTTTCTCTTCTATCCAAGCCGGGGCCGTTCCTAGACTTTTGTGGGCCGGATGAAATCGTAGATGAAGAGGCCCCTAATTAATTGGACATTTTTACGATACTCAAATGCTATATATTTTTACGATACTCAAATGCTATATATATTTACCTAGATAAAACAGAAGTAAAGTAATGACACTTTTCTTTTTTTTCTTTTCTCACAACCAGATGGCTGTTTTTTTGAAAACATTATCAAATAAAATTAAACACAATTGTAATACAAAAAGAACATCAACACCTGAATTTTTTTAAGATGAAGTCTTGTGACAGATGATTCTTTCAATAAACTGATTTGAACCTATAATCACAATATTAAATATCAAAAATCAAATCATAGGAATTGAAGTAAAATAAAAAATCCTCAAATAAAACCCTAAAAGTAAGTGTAGTAATTTGGGAACGAAATAATGAAACTTCTATCCCCCAAATTAACTTAAATCGAAGTAATCTACAATCAAATAAAGGAATTGAAGTCGAAAATTAAATTACCTTTGTGTTTGTTGGCAAAATATTTGTTAAATAGAAGCCCTAAACAGTGGAACTAGGAAGAAATAGAGAAGAGAGATAGCAGGATGGTGGTGGACGTCGGCGATGGCGGGCGACGATTGTCTCTTCGTCTTCGGTTGGGTTGGACTCTCTTTTCTCCCTTTTCCTTTTAATCCTTTTCACCCTTTCCTGTGTCTGTTTAACAAAAGATTTTTTTTTAAATCTGAATGTGGGCCTTTCTCCCTTTTCCGTGTCTGTTTAACAAAAGAATGTTTTATTTTTTTTTAAAAAAAAATCTGAATGTGGGACTTTTTAAATATTTATTATAATTATAAAAAAACATATACATACTATATACACTATAGCCTACTTAAGAATGGGCCCCGGGCGGTTGCCCTCACTGACCCCCTTGAGCCGACCCTGATCCAAGCAAAACGACGTTCCTCTTCCTCCTTGCCCCTTCTCCAACGTCGGCCACCCCTTCCCCTATACAACCTACTTCTCGCCTCCAACCTGCCACCAACTACGTTACACCCATTCTGTTTCGCCCCTTCAAATCCACTGCCGCTAGAATCGCCTTCCCTCTCCCCTCTCTCTTCAAACTCAACAGTCCCTCAAAGCCCACCCCCACACACCACCGGTCAAACCCAATCAGTCCATCATTACCATCCGATCTTCAGACCCCCTCCCCGTCCTTTTTCCCACCCGTCTTTCACCTCCCCCTCCCCTTGTTTTCCCCTTTCTATCACCCTTGAAAGCCACCCCTCTCCTCTTCTCCCTTGCCTGTCAGTGCGCCCTCTTTCCAATCTTCATCTCCGCCTCAGTTGTTTCCTCGTCTTCTTTGACCCTAGAATTTGGTGAATTGTATTTGAAAGGTTTGTTCTATATCTGATAGATTTGAGTCTCCGTCATTTCCTTTTCTTCAAATTTGCTAGATTTGTTCCAGATTGTGGGCTATAAATAGGAAAAATAAATTACTTAAAATCTTTCAATTTATGAAAATTATAATAAAGGTCAATTTATGAAAATTATTATATAGGGTCATTTAAGCATGAAACCCATTATGGGGGTAAAATTTAAACAATTTGACGGTTGCAAATGTTAAATTTTTAACTCTAATGGATTGACCGTTAGTTTTTTAATTCGTGTTAAAAAAAAAGCGGTCAAAGTGAAAATGAAAGTAAAATACGCAAGTGACATTTCACATTTATAAAGTACATATGTAAAATTGACTATCACCAAATAATAGGCAAGTCAATTTGGCTAAAAACTCATATAAGAAATATATGACCTTTTACGTTCTAAATCTATACTATAGTTTATTAAAGTAGGCAAAAATGAACATGAGTGTGACAGCTCATCAAGAAATGAGATTATCTTGCATTCTAGGAAGCCACATCATCCTAACTATTGATGTGCCGAGGCTTTTCAAATTTCGACTCTTAGTTGAGTATATTAGACAATAATATTAGGTATGGTATTAGATGAAAGTATTGTTCTAAAAAAATAGACTACATATACCATGAATTTATATAGTCACTATACATTTTGAAAGGACTATACAAAGTTTATTAACTGAATATACTAGAGAAGAAGATTAGATATATATAGACTAGAAGTGTAGACTTGATAGACCTTTCATTTCAAAAGGTCAATAAATTGATACATGATTATCCAACTTTTCGGCTCCTTAGGAATTTCTTGCACTCTCATGCCTCCATATCACTTGACTCTTTAATTTCGGGTGACTCTTCGCATGTCATCTATTAATTATCACAAAATTTAGGGAGAAACGTGTTTCTCCATAATTTATGGAGAAACGGTTTTTTTGAACAAAATCACAGCGATTAAAACAAAGAAGACGAGATCGAGGAACGAACCTGACCACCAACGACGGCAACAGAAGGAAGAGCATCCCAAAACGCAAATGGCGTCTCCAACAGCCCTCTCTTCCTAAATCGTCTTCTCCACCAACAACAATCGTCTTCCCACTCACCGGCGATCCAAGGCCCCCCCTCCTTCTCCGGTCTCCTTCTTCGATCTCCTTCACCGGTTCTCTCCCTCTCCTCAACCAAGCAACGACCACTCTCTCCCACCAAACAATCGTCATTATCTTTGTGGTGAGAAGCAACACTCACTTGTGTCTCAATCACCGTGAATCTCACCTTCGATTCATGCTCAATTTGGTGATCTGGAGCCGAAATTTGCGAGTTAGGGCTCGATTTGGTGAAATGAAATTCTTTTGGTAATGACGATTCATGGGCTCGATTAGGTTCTGGATATCCAGAACCTTTTAAAAGGATATCCAGAACCTTTTGAAAGGATATCCAGAAATTTATTAAATATTTCTGGATATAAATTTTAAGGCTTCTGGATATCAATTATAAAGCTTCTGGATATCCAGAACTCTTTGAAAGGATATCCAGAATCTTATGTAAGTGATATCCAGAAATTTAGAATTGGCTTTTGGATATAAGTTTTAAGGCTTCTGGATATCCATATTCAATGTTCTGGATATCCAGAACCTTGTGAAAGTGATATCCAGATCAGAAATTTGGTCTTGGCCTTGGATTTGGTCTCAAATCTTTTTTCTGGATATCCGTCCCAAAGCTTCTGGATATCAATCCCAAAGCTTTTGGATATCCAGAAATCCGTTTCTCCATAACTTATGGAGAAACGCGTTTCTCCCTAGACCTACTCATTAATTATTTATAATTATCAATGTAATACCATATGTTTAAGCAAGTGAAAGATCAATTCAGTGAATAATACATGTTATGATTAAATTAATCGAAAAGAAATATGCACTGTAATTAAAAGTATGAAATATTTATTTAAAAGAAACATATACATGTATCTAATTATTTTATATTACAATAATAATAATAAATAAATTTTTAATCTCTTATTACTTTATTCTAATAGAGGTGATCCTAAAACCTCCCAAATGTGAACAGCCACACATTCATCAAGCAATGAAAGCGTGAAACTCATGATCTTCTCTTAGTATATATGTGAAATGAAAACGTAAGGACTCGATAAATAAAGAGTCACACAAGATAAGAAGTTGTTATAAGCACCCCAATCTGGATCACCCTCTTCCGAGCACATGGGAAACACCGCAGACTCACAAACGCAGTCTCAAAGACCTTTGACACTCAAAACCCTCAAAAACCCCCAGCCAAACCAAGGGAGGGACCTTTGTGGGACAAAAAGGGACAAAAGGACCTTTTGGGAATTATTCAGAAATTGGAAAAGCACAAATGGTCCGTACGGACCTCTTTGCTGCAATGATTACTGAATCCCCTTAAAGTCCAACTTATTCCCTCAAATCCCGGAAGTGATCATTACCCCCCTAAATGGTTGGTCCGTACGGACCTTTCTGCATGCAAGGTTGGTCCGTACGGACCTCTTTGCAACCAGACACCATCATGGCTAAATCTTCTTAAAGTCCACTTATTCCCTCAAATCGAGGAAAACCAAAAAGTTGGATTACCTAGAAGGTCCGTACGGACCTTCTGGCACCAAATCTGGCACTATAAATAGAGGGCTCCCCCTCCCTCATTTGACAAATATCCCTCTTCTCTCCTCTCCCCCTAGCCTTCACGCACCCCTCTAAGACCCTTCGGGGCAATCCCGCCCCCTTTCGGATCCTTCCGAGGCCTTTCGAGCTCCCTCGTGGTGTTCCGAAGCCTCTCCGAGCGCTCCCGCGACGCTCCCGCGCTGCCCCGAGGCACTCTCGAGGTACTCTGAGGCCCCTCGTGGTACTCCGAGGCCTTGCCTGGTCTTTCCCAAGGCGTCCCGGCTCTTTTCGAGTCAAACCGGCAACTTGAACGCACACCGAAACTCTGCCTGAGTGACTTTTGCCATCTCAACGCACGCCGAACCTCTGCTCGAGTGATCCCTGCGATCCCAACGCACGCCGAACCTCTGCCCGAACGCAACCTACAATCCCTACGCACGACGAAACTCTGTCCGCAGACAACCGGCTCCTCCCGAAGCAATCCCAGTCCGTCCCGAAACACTATTCCATCCTCAAACACTATTCCCCAGCGGAAGACAGACACGAACCAACATTGGTAAGGCTTCCTTCCCTCACTATTTCAATACATTTCAATAAAGCAGTGTACAATGTAGACATCCGATACAACATGCATTTTTAAAAAAGCACATACACACACACACAACAGTTAAAGAATATTAGGGGTATCTGAAAGACTCGTTTTCACGAGGCGACTCGGGTGAGCTCTAAGATTCTAATATTCTCTTCCCGAGGAGTCATCTGACCTCCGAACTCAAAATCTCATCACACAAAAAACAGTTTATTTTTAAACTGATGCCCTTTTTCAATGTTTTGGGCTTAATAAAAACGGCGTGGCGACTCTACAAATCGAAAACACGGCGAGACACCTCCAACAAACGCAAACGGAATATGCCAGATGCCGGGGCGCAATTGCGCTGCCTCTCGGATCCGGGCAACTTCCGAAAGCGACAATGCGAGATGCCAGGGCTCCGCGCGCGAGCCGGATCCGGGTAATTTCAGTTGGCGACTCTGCTGGGGATTTTTATTTAAAAAAAAACTTTTAAACAAAAACAAAAGATTTTTAAAATAATGATGAGGGTCAAACTTTCATTTTACTCCTTTCTTTAACTGTTGTGTGTGTGTGCATGTGCTTTACTTTTTTATTTACAAAAAAAATAATAAAAATACAAAAAAATGCATCAATATACATCTGTGCATACATTTAAAATTCTTCGAAAAACTTCTGTTTTACTCAGAAAAAGAATTTTAGAGATCGCACACTACGCGCACTGCTGCCTCGGTTACATCGTACACTACTCACACTGCTGCATCGGTTACACCGCACGCTACGCGCACTGCCTTCTTGCCTCGGATACACTGCACACTACAACCCTTAACCCGGAGTGGTCTCAGTTGCAGTCTGTTTGGTCTTCCTAGGCCTCTTAGACGCGCACGGGATCATTCCAAACATCCCATCCTAGCCAAGCGTCAACCCTGCACGTTTGAGTCTTGAGTCACACTCTGTCCAGACTCGGTTGGTTTTTACCCAGTCCGTGTCATACAAGCGTGGATACATATCCCATGCCGGCCATTTTCTGAGTCGAAGCTCGAAAATCAAGATCCCTTGCGCAAGCAAAGCGATGAAAGGTCATGCTAAAATCTTGACCTGATCTTGAGTTTTCGAAGCTACACCCAGACGATGTTCCGTCCCGGATATACATCCATGCCCACCTGACACCATGTCATCAAGCCTTTAATACGTCAGCCATGACGATATGACCCAGCCAACGCCTAACATCACAGATCCCTTGCGCAAGCAAGGTAAAGAGAGGTCATACCGAACTCTTAACCTGATCTTGACTCAATGGCCGGCTCATTTCACTAGTCACATGGCTAACGCATTAAAACGAACATGACAGGCTCGGTCCTTAGGTTCGGTTTTTCTTTTAGGCCGGTGAAAACCGCTTGCCCTATAGGACCCTCGCCCGGGGCTGTCCACCCCGGGATGTCGAAATACAGGTGCAAAACGAGGGGCTTATAGTCGCACAGATGGTCTCTACTGACCCAGGATCTAGCATAGTTGCGAAAAAGAAGAGCAATCTTTTCCAACCTACCTAGGATTCTGAGAAAACACTGTTTTAAGTAAATTAAAACAACAAAAAAATAATAAATAAAAAAGAAACGGAAACCGCATATCACGTGAGCTTTCTCCCTTTTATCCCAAAAGGCCTTCCCGTGTCTAAACCTTGCCCATCACCCCCTCCAGCGAATCGAGAGTGGTTGAGAATACCCGGGAGCCGCCTTTTCAGTATCGAGGTCACAAGGTCCGAAGCTGACCACTTCCAGTTCAACGGTCCGCACCGTCCGCTACTCCCCCATGACGGGATCAACAGATAACAGTGAGGGAAACGGAACCCCGCCACTAAGGAACCTCCAGACAATGGAGGAGGTGCTGCAAGCCTTCGAAACTATCAAGAAGCGCCAAGAAGAGCAGCAAGCCTGGATCGTAGACACCCTGCGTCTTCGAGGAACCGTTGCAGTACCCCAACCTGATGGAACCTTCGTTCTCATAGAAGACGAAGAAATACCGGCTCTCCCGGTTTCTCAAAGCTATCAACAGGTCCCGCCTCCGCAAAGCTACGAGCTCCCAAAGAACGCAAGCGGCTCTCGCTCAAAGCTCCTCGGGCGTCGAGTCAGCGGCTCCGACATGCCCGCCTCGGCAAGATCGGTTTTCCGGCTCTGCACATCAAGCTCAGTACCAACAGCACACATACGTGCCTGCTCTGCCAGATCCCAATGCATCTCGGTATCCCCCAGGATTTAACCCTCTGCCTCTATACGAGCCTCGCAGCCATAACCAAAAATCCCCAGGCTTACCCGGGACGGGCATCCCAAGCGGATATCCCGACATCTCAAGCCTGCCACCCGCTAGTCTGCCACTTGGGGCTAATGAAACATTTCCCCAATTCCCAAACACAACCCTTAGCGGACCTGGCAATCACGCCACTAACTTCAGCACTCCAGGGTATGGGTTGTTATACACTCAACTACCTCCCCAAGACTCCCGAATGGCGATCCCATCAGCCAATCCACCTCCATCTTCGGTTTCTATCCCCGAAAACGGCAACCCGCCTCAACCTGCCGATCCCCACATGGCTTGGCTGATCGAGCAAATGAAGGACATGCAAGGCAAGCTAGCCAATTCTTGGAAGGACTCCCTCCTGCCTACTGATCCAAGCAAAGTGGTCCCGCTCCCTCCGAAATTCAGGATGCCAAAAATGGAAAAGTTTGACGGGACAGAATGCCCAAAAACCCATATCGATACCTATGTCCTGGGTATGAGAGCCAAAGGGGCAACCCCTCAACAGATGGCGGACCACTTTCAGCATTCTCTCAAATCCACAACACTAAGGTGGTTCCTCAACGTAAAGGCAGAAAATCGCTCCACGTGGGACCAAATCAGCGAGATCTTCCTAGAGAAGTACCGCGCCAACCTTGAGTGGGAGACAAATCGCCACGATCTGCAAGCCACCAAGCAAAAGGATGATGAACCAGTAAGCGAGTTCTACAAAAGATGGAACTGGAAGCTTAGTGAGATAATGGATCCACTTTCCAAAGAAGAGCAGATGGACATCTTCCATTCTTGCCTCAAGCCATCCCTGAGGACCTTGATTAGCCATCACTTCTATCCGGATCTCCGTGCCATGGTCAACGCCGGAACTAAGTTTGAGAAGACTCTGAGCCTTCAGAAGACAACAGCAACCCCTGCTTCATCCTACCGCTATCGGACAAACCTGGCAACTTCAACACCTGTCCCGAACAAAGGAAAAGAAGCAGCCGGAACGGTACACTACATCCAGAACGGAGCTCAAGTAAACCGCGATCAAGCAGCCCCAAGGAATAACAATCCCCCTCGCTTCCCACAGTTCCAGCATTTTGACAACCTCGAAATGCCCCTGGGCCAAGTATTTGAAGCTTTGGTGAAGCGAAATCTTCTCAAGCCTCTCGAGAATTTCCAACCAAAGACTCCCAAGCCCAACATGGATATGAGCAAGCACTGCGCCTTCCACAACTACCCCGGCCACACCACCGACAATTGCTTCGTGCTAAAGCAGGTGGTCCAGGGGCTAATCGAAGAGGGAAAGTTGGAACGCCCTCGTGGCCCCAATACCATCGGAAATCCATTCCCCCGGAACGACAGGGTAAACACGATAGCCTTCGACGAAACTCCAAGCGAGAACAGACCCCCTGCAATTTCTGAAACCGTCAGCATGCTGTCTCGCTATGACTGGGAACGTGAAACCAGAGTCAAAAGGTCTCGTGACCGGGAATCCAGACAAGAACGCCCAAGGGCAACTGTCTCCCTACGATCTTTGCCCCAACCAAGGCACACCAATGGATGGATCGAACGCTCCCCAGAGGAGACTGAGTCAAATGGCAGCACGGGAAGCGGTCTAGCCTTCACAGACGATGACTTGCCGATATGTGAGAATCGACACAACGAAGCCCTCCTCATCCTCATAAAAATAGAGATGTTCTTCCTCCCGAACGTCTTGATTGATAACGGCCCGCAGATAACATCATCGCTTTGAGCACACCGAAACGACTCGTATCGACCGCTCCCTCGATAAGGCCTTCACCGGTAATCCGAGCCTACGACTCCACCGCACGACCATAGGAGTCATCAATGAGGATCCACCGACAGACAACTGAGTCGGTAGAGTTCCAAGTCGTGGAAATCAAACCAACCTTCTCTCGCCTTTGCTGGGACGACCTTGGATACATCAAATGAAAGCGGTATCATCTACTCTTCACCAATGCGTGAAATTCATCAATGCCAATGGAGTGCTCGAGGTGATCCGCGGAAGCAGTACAAAGGCAAGCGCTTGGCCGGCAAGCTACAACCCAGAGGAAGGTCCCGACATGACCGAATACTCTTCTCCAGATGAGTCTCCAATCCTGTCCCGCTACGAAGTGGATCCCTACATCCACGTTCTAAGCCTCGACGAGCTGGAAATCGAAGAGCTCATGGGTCAAGATGACAACTCTGACATATGCGACATCGCGAAGAATGCTTAAGAGAAGATCAAGAGATGGACGCCAGCATGGAGATTGACCGAGGAATAGACCCTTACTTCGCCGAAAACCCTCTTGCAAACCGGCTCATCACCGATCCACCGGTACAGCACAACCCTTCGCCGACACTCTCGGATCTCACGGGACAAACCATCACAGATAGTCCAATTCAACATCCCTGTCGTACCTAGATGAACAGTGGCGCAACCTCCTCCAAGGTCTAATCGGGGAAGGAGAGATAGCCCGCCCTCGAATCGGACATTGTAAATGTCGCCCAAGCAAAGATCCTGTATAAAGAGGCGGATTCTATGAAAATGATCAACATCGCAAGAAGAATCAACTCCGAATCGCCGAATGCTTCGCCTCCCGGAAGTAGCCCTCAACAATTTCTATCATCCAAGACCCCCAAAATCTGGTAGCAACACTAATGGAGGGACATCATCAAAGGAGCAACCAAAGACCTCCGCGATCCGGTTTGAAATCGAATCACATGCAAGCTATTTTCCGGGAATCGTGCCAACCGAGGATTGGTCACCAAGGCCATTGCCACTCCCTTTAGAGCTACGCCGCCCTGCAGTAATGAAGCTCGGTTCAATCCCTCGTCGCCCATAGTCTAGCTTCGAGTCATGTTGTCTGTGAATTCATGTCTTTCGAGTCATCCGATGGCTCTACGGAAGATTGTGAGTCCATAATCAACAATGCATGCCTTTTACGCTTTCAATAAAAGGTCCGACCTTTCTAGAATATCCTTTCATTGCATCTTTAACAACTGATGAATTAACTAACACACAACCGTTAATCACAATTCATCTAAACGAAAGAAGCAAGCACATTAATTGAATAAATGCATCAAGCAAACATTTAAGCATGTCGTCAAACGAGAGAAAACTGGGCCCAAGCCGCCGAGGAGGTTTTAATCACGCGATTTGCGAAATTGCCGAAGAGCCAAAGAGACGCGGTCAGAAAGCCATTTCCAAGACAAAAACGAGATCTTCCAATACCTCAAGAACGGGAAACCGCCTTCATGAACGAGAAAGGCCAACACAGGGAAGGGTCAAGGCCAAGAGCATCATGGCCCTAAAATGCCTCGCCTCCCACTTCACAACCTGGGACTTCCGCATAAAAACGCTACCAAGGACCACTCCTACGCCGTAAGTACCCAAATCTGGCTCGTGCCTTCCTAAGTTAATTTTCCCGACATTTCGGTAAATTTCCCGGTAATTCCCTGACCTTCCTAGTGTTCCGGAAATGTCCTGAGCAGCCCCAAATTAAAATAAGGGCTGTAGGGAGCCTTCCTAATTAAGAAAACACGTTTTTCTTAATTAGGGAGAAGGTTCTAGAATAATGCCACCTTGCATGGTTCTAGAATGCTGAGTCATAATGGATAAGACCGCACGGCCTCATTTGCGAAGGGCTCGCAGCCGCACGGCTTCATTAGCCTTATCCGCATCGCCTATAAATAGAGCCCTCCTCTACCCATTTCAACACACACACAATATATGAGAAAAATACTCAATACACTCAAATACGTGAAGAAACCGCTGGGAATTCAAGAAGAAGAAGAAGGAAGGCCAAGAAGCTACATCCCTCCTCCTCAAGACCAAAGATCGACCTCTCCTCCTAGCTCCGTCCCGAGAAGCAAAGGAAGTCATTGGTAACCTCGCACGCCCTAACCTTGCATTTTAATTGATATACTTGCTCATTGCATTCATATATCTTGCTTGGGACTTGGTAGCTTAAAGATCACATCTTTATCATCCCCTTCCCCTTTTTTGCATGCATTAAGACCTCATTTGTCATAAAAATGTAGTCTTTTTCATAAAGGTGCATCCTTTGCACCTAAAATCCCTATTTTCCAATAAAAATGTTATCTTTATGCATCATTTGCATATAAAGATCAAATCTTTTTCAATAAAAATGCATCCTTTGCATCAAAATCCCCTTTTCTAATGCATCATTTGCATAAAAATGCTATCTTTATGCATCATTTGCATACAAAGATCAAATCTTTTTCAATCAAAAAGCATCATTTGCTATAGCCAAAATGTCATCTTTTCATTAAAGAGTCATTTTTATCATGCATTTCCCCTTTTCCCCTAACCTTGGAACGGACCGGTGTAAAAGTTCTCATCTTTGCATCGTTCCTTCCATTAAAGGTTCATGATTTCTTTAGGAAAAGGATAACCTTGAACCCTATATCTCCAATTATCGCTTAAGAATGAGTATGAAGCCTCTATACGAGCTCGACCGTCTTAAAGCGTAGGATTGATGGGCTAAGGACATTCCTTCCTAAAGAACCTCATCTTTGACCCAAAAGAGAGTCATTCTCTCGATCACGCAAGTCCCGAGGGTCCCGAGGTTTAAAATGCGATGATCATAAGTCATAAGATGAGGACGGGATCATAATCCCAAATACATAAATTCCAAGGAATCCCGAGCGACAACCAACAAATGGTTTGTACGTCCGAAGATAACTTGGGACATTCCCCCTTATTTTCAAACACATGCACACAAAGAAAGCACGCAAGCAAACACGATTAATGAAATCTAGGGAGACTTGCTCCGGCAAGGCACTTTGGGTGAACGCCAAACGTTCTTCCCAAGGGGTAACTTAACCTCCGAACCCATAAAACCTTTTTTCAAAGTTTTGAGGTAATCAAAATGGCGTGGCGACTCCGTTTTTCAAATAACTCTGGATGTCTTCAAACTCGCGTGAATTCCAATAAACAAAAATTTTGGGGCACACATTCACAGCTTGGCGACTACTGGGATCATCCCAAAGGAGAAAAGCTTTATTTTCAAAACAAAAGTCGATACTTGGTATATAGGTGGACCCCACTTACCCTTCCTGTATCGCTCCCTAACCCGGGCTTGGGATAACAAGGTGGTTTAACAATCCCACGTACTCAAGATCCCTTTTCGAAAAAATAATTTTGAAAAATAGAAGAAAGCTTTTCCCTTTGAGCGGGTTAGACTCCCATCGCCGATTTCATTAATCGTGCTTGCTTTCTTTACCATGCATTGCATCATTTGCATCTTGGAATCTGTGCATACTTTGAAACGGGAAATAACCCGAAAATAGCAAAAGGAGTGGAACCTCGGAAAATTGATCCATGCAGCCGTACGGCTAATCCTCATAGGATTCTCGACCATACGACCTCATGCAATTCCACCAGAAAATCATGGTTAATCCGGGCAAGCCCTAGCAGCCTTGGGGCTATTCAGCTCCATGACCGATCGGGGCTCCTTAAAATTTACGTGCTTATGTGTTGCATTTTCCCCGTCCCGAAAATCATTCCTTTAAAACACATTTATGAAAATCTCTGTTTTAACTCAAAAGGAACATTTTTAGGAGACCGCACACTACGCGCACTCCGATATATCCCGTACACTTTTGCACGCACGTCCTTCAAACCCGAGGGTGGTTCCAGCTAGCCACGGACAGCCTTACGATGCTCCCCGGCGCGCACGGAATCATCCCAACCTCCCCATGGCAAACAAAGGTCGACCAATGCACACCGTGTCACACGTTTCAAAAATCCGTGACTTTTGGTTGGTTTTTGGTCTAGTCCGTGTCATATAGCCCAGCTTGCATACCCACGTAAAGGTCAAGCCTTAGCTCATAACGGAAGCCAAGATTTTCGCTCAAGCGAAATTCGCCGAAATTCCGACAAGGAAAAATCGGTGGGATCTTGACTCCGACATTGACTATTGACCTTGACCCGCACGGAATGCGTAAGAGTCAAGACCAAGTCTTTGCCAAAATCAAAAGATCTTTCGCTCAAGCGAAGCTCGCCAAAATTCCGACAAGGAAAAATTGGCAAGATCTTGACCGGCATTGACTTCGATTCCGACTCACGCACCGCGTATGCAACGAAGTTCAATGTGACACCGTGTCATCCGGCTTTTGCCGCCCGACCCATGCCTATTATATTCTGACATTACCGAAAGTCAAAACCGTCATTCGCTCAAGCGAAACTCGTCGAAGATCCGTCAAGGCAGAGACGAGACTTTCCCGCATTGCCTTGACTATAATCCGCATCGCTCGTGCGTTGAAAGGTCCTATGACCCGCTAGACCCGATAGAGCGTTTCTTACTCTGGCCGGTGGGATCCGCGTGCCCTATAGACCTCGCCCGGGCCGCCCACCCCGGGAGGTCGAAATACGTGGAATACGAGGGGCTTATAGACGTAGTGACGGAACCCACCGATCCAGATCTAGAGTAGTTGTGAAAAAGAAGGGCGTAACCCCTTTTCCAACCAAATAGATATTAATAAAAGACATTGTTTTAAGTAAACTTGAAGATTCTAATTTGCATATTGCCCGAGCCTTCACCTAAACACCTACCCCGAGTCTAAACCTTTCCTATCCCTTTCCCGCAGCCGAGAAAGAAGTGGGTGAGAACACCGGCCGCCGACTTGTTAGCGCAGTAATCCTCGTACAGCCGCTGTAATCCTCGCTCATCGCCCGTAGAGTCGAATGACCGATTTGACAGAAACAAAGGCCGGGTTTGGGTAACCGATGACTAGTGGAAGAAAAGCTAGCCTATAACCAATGCCCTCCCCATCTTCATATAACCCATTGCCAAAGACTGCCCTTTCGCCTTCTCCAATACCCCAAGCCGTTAGTGGTCCCGACACCCTCGCTTCCTCCGAATCCCTCCATGGGACCCTTTTCCTCCTTTCGCCGCAGCCAAATTTCCCTACCTTGGAATCCCAAAGGCGCTTGACCTTTCCAATTTTGTCAACGCTCGTGAATTTGCCTCCTCTCTAGCTACAAATAAGAGTCACGGGAACGAGAATAGGAATGGGTGGATTTACAAGTGATGATGACAGCTCAAGAGAAGGAATGGACTTGGAGCCAACGGAAGTGAAACCCGAAGGGCAAGATGAGGCGTAAAGCCACTGCACTGAATAGGGATGAAATCACTTCAAAGCGTGTCCGCAGCTCTATGCAAAGGCTCCTGAGAAGGATGAGGTAGCTGTATGAGTCCTATATCCTAGAGTTCAATACTCCGTACAAGGACTTGGTAGGTGAATGGAGAGACTTGATCGAAGCTTTAGCCAAAAGAGGGAAGTGGGCTCCTCCCACCGATCTAGAACATGTAAGCGTCGCCGAAGCCAAACTCTCATCGTGAAGGGTAGACTCTATCACAGTTAGTAGTCACTCCCGAAACTTGGTCTCGAAGAAGAATGTATGGATGCCTTGGAAAGAGTCCTCGAGTTTAGAGGCGACCCTGGCCCCCTTTATGTCCTACGATGATAATGATGTCTTCCTCGGTAATCCCTAAGCCCGAGGAAGAGTCCGAGATACCCCTCATACGGCGTCAAGTATCCCGACCTCGCTTTGCCCTCATTGGGTCATAAGAGCCAAGACGAAAGTTCCCACGAGAGCTACCGTAGTGACACCGATGAAGACACAAATAAGTGCCAAGGGACAATAGAGGAGTGGTTAGCCCGTAAGCCAAAAAGCCCGGAAAATATCTCTCGACAAGAAGGAAAAGGAACCCGCCATGAGGTTTGACCCCGCGTAAATCCTTATTGATGATGGAATTTCCCATTTCGTAAAGTGTTTAGCCAATGTCCAAAATGCCGTCAAAAGGTTGACCCCTGTGGAAAGAAAAGACATGCTTCGACAAAGGATGAGGAATGTGATCCTACTCGTTAAAGAAGTTGCTAGGTTCGGATGAGAAAGCCATTTGCCAAGCTCCAAACTCCGGAAGTGATAATTCTTGTTGCATGCCGACTTTGAAAAGTTTGAATGAGACTCGTGAAAGCTTTAAACGGAGAATGTGAAAAGGTCAAAAAGCCGGTAACCCGGGGACCAGATTCGGGAAGCCGCCTATGCTTCCGACAAAGACCGCCAATCGATCAATCGCCAGAATTGGCCATACGCCGCAAGAATCCGCCTCGACTTTGAAAGAATTGATGTAATCCTCCAAGAGGAATAATGACCAAGGAAAATCCAATGTCTATGTGATGACTCGGTCCGGACAGATGAGTATTGAGCAGCCTAAGGGTGACAAAAGGAATGCCGTCTCTAACCAAAGACAGATAAAAGACCTTATAAGCCGTGGCGTAAAAGCTCGACTCGATAAGGAGGATCCAGCCCTAACTCGCTTGAAGTGTACCCAAGCCAATATCTCCTTATGGTCCCCGTTAACCTCCTCATACCCTCATAAGTTGAAACTAGAAGAAAGTTTGGCCAAGACCACGGTGCCCATAGATGTCACCCCGCATGAGGTCGTCCAAATGATTGGAAATATCCACTACGGAAACATCATTACCTTCACCGAATTGGACTCGCCAAAGTATGGGGCTAGTCACAACGAACCTCTTTACATCACACCCGCTTAGAAGAGCGTCGATTGCCACGAGTACTAGTCGACTGGGGTCCGCAATGAATGTCTTGCCGCCTAAGATGATGGATTTATTGGATTTGAAGCCACCGTACTTAAAGCCTTCTAGTCGACTATTAAGGCCTACGACTCCACCGCACGATCGCTTGGGGATCGCCACTCTCAAGATGTGGTTCGGAAAAAGGTCATGGATGTTGATTTTCAAGTTATCGACATTCCGATTTCATTTACCGCCTTGGCTGACGGCTCGATCCACCAGATAAACGGGGTAGCCTCTACTTTGCATCAAGGCCAAATTTCGCCGAGTGATGGAACTATCACCACCATTTATGGGGATAGTGTCACAAGAGAAGGAACCAAAGACCGGGACATCCCGATATTGGAGATCAAGCATGATGATGAAGGGTTAGCATTGACCGGATTCTCCGTAGCTTCTTCCAAGGCACAAGTGTGTTGCACCGACCTCACCACTACTTCCGATAAAATCCCTCCCGCCATGAGGATGATGCGAAAAATGAGCTATCTTCCGGGACTGGGATTGGGTAGAAGACTTCAAGGTCGTAACACCATCATTGATGTGAAGGAGCAGACTACCGTATATGGCTTGGGGTACAAACCGAACTCCTGGGATGCCTAAAAGCTAAAGGCAAGAAAGGTGAAGGGGTCCAGCCTCCATCCTTACATACCGTCTCTCGACCCATTACTTTATAAAAGGAGGGACACAATATGATGAAAGTGATCGCGTATCTCCTCGTAAAACCCTTCTAGAGAACCTTGAGAAAGTTAGGGAAAGCCACCAATCCCGTTCAAGAATGTTCCTTGATTTGCCGTATATCCCCGGGGCTACCACTACCGTTCGTAATGAGTACGTCTTCAAAGGAAATCCGGCCGTTGTCAAAAGGTCAAGATCCGGGACAATGGACTTCTCCGCCTTTGAGTTAGCTCTTCCAAAGATCGCCAGATAGAAGCCGCCAAAGAGAAGACAAATGCTGGGGTTTGCAAGAGTTGTTTGACGAAGAAGCACAAATCCTGCACTTGATCGACTTCGGGCCGTATAATGAGATAGTTGCCGTTATTGGAGACGATGGTGAAAGTCATTTTGATCCTCGCACTTTGGTGACTAAGACAAAATGCCATTGAAGAATTGGGAGACATTCTCGTGGCCGATAGCCGCCGACAAAGAAATGATCACGTGAGCTTGGATTGGTACTCGTCCTCCTCAACCCGGCCGTGTCAAACACCCCGTTGTCTATTCGCTGAGTCAGAATCTTCGAATTCCACCCTCGAGTCATCCGAAGGCCTCACGCCCGAGGATTATGAAAATGTAATCGATGTCATCTTTCCCCTTATCTTGAATGAAATGACAAATCTTTCTCGATTATCCTCTTATTGCCAACTTAACAAATGATAAATTAACTCAAAACTTAACAAATGCTTAATAATGAATCATTTGAACAAGATGCAAACACACTAAACGAACAATACATTAAAGAAATCTTTAAGGTGTTTCGTAAAAGAGGAAAACCGGGCCCAAGCCGCCGAGGAGGTTTTGATAAGTGTGAACTCGGGGTACTATTGAGGAACCTAAAGAGACACAGATTGGAAGCTTCTTCCAGGGGTTGAAAGGGACAGCATTAATCGAGCCGCTCGTAGAATACGTCGACGTGTTTGCATGGTCATACAAAGATATGCCGGGGCTAGGACAGCTTCGATAGTAGAGCACGTAATCCCTCTAGCACCGTATGCTAAGCCGCAAAGCAAAACCGAGAAAGATCAAGCCGGAATGGTCTCTACAGTCAAAGAAGAAATTGAGAAGCTACCGGGTAGGATTCATCGTAGTTATTGAATACCCGACATGGTTGTCCAACATCGTGACCGTAACCAAGGCCAATGGGAAGGTGCGCCGCCGTGTGGATTTCCGAGATCCGAACAAGGCCAGCCCCAAAGACGACTACCCTCTCGCCAAACATAGACATCCCGGTGGACTCCACCGCCAACTACGAAGTCAAATCCTTCGTTGATGGTTTTCAGCTACAACCGCATCAAGATGGCCGAGGAAGACCAAGAAAAGACAGCCTTCACCACACCGCTGGGAACCTATCGTTATACGCAATGCCATTCGGGCTCAAGAATGCCGGGGCTACTTACCAAAGGGCAGCGACCGCACTTTTTCATGACATGATCCACAAGGAGATTGAGGTCTACGTAGACGACATGATAATCCACTCCAAAGGAGAAGGTGGGCAAGACTTTGCTGACCTACGAAAATTCTTTTCGAGAGGCCGAGACAAAGATTCCATGAGACTAAACCCCGCCAAATGCACCTTCTGAGTGACAAGGGGAAAAGTGCTCTGGTACATGGTCACTGAGCGAGGTATAGAAGTTGACCCCGAAAGATCAAAGCTATCATGGATATGAGGCCACCTCAAACCCGCATAAGTCAAGAGCTTCATGGGTAAATTGCAAGACATTAGCCGCTTGGCCAATCGCCGACCACTATGTGCGAGCCCATCTTCAAGCTCATGAAGAAGAATGTGGACACGTAATGGACCGAAGAATGCCAAGATGCCTTTGACCGCATCAAGGCATACTTAGTACATCCCCCGTACTATGCCCCCACATAGACGTAAGCCTCTTCTCGCTCTATCTCACCGTCACTGCACACGGCAGCTGGGGCTATGCTTGCTCAGAGAAGAAAGACTCTCGGGTAGAAAATGCCATTTACTTTGTCACCGAAGCTACAGGGAGTGAGCTCAATTACTCAAAGATGTGAAAAGACTTCAGTGCAGATCGGTCCGGGTAGTCGGCAAGTCAAGCATTATATGCAAGCCCACCCCGTGAACTTGGTCTCGAAAATGGACCCCATCAAGTACATCTTTGACAAGCCTTCCTCTCGATGCGTTTAGCGAAGTGGTCCTTCTTCTTGGCAATCACGACATCAACTATGTGACCAGAAGGCCATCAAGGGTCAAGCATTGTCGATCACCCGGCGAATTTCCCAAGAATGAAGACAAAGGGC
The DNA here is from genome assembly GCA_022495995.1 of Adenophora triphylla var. japonica. NCBI lineage: Eukaryota > Viridiplantae > Streptophyta > Magnoliopsida > Asterales > Campanulaceae > Adenophora > Adenophora triphylla. Next base: position 138,320 of record JAFEMH010000888.1, on the reverse strand, counting down.
CCGAACCCCAATTTCCAGCATGAAGGGATCTTTGCGCTGAGCCCGAAAATAGATGGCAATTGTTCTTTGACTGAGCCGCTAACAAAAGAGGAAATGGTGTAGGAATGCTATTGGTCGATCCGAAAGATGAGCATACCCCCATAGCCCTCAAGTTGAACTTTCCCGCCACGAACAATGCCGCCGAGTATGAAGCTCGCATTACCGGGTTCGGGAGCCGCCTTAGAAAGAAATGTCAAGGAGCTCGAAGTTTACTGGGAGACTCACTTCTCGATCATCAACCAAGTCTCCAACAAGTGGAAGACTCGTGGACCCTAATCTACAACGGTATCATGCCCATATGGAGGAGTTGGATCGGACAAGCCAGTAGAAGTGACTTTCCACTACTTGCCGAGGGAAAAGAACAGATTCGCAGATGCCCTAGCTACTCTAGCCTCATTGGTAGAGATCCCCGAGGGAAAAGCCATAAAGCCCTTCAGAGTGGGTAGAAGAGAAGCCCCAGCCTTTCGTTGTGAAGTGGACCTGGGACCCGAGCCTATAAAGGAACCTTGGTACAATCGATTTACCAATTCCTCAAAGACTGAGAGTCGCCTTTCAGAGACGAAGAAGGTAGACCAAAAGAAGGTATCGGAGCCAAGAGCTTACAAGCCCCGAAAAGGTTGGCTTCTCATTATGTCATTCTAGGAGGCAACCTATACAAGAAGCGGTATCAAGGACCACTCCTCTTATGTGTCACTCAAGAAAGAGCCGTAGAGTTGATGACCGAAGTCCACAATGGTCCCCGCGGTCCTCACATGAATGCCAGAGCCCCGATGCAAGTGATCCTCAGTAATGGGTTACTACCGGATCTCCATGGAAACAGATCGCGTTCAACACGTCCGAACTCGCGACAAATGCCGCCGGTTTGCCAACCTCAACCATCTCCCACCTCATGACCTGTATCGCATGACGACTCCTTGGCCGTTTGCAACTTGGGGCATTGACGTGATAGGGAAAATATCCCCTACAGGAAGCAATGGGCACGAGTTCGTGTTGGTAGCCATCGACTACTTCACAAAGTGGGTAGAGGCCAAGTCCTACAAGGTCCTCACTTCCAAAAGTGGCCGAGCCATCAAAGAAAACATAATGTGCAGATATGGGGTGCCCAACGAGATCATTTCTGATAATGGGTCACACTTCGAAGGAGACCGCGATAGACCGCCGTCAGGTTCAGAGTTACTCGCCACAAGTCGTCCCCGTACAGACCTCAAACCAATGGAGCCGTGGAAGCTGCTAATAAGACACTCGAGCGGATCATCCGGAAGATGGCCACCCGTGGTCGTGATTGGCCCGAAAAGCCGCACCTAGCACTCTGGGGCTAGAGAACGTCTCGCCAGAACAGCCTACAGAGAACTCCTTTTGCCCTAACTTACGGGATGGAAGCAGTGTTACCAGTGGAGTCTGGAAATCCCGCCATTAAGGGTCCTCCTGGAAAACAGTGTCAATGAAGTGGAATGGTTGCGCTGGCATGATGAGTTAGCCCTGCTTGACGAGAGAAGGCTAAAAGCCATGGAACACACCCGAGCCTACCAGAGGCGAATGGCCAGAGCGTTTGATAAAAAGGTCAAGGCCAGAGATATCAAAGAGGGCGACTTAGTGCTGAAAGTAAAGCCCCCTACCAGAGACAACCCCCTGGGAAAATGGGAACCCGTCTGGATCGGCCCTTATGTGGTGCAGAAAATACTGTCAGGAGGAGCAATGAAGCTTGCAGACTTGGATGGCAATCCCTTTGTCCACCCGGTCAATGGTGATAAACTCCGAAGATACTATGTCTAAAAAAAAAAAAGAGAAAAAAGTGCAAAAAGAGTAATACCCAGCTAGGCTGAAAACCCCAAAAAGGGCGGTCTAGGCAAAAGACAGGGTTGCACATATATAAAAAAAAAAAAGAAAAAAAAAAAGAAAAAGAGAAAAAAAATCTTAGTGCAAAAAAAGAGAAATGCCCAGCTAGGCTGAAAATCCCAAAAAGGGCGGTCTAGGCAAAAAACAGGGCTGCACATAAAAAAAATTGGTTCACCAGAATGAACTACGAAGACCTGAGCCCCTTAGCCTTTCTTGTAAAAGGGAAACGTAGGCAGCCATATATGGTTCGGTCTAAATAATAAAAAGGACGATTAAGTTTCCATGAAATGCGTCCTAAACAATAAAAAGGACGATCAAGCTTCCATGAAGTGCGTCCTAAATAATAAAGGGTATTTCAGTTTTCATAAAACGGGTCCCAATCAATAAAGACATTTGAATTTCCATGAAATGTGTCTTGATTAATTTTTAAGATAATATGCCTTGTTCATTACAAGTTAAAAACTTCTTGATGAGTTCAAGCACGGTTACCTCTTAACTCCGCTAACCTGCTAAAAAGATCTAAAATACAATAAAATGCCTAAATAAACTAATGTGTTTGCAAATGGCAATAAGAGGATCTTGAGAAAAGACTTGGCTACCGTCATTCGCCGAACTTTCTTCTTCGCCCTTTCTTCCCTTTCCTCGCCTCGTCGAGTCTTCTTCCTTTTCTTCTCAATAATGTCGGGATCCTCATTTGACCTCTGTATCCTCACCGGAGCCTCTACCAACCCCGTGTCAATGAGCGCTCTCTCTATACGAGCACGAGTCCGCACCTCCTCCCTCTGAGCCTCAGCCAAAGGAGCGACCTTGACAATCTCTTGTACCGAGCCTCCATATCTCTGACCAAGTCACCTGATTGGTTATGGCAACTCGCCTTAGCCTCAGCCTTCTCCTACAGTCCTACTCGAGTCACAGTCAGCTCCGCAATAAAGCTCCACGTCTATCCTCCAAGATAACCTGAGTCGCTCCCATCTCCCTCTCGTACCAGCCCAAGAGACAGTGGTCAAGATGGTGCTCTTCCTGCTCCTGAAGATAGCCCTGGGTGGGAAAGCAGTATGTGTCCAAGCCCTCGAGAAGAAAGAGAAGCTGGCCGGATCTCTCATATCCAATGACACCACCTCCATGGTCCTGATGTCCTCCCAATCACTCAATGGCTCCTGCAAAGCCCAAACTGCCCGGATACCAAGCAGGGTATGTAGAGGACGACCAGCAGAATCCTGGAACCCTCACAGCATAAGACTCTGAAATATCCTCCTGGCTCTGCAACCTCCAATGTGGTATCCACCAACGGATGTCCGAAGTGGACAGCCTAGCCATCATCAGTTCCCAGCTGACCCTGCTCCCGCTGCCAGGTGCACCTCTCCGAGAAATCACCCAAGGGCACTGAGCTCGGCAAAGCCCCAGCAAAGCCCCGAGCCTCTCCTGAGCCACATAGTCAACATAGCTGGATTTCTGACCTCATGAAACGGTCTCCCCGAGCCATCCTATCGATCCCATGAAATGTCTCTCCCAAAACCACTGGACAATATCCTTACCTTCAGCCCTCCTGAACCCTCTCGACCATGTCCAAGAGGCCACTATGACAGACTCCCCACGGGCTCCAGGACTGAACAAAACAGAGAATACGCAGAGAATGAAAGCATCCATAGCCACCGTGGTCGCAGCCATATCTGGAGACCCAAACCTGCCCGGATATCAGAAAGGTCAATCCTATCCGGGGCTACCATCATCCTTCAGCCTCTCCCAAAGGAATCTGCAGAAAAGATGCAAGCTTTACCGTCACCGCACGTCTCCGATCAGCGGAATAGATATAGCCTCAGCCTGGACCCCCAATCAAGGCTTTGAAGTCTTCGTGCGTTGGGACAATTTCGTTGTAAGAGAAGCAATAAACATGTCTCCGACGTCCGAGAAACTTTGCCTTGGCTCTCAACAGATCCCAATCGGGCGGAGATCCCTCAAATGCCATAAAGACTTGATCTTGAAGGAAGAATCAAGCAGTCCCTTGTGATTTTGGAAGTTATGTCTCGCCCAAGATTGAAGACCGGATAGAAAATGGTCTCGCTTCCCCCTTTGCAATCTGACGGGCTTCTCCATCGCAAAGTGTTCAAAGATGGTGCTTTTCGGTCCAAAATATGCTCTGGGAACAATTGGGACAAGTCTAGAGTGAAAATGAAATGAAATGGCCAAGCCTTGCTTTTATTCAGAAAATAACCAGTGAGAGGCTGGCTGCTAGCCGCACTGGCTTCATTTGCCCTCAAGGCCATGCCGCACGGCTACATTAGCCCTCTGCAGAAAAAATTCTGCAGCAACCAAAGTTGCTGCCCAAGGGAGTTTTCACCCCACTTTTTCAACCAAAACCTGTACAAAAACATATCCAGAAGCCATTCAAGCATTTATACACCATTATAAATCATTTTGGCCCAGTTTCAGCCCCAATTCCAAGCAAAAAAGTCGCCCCAAGGCTCAGATAATATGCAAATTGAAAAAGCATGAATTAGAAAAGCAAATAAAATGTAAATACAATGTTTTCGCCCATCGGCGCCTGCTAAATAAAGCAAAAAATAAACAAGTTGTGCATAAAAATTGTTCATTGTTTGTTTTTGTTCCAAATCTATTCTAGAGACCTCTTAGGCCTCCGATTCTTCTTCTCTTCCTCCTCATCGCCTTCAAGCTTGGAAGATGCTAGCCTCCCTCATCAAGTCCTCCTGGTCGCTCACATCAGACAGATGGACATTATTGTGCTCGGCCAGCGGCCTGCTGCCGATAATGTCAGCTGGGGTCCCCGCCTCGAGGCATGGCACCGGAAGAGTACTCCGAGGCCGATGAGGTAGACGCTGTGCTCCCGACGTGCCGCTCTGCGCCCAGGCTCCTGCGCATCCGCGCCGCCTTCCAAGCGCAGGCCAGCTTCCTCGAGAAGAGACCGGGACATGTCCTTCCAGCCCATTCTGCCCGACCAGCCCATCGAGTGCGAGCTGGAACCTGAGAAAAAGAAGAGAAAAATCTCAGAAAATCTCAGAAAATTGCAAAAGCAGAAAATCTGAAAGCTAAAAAGGGAATAAGACCCTAAGAGTACACTTACAGTGCTATCAGGTGGCAAGGTGTACTGGGGCTCCCTAGCATCGGGGACAGGTATCCTCATCCTCCTCGGCACTCCATGGATCACATAGGACAGATGCGCAGGAGGGATCGGCGGGGCAGTAGGCTCATCCTCCCCATATCCCTGAGTGACCGCCAGCTTCACTAGCTTCTGTGGCGTCCTCAGGCGCTGCTCCACAAACACAGCGTAGGGGGTGTCCATGTCAAAATACTCCTCCGCAGCCACGCCTGCCTGGTACCTAGCAATCTCATCCGCCGGCCAGTCCCTGGGCTGCAGCATCCGTGCTGGAGGATCCTGAGGAGTAATGGCGTCCAATGGAGGGACATGGCCATGCTGCCTCGAGAAGCGGTCCCCCAAGTAAATGACATCACATGTCAGCCCTGTGAGCCACCTCCTCTGCCTCGTCACCTCGATGGCATCTCCCAGCAAGATCTCTGGATACCTGCCCCAGGGGTAGAAGTCCACTCCATCGTGCCCATCCCTGTTGATGACCGGCCTCACCATTTTGTAATCGAAGGTAATCCGGGTCTTTCCCGTGAACTTATCTCTCGCATCTCCCCTCCAGCGAACCATAGCAGGGAAGATGGTGACATCACTCTGCTGGTTCCAAGGGAAGAACCCGATCACCTCGCAAAACCAGGCCTGCATGTTCAAAACATCAAAAGGTCATTTTCTCTCTTATAAAAGTCTCAAGACAGGAAAAGAGAAAAGAAAAAAAAAGGAGACTACCTCAAGGGCAAATGAGAAGCAGTCCATGGAAGCAGCTTTGTTCCGACTGTACATGTCCAACGAGAAGTACAACTCCGCCAATCCGGCCTCTCCCCAAGAGACCGTCCCTATCCCATCCACATCCTCCAGAGAGTCGAGGAGGCAAGTCATAGCTAGTGTCCCAGAATTAGCAAAAATGGTGACTGATAGCATCAACCATATGAATGCTCTAGCCAGCTGCTGGGCAGTCACATCATTAGCAGCAAAATTCTGCATGCAAGTCTGGACTGCCACCTCGACGTTCCGCGTCTCCATCCCCAGCCCCTTGGGAATCAGCTCAAACCCGACCAAAGCCTGAAACTCCTCAGCAGTAATATGGTCTCTCCAAGTCACGGGCCTCCCGGTGAACTGTAGGCCAGTAATAGCTGTGAAATCGGCAGGAGTCACTGTCAGCTCTCCCCAGCTCAGGTGAAAGCTATGTGTGCTATCCCACCAGAACTCAGAAAGGGCCTGGACCAAGCCCTTGCTCTTAGAGGTGATGTGAACACCCCTGCCGATAGCCTCTACAAATGCATCCAGGCCGGTAGCCCTCACCAGCTGCTTGGGATTTGCCCCATTCTTCTCAAAATCCGGCATCCTCTGCCAAAGCTTAACCGCTATCTCCGATGGTCCTCTAGACTTGTTCTCCTGTAGACAAGCACAAAGAAAAAAAGAAGTGTCAGTCCTTCATATCATTTCAAAAGCATGCATATATTCAAAAGTGCACATATTTTCAAAAGAAAAGCATTCATAAAAGTTTTTCTAGCATATCTTTTGCATCAAAAACGTGTCTTTCATCACTTGAAACGCGTCATTGCTTTCCTAAAGCACAAAATCACAATTTTTTGCACATAAGCATTATTTTTTCAAAAAAATGGCATGCATGAATCATTTTCATCTTCCAAAATCATGTTTTCTCATTGAAAATCAGAATTTTGACCTAGTTCTAGCACAAGGCAAGAACTCCGTCTCATATTTTGAAAAATTCTCATTCTTACTTCATTTTGCGAGAAAAAAGTGAGTCATTCTCATATTTTTCATCAAATAAAATTGCACATTGCATATTCTTAGCCTCATAGGTTGTTCATGCATCTCAAAATCATTCAAAAAAAAAAATCATTCAAAAATCCTAAAATTCGGGTCAAGCCCTAAATCATTCAAAAATCAAGCAAAATCATCGGATTTGAGCAAAATGAGAATGCTTACCCCAACTGATCGCGGGTTCGTTGATTTGTGCTCCCTTCTCCCGATAAAGCTCCGATGGAGGCGTAAGGAAGTCATACTTCCTCTCCGTCCGAACGAGCTCCTTCCTCCTCCTTCTCGCGGCCGCGAGATGTTCTCCTTGCTTGCCTTGGTATGGGATTGCCCTCCGGATCCATTTCAAATCAAAGGGAAGCAAAAAGGGTTGAAGAATTTCGAAATTCTCTCTCTCTCTTCTCTCTCTCTCGGCTGAAGTGGGCGGCAATGCAAATGCCAATGGCCCGTTCAAATCTGATTTTAAATAATCTGGAAAAAACAGGCTTCTAGCCGTACGGCTTCTTTTCTCCATCTCATGCCTGGCCCTTCATTCGCTCTGAGCAGAAATTACAATCCTGCCCCTGGACCTTCCACTTGGGCATGCAATTTCCGTTATCTTTTAACCAAGATAACATCTTTTCAGAAAATATCCCTTATCTCTTTAGCAATCAAGCTTTATTCCCAGTCACCTCCGTTAATTCCGTTATAACGGGATAACACTAGGTGACAACCTCCGAATTGTCAGAACTCTAAACTTGTGCTACCTCTATCCGCGAATAGTGAAGTATGCCCAAGTCATTCCAACTTGTGCTACCTCTATCCGCGAATAGTGACGTATGCCCAAGTCATTCCAACTTGTGCTACCTCTATCCGCGAATAGTGACGTATGCCCAAGTCATTCCAACTTGTGCTACCTCTATCCGCGAATAGTGACGTATGCCCAAGTCATTCCAACTTGTGCTACCTCTATCCGCGAATAGTGACGTATGCCCAAGTCATTTCAACTTGTGCTACCTCTATCCGCGAATAGTGACGTATGCCCAAGTCATTCCAACTTGTGCTACCTCTATCCGCGAATAGTGACGTATGCCCAAGTCATTTCAACTTGTGATACCACTATCCGCGAATAGTGACGTACGCTCAAGTTTCCCAACTTAAGTTACCTCTATCTCCGTCATAAAGAGATAGCGCCATAAGCTCTAGCTTCATCAGGTGACAGCCTCCGAATTGTCAAAATCTCAAGGATCCTAGACATCGTTCCTAACTATCTAGTGATGCTTGAACTACGATCAAGGCTTGATTCCTCCGGGATACGTAGGTAGCCTTTTATAAAAGGTCCAGCCATTCGACCACTTTGGTCACCCTGTTTCTTTGTCACTCCTCAGTGATAAAGCGCCCCCTCATAAAAGTTCAAATATTCGACCACCTGGGTCACTCCTAGCATGTCCCCGCAGGATCAATTGCTTGACCTCCTAGGTCATTTTCTTCTTTTTCCGGCTAAGAGACCAGTTTCTCTTCTTCCTTCCCCGCCGATCCTAATCCGAACTACGGCCTGGCTTGATTCCTCCGGGATACGTAGGTAGCCTTCCAAAAGGTTCAGCCACTCGACCACCTTGGTCTCCCAATCCGTCTCGGCATTCGCCAGATCGGATCCTTTTCTATCGACAACCCCACTCGCCTTGCAAGTGACGTTGCCGAGGGGCTTCTGTAAGTACCCAAATCTGGCTCATGCCTTCCGGTTAATTTTCCCGACATTTCGGTAAATTTCCCGGTAATTCCCCGGACCTTCCTAGTGTTTCGGAAATGTCCCAGAGCAGTCCCAAATTAAAATAAGGGCTGTAGGGAGCCTTCCTAATTAAGAAAACACGTTTTTCTTAATTAGGGAGAAGGTTCTAGAATAATGCCACCTTGCATGGTTCTAGAATGCTGAGTCATAATGGATAAGACCGCACGGCCTCATTTGCGAAGGGCCTTCAGCCGCACGGCTTCATTAGCCTTATCCTGCGCCTATAAATAGAGCCCTCCTCTACCCATTTCAACACACACAATATATGAGAACAATACTCAATACACTCTGAAATACGTGAAGAAAGCTGTGGGAATTCAAGAAGAAGAAGAAGGAAGGCCAAGAAGCTACATCCCTCCTCCTTGAAGACCAAAGATCGACCTCTCCTCCTAGCTCCGTCCCGAGAAGCAAAGGAAGTCATTGGTAACCTCGCACGCCCTAACCTTGCATTTTAATTGATATACTTGCTCATTGCATTCATATATCTTGCTTGGGACTTGGTAGCTTAAAGATCACATCTTTATCATCCCCTTCCCCTTTTTTGCATGCATTAAGACCTCATTTGTCATAAAAATGTAGTCTTTTTCATAAAGGTGCATCCTTTGCACCTAAAATCCCTATTTTCCAATAAAAATGTTATCTTTATGCATCATTTGCATATAAAGATCAAATCTTTTTCAATAAAAATGCATCCTTTGCATCAAAATCCCCTTTCTCTAATGCATCATTTGCATAAAAATGCTATCTTTATGCATCATTTGCATAAAGATCATTTCTTTCAATCAAAAAGCATCATTTGCTATAACCAAAATGTCATCTTTTCATTAAAGAGTCATTTTTATCATGCATTTCCCCTTTTCCCCTAACCTTGGAACGGACCGGTGTAAAAGTTCTCATCTTTGCATCGTTCCTTCCATTAAAGGTTCATGATTTCTTTAGGAAAAGGATAACCTTGAACCCTATATCTCCAATTATCGCTTAAGAATGAGTATGAAGCCTCTATACGAGCTCGACCGTCTTAAAAGCGTAGGATTGATGGGCTAAGGACATTCCTTCCTAAAGAACCTCATCTTTGACCCAAAAGAGAGTCATTCTCTCGATCACGCAAGTCCCGAGGGTCCCGAGGTTTAAAATGTGATGATCATAAGTCATAAGATGAGGACGGGATCATAATCCCAAATACATAAATTCCAAGGAATCCCGAGCGACAACCAACAAATGGTTTGTACGTCCGGAAGATAACTTGGGACATTCCCCCCTTATTTTCAAACACATGCACACAAAGAAAGCACGCAAGCAAACACGATTAATGAAATCTAGGGAGACTTGCTCCGGCAAGGCACTTTGGGTGAACGCCAAACGTTCTTCCCAAGGGGTAACTTAACCTCCGAACCCATAAAACCTTTTTTTCAAAGTTTTGAGGTAATCAAAATGGCGTGGCGACTCCGTTTTTCAAATAACTCGGATGTCTTCAAACTCGCGTGAATCCAACAAAAACAAAATTTTGGGGCACACATTCACAGCTGCATCAGCCAAGAAGAAGCAAGCGAGTTCATGAACGAAGTCCACAATGGGGCTTGCGGTCCCCACATGAACGGCAGAGCCCTGATGCAAATCATTCTCAGGATGGGCTACTACTGGATCTCCGTGGAGCGGAGCGCATCCACTTTGTCGAAGAGCTGCGACAAGTATCAACGGTTCTCCAACCTCAATCATCTACCCTCACGACCTCTCTTGCATGACTACACCCCTGGCCTTTTGCCACTTGGGAATTGACGTCATCGGGAAAATTGCTCCGCCAGGCAGCAACGGTCACGAGTTCATCTTAGTAGCCATCGACTACTTCACCAAATGGGTCGAAGCCAAGTCTTACAAGGTGCTCACCTCCAAGAAAGTCGCGCATTTCCTCAGGGAAAACATCCTCTGCCGATACGGCATCCCGAACAAGGTCATATCAGACAACGGATCCCACTTCGAAGGGGAATGCGACAGATTGCTGGCCGAATTCAAGATCACACGCCACAAGTCTTCTCCCTACCGGCCACAAACAAATGGCGCCGTAGAAGCAGCAAACAAAACCCTCGAACGGATCATCCGGAAAATGACCACCCAAGGACGGGATTGGCCCGAAAAGCTGCACCTTGCACTTTGGGGCTACCGAACATCAATCAGAATGGCCACGGGAGAAACTCCATTCGCCCTGACATACGGGATGGAAGCAGTCTTTCCCATTGAATTGGAAATTCCCTCACTCCGAGTCTTCTTGTGGAAAATGACATCAACGAAGTCGAATGGCTCGGAGCCGACACGGCCAATTGGCTCACGCTAGACGAGCGACGACTAAAGGCCATGGAACACGTCCGAGCCTACTAAAGCGGGATGGCTAGAGCTTTCGACAAGACAGTCAAATCCCGAGACATCAGGGAAGGCGACCTTGTACTCAAAGAAAAGCCTCCCACTCGAACCAACCCAATGGGAAAATGGGAACCAACATGGATCGACCCTTTCGTGGTTCAAAAGATCTTCTCCGGAGGTGCCATGAAGGTGACAGACCTAGATGGTAATCCCTTCATGAATCCAGTCAACGGAAGCAAACTTCGCAGATACTTCGCCTAAAGAAGAACAACTGTGCATCTCTTGGCACTCCATGTAGTGTCGAACTACGCAGACCTGAGCCCTCTAGTCAGGAGGAACGTAGGCAACCTTAATTGGTCCGGTCTAAAAACACACAAAAGAGTCAAAAGTTTGAATGTCAATCAAGACCTCCATCAAACTACACACTTTCCAAGAGCATGCCCCCACCATCACCTTGACCAAGTCAAACAACGGCAGCAACATCAAAGGACATCCGAGGGTCACTCAGCATCAAACGACTGACCCATGTCTGTTTCCAAGCCAGGGACTTGTCTTCGCCCTCTCGCGCTTCGAAAAAAAAAGAGCTCGAGCAAGGGCTCACAAAAAAAAATAATAAAAAAAGAAGCTCAAGCAGAAGCTACAAAAAAAAGAGGTCAAGAGCCCGACGCCAACAAGAGGCAAGGAAGCTACGGAAAAGACCGTCAAAACAACTTGTCAGGGGATCATCCAATCTCTCAAACGCAAGGCCCGAGCAAAGGGGATTGCCGTCAGGGCCCAGGCCACTTCAGTTCGCAAATACAACAGAAAAGTCCGAAGATGGACGCCGCCAAGGTTCACAAAATACACAAAAGCGAACAAGAGATCTTGCGTCTCGACAAAGCTTTAAAAGTAAATCACAAATCACTAATGATTACAACATTTCTTGATGAGTTCAAGCACGGTCTACTCTCAAGTTCACAACATGCTAAAAGACAGCTTAATACATTTAACAAATAATGTGTTTACAAATGCAATGAATGGATACATAGGAGGTCATTCCGCGCCATCTGCGCTTGTCCCCTCGCCATTCTTCCCTTTCTTCCCTCGTCCCCGGCGAGTCTTCTTTCGCTCCACGCGAACCAGCTCTGCGTCTCTCAGTCCGAGATCAGGGGTCCTCCCCGTAGAGTCAAACAATCCAGTAGCTCTCGGGGCTTCATTCGCCGTGCTTCGGCTCGGATCTCCTCCTGCGAGTGCAAAGGGGACCTCTCCCGCCGGTCTGTCAACTCTCGTCTCGTAGTCAAACAAAGTGTCTCCGTCACATCTGAGGGTCGGACCAGGCTTCGGCACTCCTAAGGCAATAGCTACTACGGCAATCGGGCCCCAGAATCGCTCACGCCCTGCTCCCCAAAGCCACTTGGGGCCTTGACACATTTGCTCATACCAAGCCCAGTCTTGGGTCGTCAATCTGACACTCTCCCGACGTCTAAGGAGCACCGCCTTTGAGGAAAGAAGCGGAGTACTTCCATACCCTCGAAAATACAAGAGAGCACACAGGAGGTGCCATACAAAGAGGAGCTATCTCCACGGTAGCAAGGTCATCCCGGCCAAAGGCTCTGCTTCATCCCAAGCTGCAGGAAACAAGCGACGGAATATAGAAGGAGGACCAAGACAAACTGGAACTACGACAACATAAGACCCTTCTGAAAGGCCCTCCTAGTCTCAATCCCCGGTGCGGAACCCGCCAGCGGATCGATGCGTACCAAGCCGTGCCATCCATCTTTCCCGGGCGGTGATCCATATCGACAAGAGGTCGCCGAGCAAATGACCACGGGCTAAACGACGTCGGAGCCTCGGGCATGGCTGAAGTCTCTCTCGCGGCCACAAGGTGAGCAAGGCGGGGCTTCCCCCTCTCATGAACCGATCCCCGGTCGCCGGACGGTCGATACCATGAAGAGTCTCCCCCGGCACCAACGGGACAATATCCTCTCCCGGCTCTGCGGTGCCCGACCACATCTAGCAAGCGCCATCGCAAACCCCAAGGGAGGCGACCATAAAGAGCGTCGCTATCACGCCTGAGGCAAATGCATCCCAAGAGACATCACTCTCGTCATCAACCATGAACCGCTCCGGCGGCACGAAATGTCAAAATGACCCGAATCAAGGATCATGCCTGCACTTCTTCCAACGAAGTCCGAAGAAAGCTGCAAGCTTCACGCTCACAGCAGCACTACCAATCAAAGGAAGCGAGATGGCCTCCACCTCCGGTCCTCCAATCAAAGCCGAAAATCCTCGAAGGTGGGCACTACTTCATTGTAGGAGAAGCAATACACATGCCTCCTAACATCCCGAACTTCGCGGCGGCCGCAGCAAGTCCCAATCGGGAACCAACTCCTTAAAAGACCAAGCCAGAGCAAAGTCGAAACCTTACCTCGAAAGCCCGCCTCTGATGCCTCATACGGTGTCGCATCCACGTTTTCAGTTGCTCAAGGAAGTTTGCTTGCCGCTCCTGCGAAAGCCTTGGTAAAATTCTTGGAACGTACGAAGAATCCATGGCAAAAATGGAGGTTCCTAGAAAAAATGGGGAAGAAAGCTCGAAAATGGCTGCAAATGGGGAGTGGGGAAAGTCCAGACATCCGGAGAACATTTATTTCCTCCCAAAAGCAAAGGCTGGTCCGTACGGACCTCTTTGCAACCAGTCTGTCCGTACGGACCTTATTGCATCCTGGCCCCACTTTCCTAGCAAAGCGGCCAACAACCACTTTGTCCCAGCGGGACCTTGCTCCAAAGCGCCCAAACAACGGCCAAAGCCATTTCCGGCAAGCATATGGCTACCCGCAAACGCACTCTCAGCTCACGTGGCATGCACAAATAAAAAAAATAGTAGCAACCATTCCTAGGACAATTCTCGGGAATCACAAAAACGACATTACATCTTAAAATAAAATACTTTTGCCATGCAAATACAAGTGTTTTATTACGGTACCCATAAATGTACATTTGCTAAAAAAAAAAAAGAAGATATGGAAAGAGGGAAAGCAAATGAATCCTAATCAGGCTCCTCGGCATCATCATCAACGACATCCTCAAGCGAGAAGTCGGGCATCCTTAAACTCGCCGGTCACACCCTCATCATCGGATCTTGAATCCCCTCACAGGGTGGTACTCAAGATACTCGAAGGATCGAAAGCAGACAAAGGGTCGAAATAGGCATGCTCGACGAACCCTCGCCTGTGCATCCGGCGGAGGAAAGAGCGATGGAGGGTGCGACCTCTGAGCTCAGGGACGTCCGGCGTCCATGCTATGCCGCCCCGCGAAGGTCCCTCCTTGTGGCTCAGGCTCGGCTCTCGGTGGAGGAACGTCCACGGGAATGCCTCGAAGGCATCGGCTCGTACGCCGGCACACGTCGCGAAGGCGGCGAGACGGCCTCGACGCCATCTTCTTCGCGAAGGACCTCATCGCCACATAACGGCGGGTCGGCATGTCATAGGCTCTCCCGGGACTGCACAAGCAAGCGACCAAAGAAACGCTCATTAATACGGTCATACTCAACAAAAGAGAAAAATACGGAAAAGATGCCAAGATGGAAAAGAGTAAGCACACTCGCGGCATGTCGGGATCCGCTCGGTAGGCGGCGGGAGCACTGCTCGGGGACAGTACGAGACACCCTCCTCCTCGATGAATCCCCACGGACATATGTGAAATCCGGCCCGGGCATCGAAACCTCAGGGGACCACTGCGGACCGGCCTCCCTCTCCCTCGCCCGACACTGTGGCGTCCTCGGCTTCCTCCTCACGAAGGCCCCATACTCCTCTCGATACAAAACAAACTCATGGGCACTCACGCCGCCCAAATACCTCTCAAACTCCGGTACATCCATATCCAGGGAATCCAACATCCCGAAAGGCGGGTCCCTCGGAGCGAGGAAGCATACCCGGGCCATCTTTGCCAAAAAGACCCTCTCGCCCAGTACATGACGTCGCGGGTCGGGCCGCGGCATCTTCCGGCTGCGCCGTCACCACGGGAGCCCCCTCGAACTCATCGGCCTCGTATCGAGCCCGAGTGCAGAACGAACTCCTCAGGGCTATCTCTCCCCAAATGTGCTGCACCTCCCGTAGGTAATGGTGAGCTTCCCCCTGCTTGGTCCTCCTCCTCCTCGCCAGGGCGGGCCCGACCTAACATAGCGGGGATAGGCCGCTATGGCCCAGGGATCTCTATCCCACGGGAAACAACGAAAGATCTCGTAGAACCACACATGCGACAAAAGCGAGAAAAGGCTCGGTGCAAGAGAAACGGAGAAATGATAGGTTGCTAATCAAAAACGACAATAAACTTATACCTCCAAAGCAAAATCAAAACAGGCCAAGAAGCGCCACACCCTGTGAACCGGTCCAAGGAGAAGTAAAGCTCGGCCGGGCCCGCCTCGCCCCAAGCTATGTCGCGAGACTCTCTCCCAAATCAATCAAGCTCTCCGGCGGAGCAAAAGGAGCCGTGGTCGCGTGGTTCGAGAATAGAGTCTCGAAAGGGCAAACCACGAGAGAAAGGAGCGCGCCGAGTGCTCCGCCGTCACTGGCCGGTGCCCGACAATAGGCCCAATCTTGCGGCCGTAATCCTCGTCTCCACATCGTTGTCTGACATCCCAGGCCCCTACGAGGAAGAGGCGCAAAGCCCGGCGGCTCGGCCCGGCCACGTCCTCGGCTATCCTATCCCTCACGCCTTGGCCTTCCTTTGAAGGAAAGCCCGGTGATAGCGACAAAATCGGTGGGCGTCACTGTCGCCTCGCCCCGGCTCGGATGGAAGGTGTGGGTGGTATCCGCGATACTCGGATAGGCCCGGGGAAGATACTCTTGTTCTTCCTCGTGTCGAAGATCCGGCCAAGTTCTCCACGAACACGCCCGGGCCGAAGCATAGACCCGGCCTCACAGGGCTCGGCCCGCCATCCGCGAGATATTCGGCATCTGCTTTGCCATAACTCGACCACGGCCTCGAGCGATCCCGAGTCTTCATCTTCTTGGCTTTCCCGGCCAAGCCCCTCATCCTGCGAGGTAAACACAAGAGGTACGTCGGTCACAGTACTTAATACCAAAGCATAAAAAAAAAAAAGCCCGTCACCAAACACGACACACATTGCACATAATTTTCACATGTAGTCCGTCACAAAACACGGCATGCATTACACATAATTTTCCCCATGCAGTCCGTCACAAAACACGGCACACCTTTGTACAAATTTTCTCAACAAAGGGATCAAGCACTACACGACACATTTTCAAAAGACCCGTCACAAAATACGGAACACATTGCACATATTTTCCCCACAAAGTCCGTCACCAAAAACACGGCACACACTGCATGACACATTTTCAAAAGAAAAGTCCGTCCCTACACGGCACATACTTTCAGACAAGACCCGTCACAAAACACGGCACATGTCACATTTTTTTTACAAAATTTGTCACTACATGACAATTTTTCTCACAATGTACATACATAAATAGCATAAGGTACAAACCGCCAAAGCATGCATTTCATTAGAGAGGCACTTTATTTTCACAAATAAGAGCTAATCTACACATTTATGCACAAAATTCACATACCCACAATATTTACATGCTCAATTTCAACAATTCATCAAGAATTTCACAAAAAGCATGGCAAATAACAAAAGCCCCAAAATGCGAAAAACTAAATCCTAGTTCTAGCATTCAAAATTCAAGCAAGGAATCAAGACGAAATTGATTTCTTACCTCCCAAACGTTCACGACTCGCCGGTTATGCACCTCCGGATTCGGATACAACACATCCGGATTCTTGAAGAAGGCACAAAGGAGATCCAATTTCTTTGAAGCTCCATCCTTTGCTCGATCACATCTCGACTCCGTTGGCGACGTCCCCTCCTTGATCCTTCCGCCATCGCAAGCAATTCAAGCTAAGAAATGGAAGATTTTGGTGTAAAAATGGAGTTCTCTCCCTCTCTCTCTCTCTCGGTGGTTCGTGAGGCTGGAAGAAGGAAATGAAGGGGGTGCCTCGGTTTTAAACCCGGTCAAAATGCAGGAGCTGTAAAATTCAAACTTGGTCCGTACGGACCTCTTTACATCCCGGGTTGGTCCGTACGGACCTCTTTTGCAACGAAGGGCCAAATTACTTTTACGCCCTTATAATCTTTGCCCCCAGGCATCGAAAGGCCTATTTCGGCGAGATTCAATGCGGTATGGTCCTTAACCCGTCAACGCAAGAACCGGCCGTCGGTGTAAGCCGGACTTCGCCCACTCAGCGGCAATTCAACCACCGGCCGTCGGTGTAAGTGGACTTTCGCCCACTAAACGGCAATTCAACCACCGGCCGTCGGTGTAAGCCCAGACTTCGCCCACTCAGCGGCAATTCAACCACCGGCCGTCGGTGTAAGCCGGACTTCGCCCGCTCAGCGGCAATTCAACCACCGGCCGCGTCGGTGTAAGCCCGGACTTCGCCCACTAAACGGCAGTTCAACCACCGGCCGTCAGTGTAGGCCCGGACTTCGCCCACTCAACGACAATTCAACCACCGGCGATCGGTGTAAGCCCGGACTTCGCCCGCTCAGCGGCAATTCAACCACGGCCGTCGGTGTAAGCCAGGACTTCGCCCGCTCAGCGGCAATTCAAGCACCGGCCATCAAAGTAAGCCCGAGCTCCTTCCCGGCAAGTCAAAGGGACTTCTTGCAAACCCAGCAAGTATCCAAACGCATATCACTGCCGTCATCGTAAGCCCGAACTTCGCCCACCAAACGGCAACTAAAGCACCGGCCATCAAAGTAAGCCCGAATTCACCTTCTCGGCGGGAAAAGCCCTAAAAAGCCACTGATGATCCCAACGGATGAACATCGCGGTCATCATAAGTCCACCTTTCCCCAACATACAAAACGTGAGCCGGTCGCACCTCTCGATCGAGGCTCAAGGCGGCCATTGCCTCTACAACGCAGCAAGACGATTCAAGTCCTCACGCATGGTACAAACGCGGAAGACGATTGAGTCCTCGTATGGCACAACGCGAAAACGAAGTCCTCACGCTGGCGCGGCGGAAGGCAATCTGAAGTCCTCGCGCGGCAAAACGCGGCCCGGAAGACGATTCAAGTCCTCACGCGTAGCCTGGCACAAACGCGACGGAAGACGATTCAAGTCCTCACGTATGCTGACCGCGACAGAAGACAATTCAAGTCCTCACGCATGGCACTGAAACACGACGGAAAGACGATTCGAGTCCTCGTAAATCACTATCTCTAAGCCCGGAAAGGCTTTAAACCACTCGGTCTGAAAGACCGTATAAACCTCCCACATCACTATCTCCGGCCCGGAAGGCCTTAAACCACCCGATTAGGAAAATCGTAAAATTTCCATCCCAGGACGCCACCACGTCCTCACGATTGACCTCGGAGGTCACCACATCTTAGGACGCCACCACGTCCTCATAATTGACCTCGGCGGTCACCACATCTTAGGACGCCACCACGTCCTCACAACTGACCTCGGCGGTCACCACATCCCAGGACGCCACCACGTCCTCACAGCCGACCTCGGCGGTCACAAACCATCTTCTCGTAAGATTACCCATCTTCTAGTAAGATTGCACACCCGGGCCACCGCGTCACCGTCCTGACCTCGGCGGTCACCCTCTTAGGACGCCACCACGTCCTCACAATCGACCTATGCGTCACCGGACGCCACCACGTCCTCACAATCGACCTATACGGTCACCCGGGACGCCACCGCGTCCTCGCGGTCGACCTCGGCGGTCACAAGCCATCTTCTAGTAAGATTGCACACCACAGACGCCACCACGTCCTTACCGACCTCGGCGGTCACACGACACTTCGAGGCAACACCACGCTAGCATACCTCACAATTTCACGACCTGAACTACGATCGGGCTTGATTCCCGCGGGGATACTTAGGAATCCTATCGTAGGTCAGGTAACCGACCTAAGCGGTCCACTCGGGATACCCCCACGTCCTCACTATCGACTCCATGCGGTCACCCTCGGGACGCCACCACGTCCTCACCATCGACCTGCGGTCACACCCTCGGGACACCACCACGTCCTTACCATCGACCTATGCGGTCACCCTCGGGACACCGCCACGTCCCCTACCTGCGGTCACTTCCTCTCCCAGCACGCGATCCAGATTAGGACCCTTATCTTATCGACGACCCCACTTCCTCCGTAAGTGACGTCGTCGAGGGGCTTCTGTAAGTACCCCAATCTGGATCACCCTCTTTCGAGCACATGGGAAACACCGCAGACTCACAAACGCAGTCTCGAAGACCTCTGGCACTCAAAACCCTCAAAAAAACCCTCAGCCAAACCAAGGGAGGAACTTTTCTGGGATAAAAAGGGACAAAAGGACCTCTTGGGAATTTTCAGAAAATTGAAAAAGCAACTAAGGTCCGTACGGACCTCTTTGTTTTAATAATTACTGAATCCCCTTAAAGTCCACAATATTCCCTCAAATCCCGGAGAACATCATTACCCCCTACATGGTTGGTCCGTACGGACCTCTTTGCATGCTGAGATGGTCCGTACAAACCTTATTGCAAAGGGGACATCATCATGGCTAAATCTTCTTCATCATCACAGATTCCCTCAAATCGAGGAAAACCAAAAATTTAGATTACCTAGAAGGTCCGTACGGACCTTCTTGCAGTTTTTTGGCACTATAAATAGAGGGCTCCCCCTCCCTCATTTGAACACACATCTCCCTCTTCTTTCCTCTCCCCCTAGCCTTTAGGCTCCCCTCTAAGACCTTTCGGGGCACTCCCGGCCCCTTTCGGATCCTTTCGAGGCCTTTCGAGCTCCCTCGCGGTGCTCCGAAGCCTCCCCGAGCGCTCCCGCGACGCTCTCGCGCTGCCCCGAGGCACTCTCGAGGTACTTTGAGGCCCCTCGTGGTACTCCGAGGCCTTGCCTGGTCATTCCCGAGGCGTCCCGGCTCTTTCCGAGTCAAACCGGCGATCCCAAACCACGCCGAACCTCTGCCCGAATCCAACCAACGATTCCAACGCACGCCGAACCTCTGCCCGAATCCAACCAACGATTCCAATACACGCCGAAACTCTGCCCGAGTGATCCCTGCGATCCCAACGCACGCCGAAACTCTGTCCGCAGACAACCGACCCCTTTTTCGAAGCAATCCCGGTTCGTACCGGAACACTATTCCGACCTCAAACACTATTTCCCTGCGGAAGACAGACACGAACCAACATTGGTAAGGCTTCCTTCCTATACTATTTCAATACATTTCAATAAAGCAGTGTACAATGTAGACATCCGACACGGCATGCATTTTTAAAAGCACATATACAACACACACACAACAATTAAAGAATATTAGGGATATCCGAAAGACTCGTTTTACGAGGCGACTCGGGTGAGCTCTAAGATTCTAATATTCTCTTCCCGAGGAGTCTCTGACCTCCGAACTCAAAAATCTCATCACACAACAAAAAAAAAACAATTTATTTTTAAACTGATGCCCTTTTTCAATGTTTTGGGCTTAATAAAAACGGCGTGGCGACTCTACAAAGCAAAAACACGGCGAGACACCTCCAACAAGCGCCGCAAGGCCGCGAAATGCCAGATACCGGGGCGCGATCGCGCTGCCTCTCGGATCCGGATAATTTCAGCGGCTTTCAAATAGATGGCATGCGATTTCGCATAAGCCCGAATATGATCAGATTATAAGTTGGAAACCTTCCTTCTAAACATAAATCTAATGTGTTGTCTTTTTTAAGAAGATGCAACTAAAACGACAATCAATTTATCATCCTCGACATGTATTATATTGAGATAAATCAACAACGAAAAAAAAAAAACCCTCAACAAAGGAGGGAAATCATGAGCCCTTACTAATGAGAGGAATCATAAGCCCCCAACAAATGAGGGAAAGTATAGGCTCTCAAATATGAAGAGGAAATGAAATGAAAAACTAGAAAAACATACATATTTAACATAAAATTCTAATTATAACAAGATTTAAATAAAAATAAAATAGACCTAAATACAATATCCCCTTATTTCACATTTATTAATTGATAATATGACAATTAATAAACGTGAAATTGGGGAATCTTACAAACAATTCAACTCAAAAGGATGAGAATTATTTTTAATTATTTTTTTTGGGATGTTCGATGGATTTTTTCCGTGAACTCGAAATATCAAGTTTTTTAGTGAAAAATATTATTTGATGAAAGATTCTTAAATGTCAGTTTGCTTGCGACAATGTCCAAGTTTTATTGAAGTAAAATTCGAACGTGAATAAAATTAATTTTATCTTTTGCTTAAAAAAAAAACAGAAAAAAACAAAAACTCAATAAACACGCTCCTGTGTACTATTCTTACCAACCGAGCAATTTTATGATGTGAACGTGCAGAAGTCAAGAAAAGTAGGTGAAGATCCCAAAAAATACTAATTGGACTCAAAAAAAAATGATTGAATTTTGTTTATTGAATGATACCAACACTCATTTGTAATAAAATAAGATTTACCGTAAATCTTATTAAAGTTTTTTGTGATATTTCTAAAAACTTAATTGAAGTTTATTTTTACAAAAAAATATATTAGAATATTTTGTGATTCACAATTTGAACCCTCACTCCGTCACACCCAAAAAGTCACTAAGTTGATGTTGCACATGAATTAAGGAGGGTGTATAGTGAATTAAGTGTTGTGAGTATAAATAATGATGTATTTGAAAGAAAGTGAGGTAGGAAGTATTTAGTAGATAGTTATTGTGAGTATAACACTAGGGTCATACAAATAAAGAAGTATTAAAAAAATTTCGTTTCGAGAGTATGTGACATCAAAAATGAAAATTTGTGTCTTTTCGCATGAGACGAAAAAAGTATTCAGTAATTCACTAATTGCTTAACGAATTATTTTTCCTTAAAAATTACTTATAAAGTAAAAATCCTATATAATAGATTTGCACGTTTATTAAGTAAATAATAAATAATACAATTAGGTTATGAATATAATTGTTCAAATCACTTTTATAGTTTATGTGGATGAAAATTAGTTAGTTAAATATTATCTTTTTATAAATATGTAAACGTTGTTATAAGAATAAAATTGTACAAAATATTATTTATAATTTATCTATAGTATAAATTAAGGGTGTCCATCTCACCCAAAAACCCAAAAGGAATAGTTCTATGAACAGTTTTGTATGGTGAAATTCCCATTTTGCCCTCACTATTTTGTCCTTTTCCCATTTTGCTCTTAAATTTTTTTTTAAATTAAAAAAAAATTGAAAAAAAAATCGTGACCTTGAACACAGGCATATCTAGTTATTTTAAAAATGAGACCCCTTTTGGAAACATTAAAATAAACTCTTAATCAGAAAGGAAGAAAGTACTTCCTTTGATTCAGTTTAATTTTTTTAGTTTGTTTATTTTAAAGCTTTTGCTTTATTTTTTAAAATGGACCGTGAGATTCATTCTTTAACTCACAATAATAACTCACTTACTATTTGTATCAACTTTCTTTCTCTTAATTATTTTTCATACTCATACTATTTATTTTTTAATCTTAAAAAAAGAAAAAAAATATTAAAATGATCCGGAGAGGAGTATATAAAAATCAAATGAAACTCTTTTGTTACAAGGGAGCATAATGTTTTAATTTACTAATATACCCTTCTCACCTAACATATCATATCATTATCACCTCCTCCACCATAGTCCTCCTTAAACTTGTCATCTCCTCCTTCTCTCTGCCCAAAAACCTTCCCTTATAAAACCCCTACATTTCTCTCCCATTTTCTCCTCAGGTATCCATCCACCCACCCACCCCACTCTCAAATAATCTTTCGGTACCCCTCAACCACCAAAACACAAATCAATGGCTCTCAGCATCAGCAGCAGCAGCACAAACTCCCTCCTTCCCACCAAATCCTTCCAATCCCATTCTCCTTTCCTTCCTTCCCCCAAACCCCACCAACCCTTTTTCAAGACCCTCAGATCTATCAAACCCATCTCCGCCGTTCATTCTCCTGACCCTTCCAAACCCCCCATTGTTCCCAAACCTGTTTCTCCGGCCACCTCCGCCACCGCCACCTCCACACAGACTGTTACCAACCCTGATTCTCTTTCCAAGAAATGGAGTGTCCAAAGCTGGAGAACCAAGAAGGCGCTTCAACTTCCCGAGTACCCAGATCAAGCCGAGCTCGATTCGGTCCTCCAGACGCTGGATACGTTCCCGCCTATTGTGTTCGCCGGAGAGGCAAGGAATCTCGAGGAACGGCTTGGAGAGGCCGCCATGGGGAATGCGTTTTTGTTGCAAGGTGGGGATTGTGCTGAGAGCTTCAAGGAATTCAATGCTAACAACATTCGTGATACCTTTAGGATTCTCCTACAAATGGGTGCTGTTTTGATGTTTGGTGGTCAAATGCCTGTTATCAAGGTATATTTTTTTCCCCACACGATTCGATTTATTCCTTTAATTTTAGATACGATGTTGCATAAATTCATTAGATTTGATGCATGGATAAATCAAGAATTATGATGGAACCTCTAATTCATGAATTCAGTGGCAGCCTCATATGTTGCCTATTTGATTTGTCAGGTCTGTAGGGCCTACCACCAGCTGATAACTGTGTGTGAATGGGAATTGGAAAATAAATTGGTTGGATGTGTAGCTTCTAATTGAGTAATGATTTTATTTGGTAATTTTAGTGTTAACATCTTTTTGAAGATTGTAGATTTCCAAAATTGTACTGCTTGCTTAGAAAAATGTTTGTTTAATTATACTAAGCCTGTGAAAATGATTGTATTTGTCAATAATTGGTGCGGTGGAGGACAATATTTGTATAAAAATTAGAGATTTATCTTGTGTGGTATAGAAATTGAGCTATCTTGAAGTAAGAATTAATGGGGGAAGATCTGAATTGGATTTGCTGTTGACTAAACAGGTCGGAAGAATGGCGGGTCAATTTGCAAAGCCAAGATCAGACAATTTTGAGGAGAAGAATGGTGTGAAGCTACCAGCTTACAGAGGGGACAATGTAAATGGGGATGCTTTTGATTTGAAATCGAGGACACCTGATCCTCAAAGACTAATTAGGGCCTATTGCCAATCTGCGGCTACTCTTAACCTCTTGAGGGCTTTTGCTTCTGGTGGATATGCAGCTATGCAGAGAGTCACGCAGTGGAACTTAGATTTCACCGAGCACAGTGAACAGGGTGACAGGTACGTTGGTGGTTCTCATTTATTTCAGCTTGTCAAATTTTTTGATTCTGTTCTGATTGATATAACTAAATGGTATTGCGCCAATCATGTGCAGTAGATTTGGTTCTTTGAGCATGATTTCTGACATTTAGATTATGTTTTTCTTTAATTTGAGAGAGAGCACTTGTTGTCCGTCATTTATTTTGGTTTCTGTCAATCCATTATTTGTTAAGTTGATACTTTTAAGCACATGTGTAATCTCAAACCTACAAATAAAATCCAACATTATTAATGAAATGTTCCAACAAAAGCATGTGGTTTAATGTAGGAACTTTTTTGTGAAAGTTAACCTTTTTTTTGGGGGGGGGGGTGTTGTGCAATGCAGCGGAAGCTAATGAACAATAACTAAGAACACACAAGCAATCAAAGGAGAAAAGAGATGGAAATCAATTTGGGTTTTGAACCTTGCCTCTGTTTTTATTATGTGCAATAATCTGTACAAGTTTACATAGGGTTACATAGTATTTATACTAACCAAACCCTAGCCCAACTTAGACTAAATAAACCCAGAAGCCCGTTCAGCAAAACCCCCCGCTGGGCTTGAGGCGCCCGCCTCAAGCAGCTCCAGGCGCCCGCCTGGCGACGTGCCATGCCAAGCCACCCCTTCGGCCTTCGATGCGCCCGCCTCAGCAAACCCCATGCGGCCGCCTCAATGCTGATGCCCACGCCTCAGACCTACTGTGATCCAGGCGCCCGCCTCGGCCAATGTGAGGCGCCTCGGAGGGCGCCGGGCCCTTTGCCAGGACATCGAGCCATAACATCCAACAGGGGGCAGTAGGAAGTTGTTTTTACTTGTGAGCTACGCTTCCGGAGCAATGGGATTTTGCTTTTCCGCCTGCCAGATTGTTGCAGAATTTGAGATCCATCTGTTGATGCCGTTCTTTTATCAGTGAGATATATTCTTGACAGTTTCCATAGGGTAAGGAGTGCTCATCTCAAATTTATTTGTATAAGTTTATAACTGGTGATTTCTTGTGCCATTAGGTACCGGGAGCTAGCTAGCCGAGTTGATGAGGCCCTTGGATTCATGGCTGCTGCTGGACTTACAATGGACCACCCTATAATGACAACCACTGACTTCTGGACATCACATGAGTGCTTGCATTTGCCTTATGAGCAATCTCTTACTAGGATGGATTCAACTTCTGGATTGTACTATGACTGCTCAGCTCATTTCCTCTGGGCTGGGGAGCGAACCCGCCAGCTAGATGGTGCCCATGTTGAGTTCTTGAGAGGGATTGCTAATCCCCTTGGAATTAAGGTAATAATCTTTTGAATGTGTTGGTTCTTATTTATTTTTGATAACAAACTTTCCTATTTATATTTAATTCCATACTAGTACTAACCCCTGTGCAAGGCACGGGTCAGTTCCCCACAAATTTCACCCCAAACCCTCTTCCAATTTCAGCAAACCCTTTCTACTGACTTCAACCCAAACCCCAATTTATTTCTATTTCTGTAACCAACATCTTTAAATAAAAGGGTGGGGAAAAGTTAAAAGACATGTTTGATAGGAGAAGGTGGGTAGTTATAAAACTGGGAGTGTGAAGGTGGAATATTTTGGTTAATCCAGGCCGTCGGATCAATTTTTGAGAATCAATCTCAGCCGTTTTTTTATCTCAGCGGTTACAAACGGTTTTTTCCTACGTGTATTGTAATATAGATTGAGTTCTTATGTGGTTTAATTATGAAAATTCGGAGTGATATTGGGTTGGTTACACTATTTCTTTTTGTACCACAGGTGAGCGACAAGATGGATCCAAATGAGCTAGTCAAGCTTATCGATATATTGAATCCTCAGAACAAACCTGGGAGGATTACGATAATCACTAGAATGGGAGCAGAAAACATGAGGGTGAAGCTTCCCCATCTTATCAGGGCAGTGAGACGAGAAGGTCAAATTGTCACCTGGGTCAGTGATCCTATGCATGGAAACACCATCAAGGCTCCAAATGGACTCAAAACTCGTCCCTTTGACGCCATCAGGGTATATCGCTCAATATTTTGCTCATTATATTTTCTTTCATGAACATTATTTTCTTTAGCGTAGAAAATGCAAATATATATATATATATATATATATGCAAACTTTGCTATACTAAGTCGTATGGTCGCGTAAATGATTATACAGGCTTTATGAAATAAAATATCTTCACTTAAGGTAAATATCATGATTAAGATTCTTGGCTGATGTCGAGAATCATTTGAAAATACTGCTGGTCCTCAATTGGTTGTGGTTCATAGACCGATACTTCTTTTTTTGATTTATTGTTGGTATAATCGTTCTTGGTATATCCTTGTGGGTACTTTTCTGCCACAGAAACACTCTTGATAATTGGAAAAATGGGACATAAAGTATTTGTCCTCATTACTATCTGGCCATTGGGATAATTATTGGAAGCGTCTCATTCATTGGAAGAATTTTGTAATTCAAGTAGTCTGATTATCAATAAATGGCCTTCTGTTAGGTGGCTTTAGTAGCTCAACTACCTTGAACAGTCCTATCTTATCGTGATTACCATTTTCTTGGCGGCAATAGACCAAACAAAAAATGAATATAAGTTGTAGTAGGTAAGGTTAATAAGTGGTAGGCATTATTTATCACGTGTAATAATCTTGCTTAGCTGAAATATTCAGAAGGGCACTCCTTAAAATAAAAGTTAACTTAGTGGGCAGCGACTAAAGTATAGTATAGTTTATTTTGGTAGGTAGCTGTTTTTGTGTCTCTGTCTCTTGTTAACCTAGAACCATCTTTCTTCATCAAAGCTCATGTTTTTTCCCTGCAAGTCTCCTTCAGACTGAATTTTAATCTGAATGCAAACTTTTTTATACATCTCTTTAGGTCAAAGAAAACTTATGGTTTCTTTTTGTGAACAGGCGGAAGTGAGGGCATTTTTTGATGTGCACGAGCAAGAAGGTAGTCATCCTGGAGGAGTTCATCTAGAGATGACAGGTCAAAATGTGACGGAGTGCATCGGAGGGTCAAGAACTGTGACTTTTGATGACTTGTCATCACGTTACCACACACACTGCGACCCAAGGCTGAATGCTTCCCAATCTCTTGAGCTTGCATTCATTATTGCTGAACGCTTAAGAAAGAGGAGAATTGGCACCACCCAAACACAACCTTTGGCATTTTAGGGTGTGTTCTTGATTAATCTATTTGAGGATTTCGCATATGCTTCTGTTTCTGCTTCTTCTAAACTAAGTAGCGGTGCCTGTATGAATACAAGTTAACTGGGATTATATATATTTTATTTTTTTTTTCAAGTATGTTTGTAATGCTTGTTGTGTACTATACTGCAGCTGAATGAGGTGTTGGTGAAAGAGGGTAGTAAAATAAAAGCAAAATTTATGGTTTGTGCAGATATTTAGATGTGTCATTTTAATTGCTGATATGAGAATCATAGAAAATAAATAAGTAATCATACATAGCTTATACGACTCCTTTGTCTGGACTTGAAAAATCCAGGTCGTTGTTCAAAATTAGGGAGGAATGGTTGGTGTTATGGCCCTCAACTGACAATGGAAAGGGTAGTTAAGTTAGCGAAGCTTCTCTATTTTTATCTATGAATGTTTATTGCTCCCACTTAATAGAATAAAGGATGTCAATTCATAATTGATATAAATGACTCAAATTTTATTAATAATATAAGGAGAGTATAACTGTCTTCCAGCTGCTTCCTCCAGATAGCAATAATTTTCCCCAGATGTTTGAAAGGTCGTCTTCTCGATGTCTTCTTCCGCCATTTTGATCTAATGATAGCCTGAATAGGCATCTAGAAAACTAAGTGTTTGGTGTCCAGCAATGGAGTCAACCAACTTGTCAATTCTGGGGAGATGATAACTGTCTTTAGGGCAGGCCTTGTTAAGATCAGTGAAATCTATGCACATTCGCCACTTCCCATTTTGCTTCTTCACCATTACCACATTGGCCAACCAAACGGGGTACTTTACTTCTCGAATAATTTCGGCGCTAAGTAAATTTTGCACCTCTTCCTTGATAGCTTCCTCCTTGTTCCTTGCAAAATTTCTCCTTGTCTGCGAGATGATTTTTACCAATGGATCAACCTCTAGGCGATGGAGAGCTACTTCTTCATTGATTCCCCTCATGTCCTCGACTCTCCAAGCAAAGACGTCGAGACTGTTTTTCAAGAGGGAGATGATTTCTTCCTTCTCTTCTTGGGATAGCTAGCCCCCGAGTTTAATTTTTTGTTCAGGATAGTCAGGATTGATAACTACCTCTTCCAGTTCGTCCACTGGCTCCATTTCAGGACCGTCTCAAAATTTCAGAGACTCGATGATAATTTCTCTAATTCTCCTACCCTCATTGTCATTCACATTTAGGCCTTCTTCTTCCATTAGTTCATCAACATCGGGCAGATCGGCTATCCTCAAGTCAGGGTTGGCCCCCGAGTTCTGACCGTTGACGAGAACAGGATCTGCCTCAGAGACAGACGAAACTATGAGCCGTCAATACGGGAATACGAGACGGGACGGGACGAAATTACGTTGTCCCACGACGGGAACGGGACGAAATGGGACGGGACAAAACGGGACGGGACGAAAATACTCCGTCCCATCCCGTCCCATTTGCGGGACGCGGGATCCCGCGGGACCCAAACGGGACGAAAATACTTCGTCATCAATTAAGTTTATCTTTCTCCCTAAGAAGAAAAAGAACAAGTTTATTCTACGCACAGGAGCTCTTTTTGTGATTGAGATTGTGAAGTCTTTGGCGATTAGAAGTGGCCATGACCTCTGTAGGCTGTGGTGAATTACGTGAGTAGCTATGTTAATAATGGACATTCAACGTGACATTAACAGTTTAATGTGTATCATGAACATTAAGTAGCAATAATGAAAGCATGTCTTGATAACAGCTATGTTCAAACGAGGATATTTGGATTGTTCGGTTCCAAAATTATGTCATTGTAGGTTTGTCCAGTATGATAACAATTTTTTTTGTTAAAAAGAAGGAAGATGTTCTGAGCAAGACCAATTACAGATCTTCACAAGTGAGACCTAATACTTGTACGGGTCAATACGGGAAAATGAGACGGGACTGGATAAAAATAAGTTGTCCCGCGACGGGAACAGGACGATACGGGACGAGACGAAAACGGGACGGGACAAAAATATTCCGTCCCATTTGTATGGCGGGACGGGACGTCCCGACGGGACCGTCCCAACTTGACGGCTCTATGCCCTGGTCAATTGCAATTTCTAGGACCATAGGCTCTTCATCTAGGACCTCACGGATATAGCTCATCCGAGAGCTTGTATGGGTAGTTTTCAAAGACTTAGAGATTTTGATATTGTCTTCGGGAGTATCTATCTCCACGCTTTTGGATGCTTTCCTGCTTTTTACGACATGCTCCAAGAAGTCCTTGGCGGTCGCCCTCACGCATTCAATTCCAGCACGAGTAGGGAATTTAACTCGTTGGTGAGAAAGGGAGGCGACCAACCAAAGTTTTGCTTGACTTGGAATGCCTAGGATGGCATGATAATCACTTGTTAGATCCATGACTACGAAAGTGACAGTAGCCTTGGATCGGAAGGGATGTTCGCCGACTTCTAGTTCCAGTTCAACAGTTCCCTTGGCACCAACTTTATGGTTGGTGAAACCTTCTAGCCTTCCATGATAAGGCTCCAGCATGGTGTCTTTTAAACCCCATCAGTTGGAAGGCAGAGTAGTACAGAATATCACGGGAGGCCCCCGTGTCAACAAGAAGTCTCTCAGATTCAACATTGTCAATTCGACCCTTTATCACCAAGGGTTGTTCACGGGCAGCACGGCTCCCTGCCAATTCGTTGGGAGAGAAACTAATGACCTCTTCCGCCTTATGAATCCAAGCAGGAACGTGATACACCTTGCTTAACTCGTGGATCTGGTCCCTTAGCTTTCTTGTAGAGACTGCCTCTTCTCAGATCACATGCAATTTGACCCTAGGAGGCCTCTGCTCCCCATCCTCGCTCTTGTCATCATCTTCACTTTCCTCTTCCTTCTGCTTCTGCTTTCCATCTTTCTTCATGACATAGCTATCGAGTTTTACCTCGTCGACCCACCTTTGGATCATTCACTTGAGGGCGATGCACCTTTCAGTGTTGTGACCATGGTCCTTGTGGAAATCACAGAATTTGGAAGTGTCACGAGGGAACTTTGGTTTGTCACTCAGCGGATGAGGTGGTGGAAGGTTCACTAGCTGCATGATCTCCGTGATGGGTTTGATAAGAGGGGTAACAATTTCAGGTTTTCAGTACTTCTTCTATTCTTCCCCTTTGATCCATTACCATTCCCATTGCCATTGGAAGCGTGGCGAGTGCCAGCCGCTTCTGGTTCTGTCTTGTCGGATCCCCTTTTCTTGCTTTTATCCTCCGCCATGGCAATGGCATAAGCCACGTTGTACAGATCTGCCTTAGAATTTGTGTCTCTGGCGGAGAGTTCATATATGAGTGGTCTGAATCTCAATCCGGAGTTGAAAAAAACAATTACCTCTCTATCAGTGAGGCTTTCTTCCACTTGTTCCGCCATGGTACGAAATCGGTTATAATAACTGAGTGTGGTCTCGTTCTTCCCTTACTCGATGTTGGCAAGGTCAGTTAACCTCTTCTTCCTCCTCCCTGCAGTGGCAAAGTGGTCCAAGAACATTCTCCTCATGCCTCTCCAGCTATCGATGCAACCTTTTTTCAATTCACGGAACCAAGTCAAGGATGTTCCGGAGAAGGTGCTCGCGAAAGCTTTACAGAGCATGTCGTCGGCCTTTGTGAGGAGGTTCATGGTCGACTCAAAACTTTGCACGTGGTCCTTCGCGTCGGTGGTTCCATTGTACTTTTCAAAATTTGGGACCTTAAACAGAGGATTAGGTGGTGCATCTGAATCCTCTGGGAGAAGGGACGAGTGGACTAGTCATCTTTGTCTCCATCAACCTTCTTTCCCATCTCCATGTCGTCAATTCTCTTTTTTAAGAGTTGCCATTCTTTAGCTTCCACCCCTTTTTCAGTGCTAGAGTGGGTACTGTGGTGGGAACTGCGATGGGAGCTACGATGGGACTTATCTCTAGGTTGACCGTTCACCCTGCTGTGCTCCTCGTCATTTCGACGGGTTTCTTCTCGTCTAGAGGGTGCTTTGTCGTGCCTTGGTTCTGTTTCATAGCCACCAAGTACCATTCTGTATGGTTGGGGAGTCCTCGGCCTTGCAAACTGACGAGGACGGGGAGAGTCACGCCGAGGTCGAGGAGAATCACGACGATGAGGTGC
The DNA here is from genome assembly GCA_022495995.1 of Adenophora triphylla var. japonica. Taxonomy (NCBI): domain Eukaryota; kingdom Viridiplantae; phylum Streptophyta; class Magnoliopsida; order Asterales; family Campanulaceae; genus Adenophora; species Adenophora triphylla. The sequence continues at coordinate 106,948 of JAFEMH010000888.1, read as the reverse complement.
CATGCCGAGACGAGGAGGGGATAAACGTTTAGACAGACTGAGCCTCGTTCGTAGGTCTCTCGAGTCTACCTCCTGGTCCTTAGAATTCAATTGGCTTCTCAGGTCTATCACCTTCTCGTTTTCCTGATTGTGAGGCCGAGGACGAGGAGCATCTCGGAGGGCCTGCTTAGGTGGTACAGCAGGATCACGGGGAGGATCTCGTCGCTCACCCGTTTCCCTTCCCCGAGAGTTACCCGTCGAAGGCATGATGAATTCGGCCATGGAGTTTTCTGGGTCCAATTGTAACAAGCAAGCTTGCGTCTTGTACATACGTTGCAATGTCTCCATTTGTCTATACAACAAGGTACGTCGATCGAAGGGCTGGGTGCTCTCAGTTTGGCCGACGTCGGCGTTCCTCGTCGTCTTCTTCCGTGTTCGTTTTCATCAAGGACGAGTAGTACGAGGGAGGTTTGCACCTGCCCCCTCGGCAGCTGGCTGTCCCATGGAACGGAGAGTCATGGCGAGGGGAGATGGTCCTTCGAGCTGAGGTGGAGGAAGCACCTCGGTGTTACGTTGGACCTCGTCGACTTAAGTTTGCTCGTTAGTAACACTAGCAAATTGTCCGTCTTCCATTGCAATTTCAACGATTGTAAACAACAAATTATCAAACGGACGATTTTCCAACAGATCAAGATTTCCGGCCAAAATCACAATTTTCAGTACAAACGTGGAACGGATTTTATTGCCTCCAACGGAATTCAATTCCAAACGTAAAATTGCCCAAACTTTTGGTACGAACCAATTGCAAAAATTGCGAAATTCCGGCCGAAAATTTGCAGAATCCGACGAGGATCAAGAACAGAGCAACACAAAAACAAGATTTTTGGTCGAATCTTCAGAAATATCCGGCAGAAAATATGGCTTCAGGAGAGCTTTTTCCAGGCCAAACAAAGGGCGTTTGAATCGATTTCCGGCAATGAAACCAAACTGATGATGCCAAAATGTCGAATCAGCCCGAATCCAAGCGATCGGTATGCTCCGACGATTGCTTAGCCTGAAGATAAGACAAAACACGTAAACTAAACCAGGGCTTCACCGGCGAAGGCCCTCCGGCGTGAGAGTAAGTTCACGGTTTGTAGAGAGAGAAACTAATTTGACAGAGTTTCGGAATATCAAAAGTAATGTACCAGAATATGAAAATTATGGCTTGTATTTATAATGATGGATTGACAGAATTCATGTTGAATTAGGAACGTAAAGAGATAAGGTATAATCCTAGGAGAATTATGTCTGTTAAGGAGTCCTTGTTTGACTTGAATTGATACAGATGGGTACAATCCTTATTGGATTATAATTGCTTAATCCTTGTTTAAATAGGATTGCTAAGAATGCTTGCCGAAAAGTTGAGATGCCTGATTTCCTTATCTCGTTATGTGCAGGTAAGCCGAGGTGAATGAATTCCTTTCCTCGTAATATGAAGGTCTGTCAACATGATGATATGCCGAGATGAATGATTTTGTCTCCTCGTCATATGAAGATATGATGAGGGACCCACATCATAATTTGAGATGGATTATGTTTATTGCCCAATCCATTTAAGTCTGATCCGGACAAGCTCATGTTCATATCTCGATTTATAATGTTCATATACAATTATATACAATTATGTTTTAACTCACTTAAATTGTTCACTTATGTTTTTAATATGAACGTACAAACTCTTATTTTAAGGAAATACTATTTTGAATGAAATGAAAATAATGTTATTGCGAGGGGCTAATTTTTTAATTTTTTTTTAGAAAGTGAGGGGATATTTTTTGTCCGCAGGAATATGCTAGTAGCAATGATGCACGTGGATTTATCAACTTTGTCTTTGTTTGTCTGGAGTCCCCGCACATGTAAATAACAGAGCTTATTTTCAATTTTGATGTGTGCCCAATTTTTCCCCAACACCTTATACCCATGTTCTAAAAAGGGGTCTAGTCGGGGCGTCTAGGCTTCGCCTGGCAGATCACTCTCCAACGCCAGTTTTAAGTCGCCAGGTTTATTGTCTCGATTAGTTTCCGTCTAGCGTTAGGCAGCCTCCGCCGCCAAACACTGCTAGCGCTTTTTAGAACCTTGCCTTATTCTACATCTTATCTTTAAGAAACCGGATGCAGCTTGCTTATACACGGTCATTCAATACCCTTGATTTTGAAGTTGCGTTTTTACCATCTTAAAATTTTAAAAAATGTCCTCTTTAATTTAGTTAAAAATATTACTATATCATAATTTTGACCCTCATTCGTTAAAATCCTTGCTTCTTTTAAAAGCTTTAAAAGCTTTTGTGATTATTTATTACACGAGAATAAGCATGCCGAATGAGCACTTTAGTTACTTTTTAATTGTTGTTTACATGAAAATAGAAGCAAACTGTTTAATCTATTTTTCTTGCAAGTTGAGTCCTACGTTTGACTTCAATTTTATTGACTTGGTTTGTTCTAATTTCAACTATAAACACATGAAGATTGTCCATCATCTCGAAATAAAACCATTGTTTCTAATGTTAAGCTCTTGTATCACCTTTCTCTCGCTCGCAATATATGATGCAGTATGATATGGGCTTCAAGGCAGCAGCAATCGAGCAGCAACATCGAGCAGCAACAACGAAACAGAGGAAGGTGTCTGAGCTTGAGGCGGACGCCTCATGTAATCCCAGGCGGGCGCTGGCCATCACACGGAAACTTCAGCAGCGGCAGTTTCGGGCTTCAGCGTTGGCTTGATTTTGGGCTTTAAGTTTTAGGGTTTTTAATGTTTTAATGAATTATTAATTTAGGGTGTTTTAGTCCTTTCAATTAAAAAGTGTTCTAGGGTTTTCATTAGGGTTTTCTTAATTAGCATTTAAACATTGTTAGGTTTATGTTTTTAGGCAGACTTTGATTTTATGAAATAGAAAAAGAAAAGCTTGAAGCTTTCATAAATTGTTTCTTGTCATTATCGTTCGGTCATTCTATTCTCTAGCCTATTCGACATTATTTGGTATCAGAGCTCCGGTTCAAATATCAATGGCTGAACGAGGACGCGTTGCTCGTAGTGGAAGTGGTGGTCGGTGGAGCAGCCGTGCAGCGAAGCCCCATGAAGATGACCATCATTACAAACGAAGCCGTCGCAATATCGAGATAGATGAGATACGAAGACGGATTCAAATACTCCAGAACCGCTTGGATCGCAGAGAGAAGCTTCTAGCGAAGAGGGGTTCAGATCCGATTGTTCCAACGGAGTACTATCAAGAGGGGATGGATTCCTTCGGCCAAAATCATGGACTTCATGATAGGTATGCAGCCAACCGTTCGAGAAATGTCGATGAGAGGATCGAACTTCCGGAAATCGAAGGTAAGGCAATTCCTAATGATTCCTTTGATTTTTGGGTAGATACTGTTGGGTTTAAAGAGGGTTTATTTGTCGAATTTTCAAGTGAGGAAAATCTTGTTGATTGGTCAAAACCCTCTCTGTTTGATGCAAATCCTGAAGATTCGATTGAGTCTTGGATTGATATTGTTACTGTCTCGGTGAATCCTGAATATCGATCGCCTGTCCAAAGCGGTGTGCTTTCAGTTGAGGCTGAAAACCCTAGTGGTATTTCAATGGGAGTTGAAAACCAGAAGGATTCTGAGGTTAATGATGGAGGAAAGGATGGTTGTTTTTTTGAACAGGCATCTGAAGTTGCGTTGAATGGAGTTGCAGCTAACACCTACAGTGATGCAGTTGAAAGCCAATTGAGGTGGGAGTTTGAAATTAGTCATCCTTATAAAGACCCCTTTGATGTTAACTGGGCAAATCTTTCGGCTCCTTGGTTCATCAAGAGATTGATCATTGAATATTTCGTCTCAACACAATGGAGCGATTGGATGGATGTTGTCACGAAGGCATTGAAGTTTAGAGTTTGTCAAGGGTACAGAATTCCTTTTACAGATGGAGTTTGAATCTTCCGGGTTATCGTAGTGTTCCTATCGAGGGTATTGACTCGAGGACGAGTCTTTTCTAAGGATAGGAAGATGATGCAGTATGATATGGGCTTCAATGCAGCAGCAACCGAGCAGCAACAATGAAACAGAGGAGGGTGTCTGAGCTTGAGGCGGGCGCCTCATGTAATCCCAGGCGGGAGCCTGGCCATCAGACGGAAACTTCAGCAGCGGCAGTTTCGAGCTTCAGCGTTGGCTTGATTTTGGGCATTAAGTTTTAGGTTTTTTAATGTTTTAATGAATTATTAATTTAGGGTGTTTTAGTCCTTTCAATTAAAAAGTATTCTAGGGTTTTCATTAGGGTTTTCTTAATTAGTATTTAAACATTGTTAGGTTTATCGTTCGGTCATTCTATTCTCTAGCCTATTCGGCATTAATATATATATATATATATATATATATACTCCCTCCGTCCCAGCGAAAGAGTCGGTAAATTTGTCCGACACGCAAAATAAGAAATGTGATGTAGGAAAGAGAAAAAGTTTAAATGTTGTGAGTATGAAAAATTAAATAGGAGAGAGAATGAGTGGGAGGTGATGTAAGAAAGATAATGTTGTGAGTGTAAAAGTAAAGTAGGAGAGAGAATGAGTGGAGAGAATAGTGATTTAAGGTTTCCTTTTTGGGAAAGTGGCTTTTTAAATGGGACGCCCAAAAAGGAAATAAATGGCTCTTTCGCTGGGACGGAGGGAGTATATATATATACTCCCTCCCATAGTTTCATCTGTGGAGATTTATTTTCTTTTTCGTCCGTCCCACGTAAGTGAATACTGGTTTAAATGACAAAGTTTTTACGCTATTTCTCCCACTAATTCTCTCTCCTACTTTACTTTTATACTTACAACACCAATAACTTATTATTCTTCCTATTCGTTCTCTCTCCCATTTAATTTTTCATACTAACAAACACTCCCTCCCACTATTTCTCTCTCTTACTTTCTCTTAATTCTTGTGCCATAATTTTTGGTATCCACTCACTCATGTGGGACGGAGGGAGTATATATTAAAAAAAAATCATGTACTGCTAAAAAATTGTTACTCTCTCCTCCCCAAATGATCTTCCCATTTTTTTTTATCGTTACTACGAATAAGTTTCGAATAATAATTTTATATTAATTTAATTATTTTAATGAAAATCTAAAACTTATTATTGATAGTATTATTAATAGTGTATCATTAACAAGTTTTAGATTTTTGTTTGTATAATTAAATCAAGCTAGAATTATTGTTCAAAGTTTCTTTTTAATAACAACAAAAAAAAAAGAAGTGAAAAGATCATTTTGGGATAGGAGTAATACCCAAAGAACTTAAAAAAGAAAACGTTATGAATAATTAACAATTTTTTTTAGCTTCATTATGATTATTAAGTTTTTATAAACGTGTGGTCAAAGTTCATTCATTCATTCAAGTTGACCACCAAATTCAAAGTGAGACAATATTAGTTTTTGTGAACGATCGAGGGTCCTGATTCATCTGAAATCATAAATAACATAAAATTATTCAAGATAGAAATTTGTATAGGCTATCAATGATAAATTTATAAAAAGCATTTCACACATACAAACCTAAACATGATGAGGGATGCCAAAATGGAGCCTCCACTGAAAACAATATTTCCATAAAGATCCTTCCTAACATTCATGATGGAGTCGTATGAATGCCAGAATCTTAATTTCATTGAAGGATTTATGATCAATGAATTGGTACAACCGCTCTCTCGATCATTTGCTACTCCACATTACCGATTATGTCATACACCATGTTGGCGGATCAAGGGTGTCTGAGATTGGGTTTCAAGTGAGAGAGAGGGACAAGTTAATCTCATTCATTTTATCTTCAACATGACTTCATTTTGACCATAAGTTAACAGTGCTGCAATCAGGGGCGGAGCCAGGAATTGGCCGAGAGGGGGGCAAGATTACATGGGGGTTCGGGGGCAGCGCCCCCGAAAAAATTTTTTCGGGTCGGACAAGTAAAAAATGGGTCGGATCCATGAAATACAATGTATTTTAGTTAACACAAATGATAAAAGTAAATAATTCAAAGAACGATTGAAATAATGTTGAAGTATTTAACGCAAACAATTTATTAAAATATATTACTCGTACAAAAAAGAAATTCAAATTTGCTAATTAAACTTGGGATAATAGGAAGAAAGACCAAAAACAAAAAAAATGAGAAAAGCCTAACGAATTAATTAAGATTGAAAAAATGTGAGGAAATTAAGAGAAAGAATAGCAAAGATGGAAGACAAATAAAATTAATTGAAAATGTAGGTAGCAGGGTTCGAACATGGATTTAAAAGGAAACACCAAAGGCTTTAAATTCACCCCTTCTACCACTGAACCACACCACTCACTAGTGTTAATCTTGAAGTTAATTATATATATACATATATAACAAAAATATGGTGGGGGCAAAAAAAAAAAATTCCACTGCATTTCCGTCGCGGGGCGAGTGCCCTGCCCCCCCGGATCCGCCCCTGGCTGCAATGGACAACAGTTTTCTGTCCTCTCACACAAATATTGTCCCACAGCGACATGACTAAAAATGAAATCTTATTAAGTCTTGTGCATCCTTTTGACGCCTAAACTTCATGCTTTTCTTTTGTTCATAAGGTTGTTTAATCCTTTTGGACCCTGCTTGCTTTTCAGCACCATCCCAATTTTCCCCAGACTCTAAAATCCTATCATTCCTATGTCAATCAATATGAAGAAAAGGATCCTTAAGCCTTCCGTGTCACTATGCCTCTGCCTCTCAGCATAACCTGTTTGTTTAGCTGAAATATACTTCCTCCGTCCCTAAAAGATTGTCTTGTTGTACATTTTGCAATTATTAAGGAAGAGCTTCACCTTCTTGTACCTTAGTAGATTTGCACTAACATTCATGCCTAAGTTTAGAAATGGGACATACTTTTTGGGACAAGTCAAAATGGCAAATGAGACAATCTTTCAGGGACGGAGGGAGTATATGTTTATACTCCCTCCGTCCCATTATACTTGACACCCAAGGGGTGGGTTCAAAAACCAAGGAAAAAGAATAAAATAAAAAAAATGTGTGGTGAAAAATGAAGAGAGAGAATGAGTGGGGTAAATAGTAGTGTTGGTTGAATAAATGTGTGGTAGAAAATGAAGAGAGAGAATGAGTGGTGGGGTAGAGTGAATATAAAAATATAAAAACTTGGTTATTTTTGGAAGGTGTCAAGTATAGTGGGACGGCCCAAAATGAAAAGAAGTGTCAAGTATAGTGGGACGGAGGGAGTATATAATACTCCGTATTCTGTAATACTCCCTCCGTCCCACTCCAAGTGTCACTTTTTACCCAAAATGGCGTCCCGTTTAAAGTGTCTCCTTTCCTAAAAAGGAAATGTTTTATTAATATTCTATTATCTCATCCACTATTTCCTCCACTAATTCTCTCTCCTCTACACTCACAACACTTTTTAAATTCACTATTTCCTCCACTAATTCTCTCTCCTATTTTCAAATTACACTCACAATATTTTTTCTTCCCTCTTTTTTCCTTAATTTGCGTGCCACCCCTAAAAGGGTGACACTCTTGGTGGGACGGAGGGAGTATGTAAAAGGAAAAAAAGATAAGAGGTATAGGAGTATATATATATACTCCCTCCGTCCCAGCGAAAGAGCCATTTATTTCCTTTTTGGGCGTCCCATTTAAAAAGCCACTTTCCCAAAAAGGAAACCTTAAATCACTATTCTCTCCACTCATTCTCTCTCCTACTTTACTTTTACACTCACAACATTATCTTTCTTACATCACCTCCCACTTATTCTCTCTCCTATTTAATTTTTCATACTCACAACATTTAAACTTTTTCTCTTTCCTACATCACATTTCTTATTTTGCGTGTCGGACAAATTTACCGACTCTTTCGCTGGGACGGAGGGAGTATATATTTACAAGCTCAAAGGAAGTTAAGTACAGTATTGATAGGTTCATATGCCTTCCCTAGAAAACAAATATAGCACTCCAATGCGCGCATTCCTCGGAGCATACCATAAAGTTGAATTTTTTTGCTCAGCCCGTATAGATAACGATCAAATATAACTCAGCCAACCAAGGACGTTATAGTAAATTAGATTCATTGCAACATGATAAGGTACCAATTCGTATAAAGAGTTACATATTTTTCTATCATTGACCTTTCATCTGCGCAATGGGAAGACCGGACCAATACAAAGAAGACGATAAGAGAAAACAATATACCTCAAGGAAGTCGAGTCTGCTTATATTTACATTGGGCAAAGAAATTCACCGCTAGCTTCTATGTCTTCAAAATCTGCATCGTCCAGATCATCAAGGTCCATACTGTCTCCCACCGTTTGATCTCCAACACTGATCCCCTCCGGATTTGATCTTGCTTCTTGTACTATCGACAATACTTCACCAATGCTTTGGGATGTGTCATTTATATCAGTGCTTTGAGAGCTTCCTCCCTCCTGCAATTCTATAGGCAAGTTTTTCAAGAACCATGGATGCTTTTTAATCTCTGCAATGGTTATTCTCTGCCAAAAAAAAAAAAAGTAAATTCAACCATAAATGTGGAATTTGCTGATAGAACATCGATGATATGTAAAATTCATGCAAGACGAGAAACCTTATTACCTTTTCTGGATTTGCAACGAATATCTTATACAGAAGATGTCTACATTCCACTGAAATTTGAATAGATTCTGGGATTGAGTAGTTGACACTAAGTATCCGCTGCCATAAACAAAATTAATCCAATTAAGCTTCATTTTTTTCTCTTAACATTGACTACGTTATTGTATGACTCACACAAATAGTGGTTCTGAAATTTGTAGGATCCGCTGGATCTCCAAACGGATAAGCCCCAACAAGCATCACGTACAGAGTTACCCCACAAGACCAAACATCTGCAAGCTATAGTTCTTGATGGTTAGAAATTTATTTAAAAAGAAATTGGTAGTTCAGAAAACACGGTATCAATAAAAAAATGAAAAAAAAAAAACAAATACAAAAATGAAATAGCACCTTCCCATCATATTCTTTTCGGGAGAAGACTTCAGGAGCAATGTAAGCTGGTGTTCCAACAGTCGACTTAGGTTGAGAATGAAAGATAGATGACTGCAAAATAACCAACCAATCTGTAATCAGAACTTCACTTAATTCATAGGATGCCCAGATTACAGAAGGAAAAAAATTCAATAATACATGAGTTGATTACCTTGGAGTAACCAAAATCACATATTTTAACATGTGGTGCCACACTTCCATCTAATAACGTATTTTCCAGTTTAAGATCTCTATGACAAATTTCCTGTCATACGGATCTTTTAAATACAGTACTATAAACACAGATGATAAAGTTAACCGCAAAGAATGGATTAAAATTTATAAGTTCTAACCATTGAATGACAGTAACTGACTCCTGATATCAGCTGCTGGAAGAAAAATCTTGCCTGTTCCAAATAAGCAAAAATAACAACGGTATCAGCTACATATAGTGGGAGCTTCAGTAGCACCAGATTGCCTAGGAACAACAGTATCATCTACGAGAATCTCTATATTATGTTTGACAGAGAGTACAGAGAGTATATGCATTTTTGAAGCTCCTCAGCGTGTATTTAACTATTTTCAATATCACACACACACAACTTGCCTCGTCTTCGCTGAATCTGCCAGCGTTACATATCCGCTGGAAAAGTTCACCTCCAGCAGCATATTCCATTACTATTGCTAGATGGGTTGGTGTTAATAAGACCTGAAAGACAGCCTCAAACCGGATTATCATCAAACCGAAAATATTCAATTCCAGTAAACAAATTAGGGGCAACTAAGAACTTCAATTGCAAGTTGCATTTAACTACTCCCTCCATCCCATATCTATATCCCACTTTCCTTTGTCATCCAACCCAAAATAAATATCTCATTTCTAAATAGGAAAATAGTCGTAGTGCACTTTTTAAAAACTACAAGTAACGTGCAAACAAGTTAAACAAATTACTTAAATGAGTTGACAATTCAAATGCGACATTTATAATTGGATGGGTGGGAGTATTTTACTACTAGTGCCGGTCTAGCTTAATCAAAAATCAAACTTGGCAGCAGCTGACTGGTTGTTCCTATACTAAACAATTCCAGATATGCATAGCACTATTTGTTTATTGACTACAGTATACATTAACACATCCTTGATAAAATCTAACATATTACAAAGTTAAATTGAAGAAAATGAAAGAAAAGGGGGGGGGGGGGGAGAGAGAGCTTACTAACCTCTTTGAATCGGATGATATTAGGGTGCTTGAGTGATCTGTGATTGATGATTTCCCTCTGCACATGCTCATCAATCTGCTCATGTTTAACAAGTCAATAAAACACAACAAATCATCACCAGCCTCTCTCTCTCTCTCTCTCTCTCTCTCTCTCTCTCACACACACACACACACACACACACAAAAGAAAAGAGAAGAGAAGAAAAGAAAAGAAAATTGAGAGATTGAATGAATAAAACCTTGTTGCCTCGCTCGATGAATTTGACAGCAAAGAAGTGAGTGGTGATCTTGTCTCTGACAAGCTTGGCAACCCCAAAATTACCAGACCCAATATCTTTCACAATCTCATACCTCTCCATTGATTGATAGATAATCGATGAATGAATTCCCTCTCTCTCTGTTTTCCTTTCTTTCTTTCTGGGTAAGCTTTGTTGCCCAATACGGGAGTAGGTAGGTTGACTAGTAGTGAAGAAGAGGAGGGTATTAATTTCAATGAGGGATCCCTCCCTTTGAATTTCAAGACAGCCCCATATCTATTAAAGGAGGAGAAGTAGAGTTTGATCACTTTTGCCCTTTGGACTAAACGACATAATATCCCTCCCCTCCAATTTGTACGCTTGTTTCTGTGTCTCTGTTTTACTTTTGACAATGAATTTCGGAGATTCTTGAACCTATGCGTTGGCGCATGTTTTTAAGTTAGAGGAATCCCACGTACATCGAAGATTAAACCTTTTAGAGCAAATACGGATTCAAAATTTAGGGGTATTTGCACTTTATAATCCAATTTTTCATTTTTCATTATAAGGAGTCTAAAATCGTTAATAGTTGACAGTTAATTGCTTTTATATGAGAATGTTAGATTATTTTCGTTAAATCATCACGTATCATTCATCACGTGACTTTTAACCGATGATATTTTGGTCATTTCAATTACATTTTTTCAGTTTAATCTTTAAGTTTAGTTCTTTAAATTTCAACTACAACTTAAAATCCCCTACACCAATATGATATTTTATAATCAATCCTTCTAATTACTTTCTAAATCATCACCATATTTATAACCAATCTGAGATCTGTTTTGTGTGATGTAGCTATTGATTTGCTGAAACATATTAAAAAATTGTTGAATTTGGTCAAGTCAAATTTGAGTAATTGCAATTTTAATCTTTGAAAATATTCTTATTTCTTCAATCATCTCAAAAAGAAAATAGATACTTTCATGAATTTGATTAAAATCGCCTATGATATAATAGTAAGAGTTTTATTTATGTATAGGGTATACTCCCTCCATTCCGGTCCATGCTTCACCATTTTGGTGAAGTACGCAAATTAAGAAAGCAATATATATATTCAAAAATAATGGGGGTGAGAGAAGGGTTGTGAGAGGGAAGAAGTGAGTGGATATGATAAGTGGGGTCCAAATTTAAATGTGTGAGAGGGAAAAGTTAGTGGGTATAATAGAATATTAATAAACCAATTCCATTTTATGAAAAGTGAAGCTTCTACCGGAACACCAATTTGGGTAAAAGGTGAAGCTTCGGGCGGGACGGAGGGAGTATAATTTTTCAGAAAATTTTGGGAAAAACTAGTTTTCCCCAAATATTATAAAAAATCTTGTTTTTAATTTAAAAAAACCGATACATGAATTTTAAACCAAACTAACCCGACTTTTTAAACCGGTCATTAAACCGATTTTTAAAATAAAACAAAATTTTTTATAATATTTGGGAGAAACTAGTTTCTCCCAAAACCAACTCATAATTTTTTGACTTCAATGCATCACATCATTTACGCATCACATCATTAAATTAATTAATTGAATCTTCAAACTATTCTCGACTATGACAAATAAAAAAATAAAAATAAAAATAATTCCAATGTATCATATGCAACTATGATATGTATATTTTAAGTAAAACAAGTTTAAATTAAATACACCAACAAAGAGTAATAAAGAGTAATGAGAAGATTTTTCACAAATACTCAATCAAAATACAACAACTACTAAATAAATTATCAGCGCCTAACAATCTATCGACCATTGTTTTGGCTTCTCTACAAACATTCTCGATCAGGAACAAAAGACTTTTACCAAAACCTACATTTGTCGTCTCTTTACATTAATATGAGACGAACGAATATCACTCCAAATATAATTTGAAAACCGCATTATATTGCCATTTAAAAAAGTCCACTTTCGAACAAGATTTGGCGTTGAAAACTCGATAAATCAAAACATTCAAGTCGGCCATAAATCGACAACCAAACTTCTCAAGCATAACAAGATATAGACAACTGCGGATTGCGAAAATCTAATCCATTATTTTCTTCATTCGACATCTTTAGACTTGATTGTTGGAACATAATGATCCATAAACCAAAAACCGTCTCATATCTAGATTAAGAAGAGAGAAGGAAGATGAGCGAAAACATGTACCTAATGATTTCATTGTGTTGTTCTTCAAACAATGACTGAAGAAATGAATGAAAATGGTGTAGATCTTCTAAGTAATGAGTGCCCTTAATTCTCTTGTCTTTGATATACTTTATGAATGAGAATATGAAATCAATCAATCTTAATTGGATTCATAGGCTGATGGAAAGACCTTTATAAAGGAATTCAAGAGGCACCTTACTTAGGGACTACACCTATTGATGAATAAGGAATTACCATTATGCCCATCATTTAATGGTAGTCTTATTCTATGAAATTCTACACATTATGTTATACCCTATACTTTATACCAAACATTATAATATTGATTACTATTTTATTAAGTACTTTCACTAATAATACATGTCTTATAATCCATGTTCTAACAATCTCCCACTTGAATTATAATAACATATATTCATACTTAATAAAATCATTCAATCATATTTATAACACAAATAACAACCCTTATGTGCACTTTGTTGTCATTCGAAACCAATTTCGTCCATTTAGTCATATAAGTATAAGGACTAATGGGGAAGTCATTGTAATTAATTCGCAACTCATCCAACAATAATCACATATATATATATCTGACTAAACGACATAGATCAAAGTATAGATGTGTAGCATAGATTACTAATTGAATGTGTATCTCCATACATATTCTACCAACTAGTCCTCCTTAACCAAATGAGATCAATCTATGAGATAAGCATGAACAAGTAATTGATGAAATAAACTTTCAAACTTTCATTATGTTATCAAAATTTGTTACACCCATATGAGCAACATGATCGTGAAACACTAAAGGAGATAACGCCTTAGTAAATGGATTCGCACACATAGAGTTTGTACCAATAAGTTCTATTTCTATTTGTTCATTTTGTACTCTTTCTCTTACAACAAGATACTTGATGTCTATGTGCTTTGACCTAGACGAACTTTTATTGTTGTTAGAATACAAGACTGCGGCCCTATTGTCACAATATATCTTGAGTGGTCTCTTGATAGTATCGACGATGCGGAGTTTCTCAATAAAGTTACGCAGCCATACAACTTGTTTGGATGCTTCATAGCAAGCAACAAATTCGGCTTCCATGGTAGAGGAAGTAACGAGCGTTTGCTTTGCACTTCTCCAAGATATTGCTCCACCGGCTAATGTGAAGACGTAACCTGAAGTCGATTTACGACTATCTTGGCATCCAGCAAAATCGGAGTCAGAAAACCCAATGATCTCAAGATGATCCGATTTTGTATACTTAAGCATGTAGTCCTTGGTGTTTTGTAAATAACGCATCACTCTTTTGGCTGCAACCCAATGTTCTTTACCCGGATTACTTTGATATTTACCAAGCATTCCAACTATAAATGCTATGTCCGGACGTGTGCAAACTTGTGCATATATTATACTTCCAACTGCTGATGCATACAGGACATTTTCCATAGATTTGGATTCAAATCATTCTTAGGACATTGTTTGAGACTAAATTTGTCACCTTTAGAAACAGGGGTGTCAAGTGGTTTATAATTTTGCATGCTAAACCTTTGTAAGATTTCTCAATATAGCTCTTTTGTGATAATCCCAAAATTTCACGTGAGCGATCACGGTAAATTTGGATTCCTAATACAAAGGAGACTTCACCAAGATCTTTCATTTCAAATTTGTTTGAAAGAAATTTCTTAGTTTCCTTTAAAAGATTAATGTCATTACTAGCAAGCAAAATATCATTCATATATAAGATCAAAAATATAAATTTACTCCCACTGAACTTATGGTACACACAATCCTCGGCAAGATTCGTTTCAAAACCAAATGAAAGAATTACTTGATTGAATTTGAGGTACCATTGACGAGAGGCTTGTTTGAGTCCATAAATGGATTTCTTTAATTTACAAACTAATTGATTAGTTTGATCTGAATCAGTCACCATTTTTGGTTTCCTCATACAGATGGTTTCCTCAATGTCTCCATTGAGAAAAGCCGTCTTAACATCCATTTTATGAAGCTCAAGATCATAATGTGTCACTAATGACATAATGATCCTAAAAGAGTTTTTAGAAGATACCGGAGAAAATGTTTCTTTATAATCAATGCCTTCCTTTTGAGTAAATTATTTAGCAACAAGACGTGCCTTATATCTTTCCACATTACCTTGCGAATCCCTTTTGGTTTTAAATATCCATTTACAACCAATAGGTTTTACACCTTCAGGCAATGAGACAAGATTCCAAACGTCATTGTCTTTCATTGATTTTAACTCCTCATTAACGGCATTGATCCACTTATGAGAATTAGGACTATTAATGGCTTCATGGAAGGTGATTGGTTCATCTCCCACTAAACCTAAGGTGTCCTCATTCTCCGCAAGATACACATCATAAATATCCGGAATAGCACTTCTTCTTTCTCTAGTAGATCTTCTTAAGGGCACCGGTTCATTCTCATTTTGAGGTTGTTGAATTTTCTCATGTTCAACATTTCCATGTTGTTCATTATTTACGGGAGCCTCTATATCATTTTGAATTGTATGTTCTTGTTGAATTTCAGGTGCAATTACTTGATTTCCAACGGGAACTAAAGTTGGAGGAATATAGAGTGGTTCCTCTAACTCTTCAAATTCAAAATCATTACTTTTTCTCCCACTAAATTCAACATCCTCAAAGAACCTAGCATTGCTAGTCTCGAAAAAGGTTCTAATTTTCGGGTCATAAAATTTATATCCCCTAGATCTTTGAGAGTATCCTACAAAGTAACTACTAATAGTCTTAACGTCCAACTTTCCTTCGTTAGGTCTATAAGGCCTAGCTTCGACTGGACAACCCCAAACATGAAGATGATTTAAGGACAGTTTCTTGCCTGTCCATAACTCATAAGGGATTTTGTCAGTAGCTTTTGAAGGAGCTCTATTAAGGAGGTAAATTGCGGTTTTCAGTGCATCGCCCCATAATGAGTGAGGTAAAGAAGTACAAGAAATCATACTTCTTACCATATCCTTAAGGGTTCTATTCCGTCTCTCAGCTACACCATTCATATTGGGTTTCCCCGACATGGTGTAGTGAGGGACAATCCCACACTCTTCCAAATAGCGAGCAAAAGGACCTGGACGTTGTTCACCTGAACCGTCATTCCGACCATAATATTCACCACCACGATCGGATCTAACGTTCTTAATAGTCATCCCAAGTTGTTTTTCAACTTCGGTCTTATAAGACTTGAAAACTTTCAGTGATTGAGATTTCTCATGAAGTAGGTAGATGTATCCATAACGAGAGTAATCATCTATGAACGTTATGAAGTATGTTTGACCATTCCGTGAAGGGGTAGTGAATGGTCCACATATATCCGTATGGATAAGTTCTAATAGATTATTCGCTCTCAATGATTCAGTACCTTTTGTGTTTGTAAATTTTGCCTTTAATGCACTCAATGCAAAAGTCCCTTTCCGGAGTATCAAATTTGTTAAGTATTTCCTCGGACACAAGCTTGTCAACTCTCCTTTTGGAGATATGACCTAAATGCCTATGCCAAAAGGTATAAGAATTTAGACTTGAAAACTTTCGCTTAGTACCTCTGGTTTCATTATTATGGAACTCATTAATAGTATTTACTGTTTGAAGTAAATATAAATTGTCATTGTAAGATAAAGTACTAATACCGACAACTTTGGAATTGAAAATAAGATGACATTTATTATTACCAAATGAACAGGAATAACATTCCCGATCTAATACTGTGATTGATATCAAATTCCGCCTAAAGGACGGTACAATAAATGTATTATTTAATACAAAATAATAATCGGTACTTAACAATAACCTAAATGTCCCAATGCCTATAACTTCCACCGAATTCCCAGCTCCTATATAGATAAATCTTTCATCTTCGCTAGGGCTTCGGTAGTTCAGGCAACCCTGTATAGACATACTAATGTGAGTTGTTGCACCAGAGTCCAACCACCACGTATTTGCGGGAATTGAAACCAAATTAGCCTCAGTATAAACAAGACCAAATGAAATACCTTTCTTAATTCGCCATTCGCGATATTTAGGACAGTCAGGCTTCATGTGATTGAGTTCCTTGCAAAAGAAGCACTTGTTGTCCTTACGATCATTAAATGATCCCTTACGCTTCTTGTTGCTTCCAACCGCAATCTCCTTCCCTCTTCTCTTAGTCCCATGAGAAGAGGCAGATGCCAAATGAGCACTTTCCGGCTTGGATTGTTTCAACCTAACTTCCTCTTGTGTCACATGTGAAATTAATTCATCAATGTTTCACTTGTCTTTTTGACAATTATAGGTCACTTCAAAGTGACCAAACTGAGGAGAAAGAGAGATCAAAACTAAGTGCACGAGCAAATCTTCCGAAATCTCTAACTTAAGTGCCCTTAGTTTTGTTGACAAATGTAACATCTCCATAATATACTCACGGAGATTTCCGTTTCCCTTATACCTCATGAAAACAAGTTTCCTCAAGGAAGCACTTGTATCCGACTTTTCGCTTTTGGTGAAACGTCCTTCAAGGGTCTCCAGAAATACCTTAGCACCAATATTCTCGGAGACAATGTTCAAGAATGTCTCTGGGACAGCATTTTTCATTATCATTAGACTTACGCGGTTGGAACGGTTCCACTTCTCTAGACTAGAGCGTTGTTCCTTAGTGCTCTCGTCTGTTAGAGGAGCAGGACTTGGTTCCCTTAATGCAAGGTCTATGTCCATACATCCCAAGATCATAGTGATTTTGTTTTTCCATATTTTAAAATTGGTCCCGTTGAGCATTGGAATTTTACTCATAGCAATTGTGATAGAAGTAGCATTTATCAAATCTGGAGCAAGAACAAGAATGAAACACAAAACATGTATAAGGTTCTACACAATGAATAAAGTGATTAACTATATCAATGAATCCCATCAAAAAGATAATTAACATGACATCAAACTAATCTTTGAATTGCGAATTAACTCATAATTTAATTTATCTTAGGGTAATAAATGACATAAACAACACATTTTAAATACTTGCCTTCCTTTAGGCCGGTTCAAGTATAAAAAATGTCCTAACATTTAATGTATTTGTTACCCGGCAATAAAGAATATAAACAACTCATTTTAAATACCCGCCTTCCTTTGGGATGGTTCAAAGTATTCAAAATTACCAAACGTTTTATTCAATTATCACCCCATGAATGCAAATATTTAGTCAATAACAAGATCTCCTTTGGGAAATTCATGTTACCACATATTAATATAAACATTCATCACTTTACAATTTTGTATCTAAACAACGTAAATCACTTTGGCGACAATATTGTTTAGAAATGAATGAAATTGTTAAGCATATAATTAATCACACTTTAGGGCACAAATTAATGTATACTTTACTCAAATAATGAATGAAAATTGATCAAAATAGCAAAATATTGAAAAATATGAAAATCTGGCCAAAATAAGTCGTGCTCGGCCGAGTCAAGGAAAGTGCTTGGCCGAGCAAAAGACTCCAGAAAATACCAAATAAGTCGTGCTCGGCCGAGTCAAGGAAAGTGCTCGGCCGAGCAAAAGACTCCAGAGAACACCCCTTTCGTCTCCCTTGCGCTCGGCTGAGTCCTTAGGGGTGCTCGGCCGAGCATCATGACCGTTGGATGCCGCCTTTTCAAAAAAAAATTCAAACGTTGTGCTGATAAAAATGGGGTGCTCGGTCGAGTCAAGGGGTATGCTCGGGCGAGCAGATCCTGAACGTCAAATTTTCTAGATTTTGACTATCAATTCTTAACTTAATGTTGAATCAATATTCAGTCAAAGCAAGTAGATCCGCATACTCACAACACATTTTTAAATGCGTGGCTATGCATTTGAACAAACTCACAACGCATCCAATGATGGTGGCTATGTTCAAATTGGGATAATCTTACATTAAGAATTGAAAGCCTTTTGAGTAAAACCAAAATTTTTATAATTAAAATTTAACACAATACTCTAGAAACCTAATTAGAGAAACATATATAACACATTCAAGAACACATGATAAACATGAAATCTTTTCAAGAATTTAAAAGCATAATAAAACATGAAGGCTTTTCATAATACTCAAACTTGATCTAGAATATGAGTAGGCTCTGATACCAATTGTTGGAACATAATGATCCATAAACCAAAAATCGTCTCATATCTAGATTAAGAAGAGAGAAGGAAGAGGAGCAGAAGCATGTACCTGATCATTCCATTGTGTTGTTCTTCAAACAATGACTGAAGAAATGGATGAAGATGGTGTAGATCTTCTAAGTGATGAGTGCCCTTAATTTCTTGTCTTTGATATACTTTATGAATGAGAATATGAAATCAATCAATCTTAATTGGATTCATAGGCTGATGGAAAGGCCTTTATAAAGTAATCCAAGAGGCACCTTACTTAGGAACTACACTTATTGATGAATAAGGAATTACCATTATGTCCATCATTTAATGGTAGTCTTATTTTATGGAATTCTACACATTATGTTATATCCTATACTTTATACCAAACATTATAATATTGATTACTATTTTATTAATTACTTTCACTAATAATATATGTCTTATAATCCATGTTCTAACATTGATAATATAATTTCCATAAAACAAGAACAATCAAATATGAAAATCTATGACTCTCAACTAGCAGAGGAAACGAGGGCTCTCAACTTGGAGAGAAACAAGAGCTCTCAACTAGGAAAGAGAGATCTAATGATGATAGAAATTGCCGATACACAAACACTGTTTACAAAGAACAAAATGAAATCCTAATCAAAAGCCAAATTTGAAGAAATAAAAAACTAGATCTAAAAACTAAATCCCTAATTTCACATTTATTAATTGGTAATTTTACCATTAAAAATGTGAAATTTGAGATTTTACAAATTATTAAAATCAAAAGAAAAAGAATTGAAGAGAACAAGGAAGAAGAAACAGAAATGTAAAATCTTGATATAAATTGTTTAAACTCGATCCGAAAGATTAAAAATTTAGTTCAATTGGTAACTTTACATGATATTAGTGTGCAAGGTCCCGGATTCGATTCCACCGGCTTTCAGTATTACTCATATTTATGTGTGCGAAAATTGCACTATATTGGCATGCTAAAAAATGTGACATATTTGTAATGTCTACACGTGTGGGTCGAGTCACCTGTGAGTAGAGCTGTTAATTTGGGTTGAGCCCGTCGGGCCAGCCCGCCCCGCCATGCAATAGGGGTAGGTTGGGTTGACGTATTTCCATCCCGCCGGGAATTTGGGTCAGCCCGCCCTGCCCCGCTTAGTGGCGGGTTTTGGCGGGTTGGGTCCGCCCCGCCAGCCCGTATTGACATCTCTAGTTTTCACTGTCGTGTGGCAGGTTGATGCAACTCTGGATCTAAGTCACACACAAAACATTGGGAGAATGATCAAAACTCACTTACACTTACAGGTATCCTCTTGTGATCAAAGTGTTGTCTTTTACATTTGATGAATATTTTTATGCTTAAGTTCATAATACCTTAGAAGTCTTGAAGAATTTCTTCAGTGATGGATTCCCCGGTTAAACAAGAGAAAGTTAGTGAGATCATACTCAATGGTGTTATGACTCTCGAGAGCAATCTGACACCCTACTTTCTGTAATGAATAAAAAAGATTTTATACAAGTAGTATAAGTTGGTTCTTATTTTGTGATAATCATACCTACTCATGTTACTTGGGCACATTATTCTTTTTTAAGTGCCTTTGCGAGTGATGACAGAAGACCAGCTTATGCAGTCGATAGGAATTCAAATACTGTCTATTGCAATTTTTTGAAACTTGCACTTGTGTAAGAAAAAAGAATACATTTTCTCCTAGTTCGTGATAAAATTTCATTTATTGGCTTGCCCGCATTGGCCCGCCTGACCCATCAATCCAAGGTGGGTTGAGTTGGGTTGACATATTTCTAGCCCGTCAGGAATTTGGTCCCCCGCCCGCCAGCACGTATTGACAGCTCTACCCGTGAGGGAGAAAGTGAAAAATTGATATATATTGTTGAACCCCAATACCGTTAAATCAAGTGATAACTCTAAAAGATCAACTTCCCACTTAAATTCCTATTATATGTATTAGAGCACTCGCAATGATAAAATGTATTTTGATAGCTTTTCTCGATCCCTATGTTTTATATTGACTAAAATTATAAGAATTTCTATTTGCACAATAAAAATTCTAATGACACAATCTTTTTTTTGTTTTCCGTGATTACGGAAAAAATGAGATAAATGATGTAATCATTACTCCCTACATTACTTATTATTTTATAGGGTTCTCATGGTAAGGATGGTAATTATTATTTTGACTTGTGAGACCACTCTTATATATAAAAGTACATCCATATTATTCTTTATATAAGAATTTGATTGAGACTTCACTTGTTTTATACATTTAGTTTTTTTTATAAATAATATTAATACTTTTAATTTTACTGTAAAATAAATTTAAACTGAAAAATATACATTTCTAAAAACAACACAAAAAGCACCACTTTTTCGATAAAAAAAACAGTGATTTTTTATAACAAAACATAGGGTGGGGCTATCTCCAATACAAATATACTTATCTACTACATTCAATAAATATTATTGAATTATGTAGCATATGAACACTATTGCCCTTAAAAACATATTATTTCAATATGGATTTTTTTTTGAATGTTTACCACTTGTTTTGTTTTTCTAATTTAGTTTTTTTTTTCTGTTTATGATTTGCCAAATAAATATATTAACCACGCCTAAAAATAATCTATATGCATAAAAAATAAATATCTAGAAGAAATCAATCTTTGTTCCGTTTTGTTTTTGCTTGCCTTTAGACCATCTCCAGCAGTTTACTCCAAATTTTACTCCAAAACACCAAATTGGTGCAATTTCAGCACCAAATATCTCACACCATCTCCAGCAGCTTACTCCAAATTTTGCACCAAATAAAAATCTTTTCAGTATATGCTTGTTATTTCATTTAATTAAAAGATTTTTTCATTAATCTTATTTAATATTATTCAAATTACATTATATTAAATAGTATGCCATAAAATTTAAATTAGACAATTAATAACTATAAATAAATAAATTGAAGATAAAAATAAAAATTTATTAAAAGAAACATTAAAATAGATAATTAAAACAAAATGCTTAAAAATACAATTTAAACAGAAAATTAAGTTACATGACAATAGTAAATGATAAACACCACTTTCTTTTCCTCATCAATTATCCTAGCAAGAGAGAGAAACAGATCAATATCCACGGCAAGAGAGAGAAACAGAGAAAGAGAGAGAGAGACGGCGAATCCATTGCTTCTCCGCCGCCGCCATAGCCAACGCCACCGCCACCGCCACCACCAAGGTAATCTCCTTCTCCTTCCCCTTCCCCTTCTAATTACAGATTTCGTTGGTAATTAAAAAAGAAAAAGAAAAAGAAATAAAATTAGGATGGCGCAAAGGATTTTGGTGCGCCAAATTTGGCGCAAGTAAGGGGCGACGCTAAAATGGCGTGGAAGATGACGTCGTTGCTGGAGCTCTATTTTACGCCAATTTGGCGATGGCGTCGGTATTTGACGCAGTGCTGGAGATGGTCTTACAAAAAGAAGAAATAAAAATCATACTACTTATTACTTATAAGAACATCCATTAGTAATTAAAATTTTCAAACTATGCAAATAAGTTAATGACTCCTTAATATTTCAAGTATTATTGACATTTTATCTAATTTTTGTTTAAATTTATATTTCTCTCTTTAAAAGTTTGAAAAAAAAAGTAATGAATGTTATGAAATATTTAACCGTCCCGAAAAAAAAATCCTATTAGGCATATCAACTTTTTATGAACCATAATATCCTTACTTGTTTATTTCAAAAAAGATTTTTTTTTTTTTGGTGATTTGCCAAAAAAATATTTTAAAATAGGACAATGAGTTATTGGGTTAATGATATTAAAGAAAAATATGACATCTTTTATTTTTAACCTTCAATTTATTAACTTATGTCTAATTCTCATTATTTTTGCTATAAAAACAGGTGCAAAAGCTACAATATGTGCATGTCACCAATGAAGCCGGGATATCAAGGGATGAGGAGCAACAGCTTCAGGCGTGTCCGTCCCGACTTAAGGTTCGAAGGTTGGTCAGAGATACGCTCATACATGTCAGGGAGCAACGACTTGAGACTGAAGCACCTTCAGCACCAGTTGATCGCGTTCAGGGGGTGACACCTTGACAGCGTCGGGTGATAATCCACCTAGACATATTAGCCTACGATTTTTCACTCGCTAGTATATTCAGGAATAGTTTCAAAGAGTTAAACTCGTGTAGAGAGTTTCATGAAATTGGTCATTCTCGACAATAGTTTCAAAGATTTATCATTTTGAAATTTTTTAATTTAAAAAAGAATTATTTGAAAAAAAGTCAAGCATTTGCAATTAATAGCCCCAAGTTGCTAGTAGTAAACATAGGGTGAGCCATACTTTCAAACTTCAAGATAAATATTGATAAATTTTTAGAATATGGAAATTTTTTGCACATTATTTTAATAAAAAATGTGTAAATAGCAGGGCCCATTTTTTTAGTTTCCTAAATATTATTACAAAAAGAAAAGTAATTCATTCCATGTGAAAGCATAAATTACTAAAAAAATATTGAAATTAAAATTATTACTACTACTCTCATTAAATTCGTTCTATGTGAAAGTCTAAATTATTAGAAAAAAATATTGCAATCAAAATTATTGTATCTATACTTTAGTTTTATTTTTGGTTTTTCCTAAATATTATTAAAAAAATTATTTCAAGTAAAAGTCTAAATCACTAGATAAATATTGAAATCAAAACTATTACTACTCCTCCTCCCATTAAATTCAATCTGACATACTACTCCACTTTAACATGAAAAAAAGTATTTTTATTTTTACATGAATTAAAAAAATAAAATTCTAGGTTGCTTACACATTTTTTAATAAAAAAAATTGTGCAAATAGTAGCACCCGTGACTTTCACATGTCACATCTTCATACGATCAACAAATAAAAACTTAAAACCTTTTCCACAATGATAAAGCTTTTTTTTTCTAACATGGAGAATTAACGAAAATTAATTCAAATATTCATTAAAAGAGTTTTTTGAGAGCTTTTCTCTAAAGAATTGCATGAGTTTTTTAAATAACTTACACAATAGCAAAAAGCTCCCAAAAAACTCTCATTCTCAATGTTCCTAAAAACTTCTCACATTTATTCACAATGACAAAAGCTCCTTTCTTAACTTGTACATATAACAGAAATGAGCAATAGCTAATTGTTTATATAGATAATTGGTGAAAATGAATGATAAAATCACAAAATTTAGCTTTTTACAGAAAGACCTATTTTATATAGTAAAGAGTTCTTTATAAAAAAAATGATGGTAAAACCTTAAAAAATAATTTTCTGTTTTGTTGTATTACAATAATTGAAAAATGAAATATAACAAAATTAGTATTCAAAACTTAGGGGAAATTTGATGTTAAATTTTCACAATTTAGAATTCAAATTTATCAAAGTTAGTTAGTTAAGATTTTTTATTTCTTTTTTGATAAAATGCTAAAAAAAAATTAGTAAATTATACGTGTCTTGCGCACATAACCTATTTTGGATGCCAAAGATATCAAGCTCAATCGGCACCGAATATCTCTTTTTCTACGAGAGAGATAAGGGGTTCATGCTCCATCAAATGCAATTTTTACCACTTTCAAGTTTCAAGTGTCATTGTGATAATAGATTAAGATACTTATTAATAAAACCCCTAATTTTTATTTAAACAAATCTATATAGGATATTTTAGCTACGTGATACTCCATCATCCCAAAACATATAAATTAGACATGTCTAAATAGAATCGGGAATCGACGGAATCGGCGGGTAAAATCGGAACCGAGAACCGGGAACCGCCGGAATCGGGAAACGAACGTAACCGGAAACCGGATTGAAATGGTTCGAATACGAATCCACCATATTGGGAATCGAGGAACCGGCGGAACCGGGAACCGGCGGTTTCGGAACCGGGAACCGGAAACTGGCGATTTATCAAGGTAAGTTAAATGTAATATTTAGCATTTATTTAGTATTTGTACTTGTAGTGTAGTGTTGTTTTATTTAAATTAGACTAGAATTTAGATAAATGTTGTAATATTTAGTGTCTTTACTGTCTTAAGAGGTTTGGATTTAAAAAAAAAAAAAGTTAGATGGTGATGGAACCGTTGGAACTGAAACCGAAACCGACGGATAGAACCGGGAACCGGATTAATATGGTTCGAATACGGTTTCGACTATTTGGGAATCGGGAACCGGCGGTTCCGGAACCGGGAACCGAAACCGAAACCGTTTGAACATGTCTAATATAAATAATAAATTTTCAAATTTGCTATTAACCAAAAATAAAATTGTAATTTTTTGATCATTCATTTTTTGGCAACGAAAATAAGCATGTTAGTGTTTCCTTTGTCTCTAAATAAATATCTAAATTTAAAAAAAATATGTAACAAAAATGAAAGTTTAAAAATGCAAAAATAAAATAAAAAATTATACATTTTTATCATTATAATATAATAAATATATACTTTCAAAATATTTTTTAAATAAATATTTAAAAAAATATATATATAGAAACAGAGGTAACAGTCGTTACAAGTTTAAATTAACGTAACTCGTATTGAGGTAAATCCAACGTGAGTAAGCTCAGTGGGGGTATTGATTGAAACAATTGCATACTTCCTTTTTCTGGGTTAAGCTTCATCATTTTGGTGAAGCATGCAAATTAAGAAAGTAATATATACTTCCGTCATCCCAAAATGTTTGTCTCATTTGACTTTTTTATTGAACTTTGACCACAAATTTATGAGAGATCAATCATGTTTATGAAATTTTAAAAGTTGTTGTTGATGATATTATTAATGGTGAATCAATAGAAATTTTTAAAATTTCATGAATATAATTAAATTGTCATATATTTATGGTCAAAGTTTAATAAAAAAAGTCAAATGGGACAAACATTTTGGGACGGAGGAAGTATATTCAAAAATAATGAGAATGAGAAAAGGGTTGTGAAAGAGAAGAAATGAATGTAAATGACAAGTGAGATCCATAATTTAATTATGTGAGAAAGAAAAATTAGTGAGTATAATAGAATATTAAAAAAAAAAATCCATTTTAGAAAATGTGAAACTTGTAACGAGACATCTTTTTGATAGTTGATGAAACTTAGGCTCCGTTTGTTTCGGCGTAAAACATTTTCCGGAAAACGTTTTCCGAAAAATGTTTTCCTGTAAAATGTTTTCCTGTAAAATGTTTTACGGAGGTAGAGCGTAAAATGTTTTACGGAGGAAGGGTGTAAAATGTTTTCGGGTGTTTGGTAAAACGACTCATATTTCACAAGGTGGCATACCCCACCTCCACCCCCCACCCACCCCCAATTTTTTTTTTTTTTTTTGTAACCACCCCACCCCCCCCTGCCTACACCCCCAAATTTTTTTTTGTAACCACCCCCTGCCTACCCCCAATTTTTTTATTTTGTAATCGCCCCCACCCCCCTACCCCACCCCGCCCCTCCCCCCAATTTTTTTGTAACACTTGCCCTTCTGCTACTGACCCCCTCCCCAAATTTTTTTTTGTAATCGCCCCCACACCCCCCTCAAAAAAAAAAAAAAAAAAAAAAATTTGGGGGGTGGCGATTACAAAAAAAAAAATTTTTGGGGGGGGTGGGGGGTGGGGCAGGGGAAGGGGGATTACAAAAAAAAATTGGGAGGGAGGGGGTGGGGTAGGCGAGGTGGGTGGGTGGTTTACAAAAAAAAATAAAAATTTGGGGGGTGGGGGTGGGTTGGCAGGGGTGATTGTATCGGGCGTAATATGAGTTGTACATTAAGGCGCCCATTTTCGGAAAATGTTACTTGGGACAGAGTCGGTAGGTCGTTTTATTTTGAAAGGGCGTAAAATGTTTTAGGAAAACGTTTTACGTAGGACAACCAGCAGGCGGAAAACGAGTTATTTTAGGAAAGCATTTTGGTAGCCGGCTTAAGCACCGTAAAACAGGTTATTTTCCGAAAAATATTTTTCAAAAAATATTTTCCGATGAAACAAACGGAGCCTTTGGAACGGATGAGGAAGTAAGTATATCAAAGATGCATGAACCGACAGACAGACAACTTACGAGAATGACCACCGCAAAAAGTTTAGAAATGGGGAGCCTTGGAAAGTGAGCTGACTGTTACACAACAGTCAACTTTTTGAGCCGTCCCTATTTTTTCTGACAAAATAAGCAAAAGACGCCACTGATTGGTGGGGTCTCTTCTCATTTGCTTTGGTTTTTAAGGTTTAACCCATCACAAGTTGCCAAATGTTTATTGAGACATCACAAACAGTACATGTAATGGTAATCTCTAGTAGTACAACACTTAAAAAAAAAAAAAAAAAAAAAAAAAAAATTTTTGGTCATTCAACTTACATATACTCCCTCCTTCCACATACTTACTTCACACTTTTTATTTTGGGCGTTCAAATACATACTCCCTCCGTCCCATTAAGCTTAAGAAAATTCCATTTTGCACGGGAATTAAGGAATATTATTATAGTATTAGGAGAGAGAATGAGTGGAAGAAGTGTTATGAGTGTGAAAAATTAAATAGGAGAGAGAATGAGTGGAGGGAATAGTAAATTATAATGTGTTGTGAGTATTAAAATAATGTAGGAGAGAGAATGAGTGGAGAGAATAGTAATTTAAGGTTTCCTTTTTGGAATTTCTTAAGACTTATGGGACGCCCAAAATGGAAAGTTTTCTTAAGACTTATGGGACAGAGGGAGTATTTCACACTTTGTTTTTTTACCTAAAATGAAAAAGAATCTTTACTATTCCCTCCACTCATTCTCTCTCCTACATTATTTTAATACTAACAACACCATTATAATTTATTATTCATTCCACTCATTTTCTCTCCTATTTTACTTTCACACTCACAACACTTTCAATATAATATTTCCTCCTTAATTTACGTGAAAACAGTAACTGTGAAGTTACTATGTGGACGGAGGGAGTATTAGAAATATAATATTGTCATAATATTATATTTTATATTATCAAATGCTTGTAAAAGTTTATGGTCGAGAATACATGATATTTTTTTAATTAAAAGTGAGGGTAAAATGAAAATGGTGGTATTTTTTTAATTAAAAGTGAGGGCAAAATGGGAAATGGACAACTTAGTGAGGGTAAAATGGAAAAAAAACTTTTGGCACTATTAATGTGAGGACCCCGACCCGGAACCTACACGTATCCCGAGCTGGAGCGTCCTCAAACTAACCCAAATTTTAATTCTATTTTAAAACCTTTTATTTAACTTCCAAACATAACATAACCATTTTCAAAATAAGTCTACACCTTATCACAATGGAGAAATAGTTGACTAACTTAGAAAGTACGAAACTGTTTAGTTACAAAAAGACATCGGTTATAACAATAAATGAAGATTTAATAATACAATTCCCTTAAATGATTTATACTAAAGTACACTTCCTATACCAATCTAAACAAACCCAACAATTCCCAAAATATAACCTCCGAACTCCTCACCGCCCTTACTTGGCCGGTCCACCTGTCTCGGAATCTAAAACAGTAAAGGGAGAGGGGTGAGAATAAATCTCAGCAAGCTATTATGAATGCAGCAATATGCCATATAAGATGCAACACATAACAGTTGCACATAACACGTTGGAAAAGCTGTAAACACCTTACATTACCTTGGTTTACCTTTTCCCGTCTGAACAGTAGTCGTACAACATTGGGTATAATAATACTCCAATCTTACGGTGGCTTAAGCAATACTCACGTCTTATAAGACCCGTTTTCAGGGAACCAAATAAGACAGAAGCAACTCTGTAAGGCTTTTGGCTCACTACGGATGCTATACCCCAAAGCTGTGGCCACGAAGGGGACGGTCGCAGTATAACATAATCCGATCACATTAGGTCACACTTCCATAATTGATCGTATTATGTTATACCCCCAAATGTCAGCTGACTCACACATAATCAAGCACATAATAGATACTTGAATAAATCCACAAAGGGGATAAACAACATAGCAACATGGTAAAATATACTCATGCTCAACCAACATCATAGTGCAACATTTCTTTAACACACTATGCGTAAATAAGCAATATAATCACATGGTAAAATATACTCATGTTCAACCAATAATCAGAGTGTAGCATTTATGTAACACGCTAAGCATAATACAATCCATGAATAAATACTCGGTAAGATAATGAGATATCATCAACCTATCTTACTTAGTCATTATACAATAATATATGATCTCTATAAGGATCCCAGTTAACTCTACCAAGTTGAAATCATTTCTGTTAAGTTACCAAACCAGGTTAACTAGCATTTTCCAAGTAACATTTAAAGTACTTCCCCAATTCCATTTTGATCACTTAGGATATTAATGTGTAGCCAAAGTATTCTACTTTAATCTAGGTTAAAGAGATTCTATTTCGGTTCGAGTTTGGTTAGGTTTAAACAGCTCTAAATTTGATGTGAAACACCGAGGCCGGGGCACGACTCGTCCCCAGGGCACGACTCGTGCCCATTGCACCTTCCTCGAGAATGCGTCGTCCCTACAAGGCACGACTTCCTTATAACCCTAGTCACGACTCGTCCCACACCTCAGGCACGACTCGTGCCACAGGGCACGACTCGTGACCTGAGCCCAGAATCAACATAGAAGCAGAAATCCTTCATCACTTACACCCATTTGTTCCCAACCAAGTTTCCTTTATTTTGTGTAAACCTAGAAAGCTTACTAACTTCATTTTTTCACATAATAAATCATTTTAAAACCCAAATGTGTTATAATTCTAAGTCATTTATCACATGATTCTCAAGAAACCAACTTTTCAACCAAGAGAGCTTTAATTTGTGAACTTAAAGGAAATTCTAACTTTATTAAATTCATTTTAACTCATTTAATCCCAAAGTATCATTTCCTAATTCTAAATCATTCTCACTTAGATTTCCATCCAATATACTACAAATTTTCAAGATTTCCATTTAATCCAATCCAACCCATTTACTTCTACTCTTTAACACTTCCAAGAACAACACCACTTTCTATAACACTAACATTTTCCTCAAATCCAAGAAGGCTTCCCCAAAGCATCAAATAGCCATTAGAACAACAATAACAACATTAAATATTCATGAACATTTAAAGAAGGGAAGGTCATAACAACTCACCTAGCAATTGTGAAGTGGATCAAAGATCTTCTTAGCTCAATGTGTTCCTCTCGACTCCACGAACCCAAAAGTACACCCGGATCGTCGATTGGAGAAGAATTGCATTAACTACCATTTTTGGAAGGAGAGAGTTGAAGATGGAGCTTCCATGGAAAATGGAAGAAGGAAGAATGAAGAAGAGGAAGAAGGAGGAGAGGAGTATAAATGTGGTAAGGAAAAGAGGGGGGGGGGGGCCGGTCCTTGGAGGGAGGGTTTTGGGGGATTTTGTCCCCCACTCAAAAATCCCCTACAACAAATCTTTCCCCAATTTAAAATAATTTTCCCAACCAACAACATTTTATTTGTCCATTTTATTACCACTCCATTCTAATACTTTATTTATTTCTAATTATTATTTTTCCCCTAGAACATTATTTATTTCTTTATCATTTTATTCTAATATAAGAAATTTAAAGATATAAAATAAACACATAAGGTTGATATTAATATTAAAAGTATATAATGTTATATTAAAATTGTGCCTAGGGTTAGGGTCGTTACACTCACTCCCCCTTAAAGAAAATTCGTCCCGAATTTGACTGTCACTTACCTACTAGATCAACCCGCCTTGATTACATGTATACTTTAGACTTCAATTCCCAAACAGTCCCTTCAATGCTGTGATTCTTCCCCAAGATTCTAATTCCATTAATGATACGATATTACAACTTAATTTTCCAAGAATACCTTACAGTATTACTAACCCGAATTTTCACGACCTCAATAAAATATACATAAATAAAAGTATTACAACTCATATAACCAAATTCATTAAATATTGCATTTAAAACCTTGAATACTCTATAAGCTGCTCCAAGCCAGTCTATAATTCAAATCACCAACCTTTTCTAAAGCTTCAAATGGATTAACGAACTTTGGCGCCAATTTACCTTAGGCCTTGCCTCTCCAAACTCACCCCAACAAATTAGAGATCGATATTTTCTTCCCAAACTATGCCTCATACGGTTTTATCTCAATGTTAGAATGATAACTACTATTATACGTGCTCAACCACGGTAACCATATGTCCTATTGACTACTAACATCCATTGTTCATGCCCGTAGCATATCATCAACCACAAGTAATGATTCCTCAACTTTTTACAAGGTTAAACTTAATAGTATTCCTACCTTCCCAAAAGGACCTTCCCGAACGATGTCTATCCAATCCATTTAATACTATAGGGTTCAATACAATCAAACTATCCCTAACATATGTGAGAACGTAATAATAACATCTCATCAAGCTATATATCTAACGAGTAGAAAATACAATTCAACTTTCTATAACAGACCAACATACCCTTCTTTACTTTCAATGTAACTCAATCACAATATCTGTAGTGATAATACTCTCAAGTTCAACCTAGAACTCTAAATATTTTAATAAACCTTCTAACGTCAACATTCTATTATCACCATTCAATGTTCCAATTATGTTCAGGCCTAGTGATAAATCAATATTCAAATCAAATGGTTGGCCGCCCACAATCTGAGCCGATCCAACTCCAATACAAAACCAAGTCTATCGCGACTTCCACATTAATAATTCCACAATTTATCAATTATTTCTCGGATCAAAACTTCTAATACAATAAATCACTATAGGGGAACTAGGTTGCTTTTCTACTTGCTTCTGTACGAACTATAACTTTAAAATAACCAATCTTTCGAAAATTTACAACATCTTTCAAAATTCCAAGGATAGATAAAATGAGATCAAATGAGACTCGAATGGTTTATTTATTTAAAAGCTGTCCCATACCAGTTTTAATTAACTAAACCACTCACACTTTTAAGAAATTTTCAAAAGATTGATAAGCTACCAAAAATAACTCGAGTGATTTAAGTATCTACAACCGTCCCATACCGGTAGTAGATAATTAAATTACTCATGATTTTTAATGCTCACGAAAACAGGTTTATTGGCCTTTTAAATCAAATTATCCCGAAGGGCACAAATACTTACACGAGAGGTCCAATATGAATTTCAAAGTTTTTAAAACACCTTTAAAACAATTTTAACAAAATATTCTTGGTTGACCTCTATTTATAGTGTAGCCACCACTCATACTATTTAGACTTAGTTAATTTCTCTATAAGAAACACAATCTCGCAATACTATTACTATCCCCGATAAATAACACTAAAACAATCATTAAGATTATAACCAGATAAATCATCCTCAATTCAATAATTCCTCTAGTTGAAAGTTCAACACTTTTTTTTAATTTGAGTCATCTATTCACCACCTTTGATATTGGTATTGTACTTAACAACAACATATTGTAAACATCTAGTTCCGATCAAATACCATAATTTCTAAATCGAAAATATAATCGGAATTCACATAGATCAATCATTCCCAAATTTCAATTAAACATTACGGTATAATCTAACTTAACTCTCCATAACCATCAACAACTTAAAATCCGTACAACGTCAATATCTTTCAAGCATCACACAAATCCCCCATATGATTCACGTAACTAAGTCGAACTATAGTATATAACCATCCTAAAGTATCTGTCTCCCAATAAGATTCATCCTCATTTTCTCGACTAATGATAATCAATTCCCAAACGAATCATATACCTATCTTACCAATTTACGAAGTTGACCCTATAAGTCACCAATAACTATATCTATTATACTTCTTCACATTTACCCTATTTACCTCTCCATAACTAGTACACAATCCATAAATCAAAACGGTCATACTAAATATAAATGTTGTCTTAAGTATATCCTTAAAGCAATTTTCCCTTTGAAATTGTAACACTCAGAAAATTCAACTAATAACCATTGAGTATCCTACTAGTTTCTAAAATCATTCATACAAATCGTCAACAAGTGCTAACGAATACTTATTCTTCACAGTTACCTATTTAAGATCTCTATAACCCTTTGATTAACCACCAAGTATCATCTTTCCTCAATATAGTACTAATTTACCTTACGGAGAGTCGCTAAGCTAATTATCTGCTTTATCAAATACTTTCTCAAGATGAATCATCAAGTCCATCATCTCAATTAGTGTCCTCTATCTAGGAATCCGAATACCAAATTAGTACCTTATAGCAACTCAAAATCTCAATATCCTGGTATGATACCTGATGAAAACCCATTTTGAAACTCACGTAGAAAACACCACCTAGTCCACTAATAACACATAAGGCAAAGTTATATTAGTTCTATAAGGTCTCGTACTAGCGATATTTTATAACTCATATAATCTCACTTAGACTATCACTTCCAATACTAGTCTCATATACCTAGTCTCTACCACGCGACACCAATGTATAAATACTCACGCACGTTATACAACTATAAACTACTCTTAATTAGGTCATATGCCTAACCTCAACTAAGAGTTCGCAAATTCATTTACCACTGTACATGAGATAACTTAAGTGTATTTTAAATCAAACATATCGCACAACCCAAATAACCTTCACATTCCTTAGGTCAGACTTTCGACATTTACGCATATGTGACATAATATCAATTAATAATTTATCCGACTCAATTACACTCAGAGGTAAATCAAACGTAGATAAGGAGACTTGCTTCTTGCGACAGTCCTCCTCAAACACAACAACTACTCAAATAATTCAGGTTAATATAACGATGATTCACGGATTGGTAACTCGACCAAATCCACCGACAATACATGCCCACTTAATCACAACTACTAAGATAATTAAGGATGATTCGAGGTACGACCCCATAGGAGTAGAACCTCCAGCACATAAAACAACTTTTAGGCCAATTATGCACATAAAGATGAAATGTAATGCCACATGAGAACGAATGCACGAGGATTTATAAAAGTATGAACCCTAATTCTGAGACAGGTAAAATACCTCAAATGATGGTGGGGAAATCTATCTTTCCATAACTCACCCTTCCTTGATTCCTCGATTGGTCAATATCATTTTACGTCTTTGAACAAATTCTGCATAATACTCTCGACGTAAGTTACCACGCACTCTCGCTCAGCTAGCCCAGACTCTGCCAGAGAATTCTAAGCAGAGCTACGATACCAGCTGTGAGGACCCAGGCCGGAACCTACACGTATCCCAGAGTGGAGCGTCCTCAAACTAACCCAAATTTTAATTCTATTTTAAAACCTTTTATATAACTTCCAAACATAACATAACCATTTTCAAAATAAGTCTACACCTTATCACAATGGAGAAATAGTTGACTAACTTAGAAAGTCTGAAGCTTGTTTAGTTACAAAAAGACATCGGTTATAACAATAAATGAAGATTTAATAATACAATTCCCTTAAATGATTTATACTAAAGTACACTTCCTATACCAATCTAAACAAACCCAACAATTCCCAAAATATAACCTCCGAACTCCTCACCGCCCTTACTTGGCCGGTCCACCTGTCTCGGAATCTAAAACAGTAAAGGGAGAGGGGTGAGAATAAATCTCAGCAAGCTATTATGAATGCAGCAATATGCCATATAAGATGCAACACATAACAGTTGCACATAACACGTTGGAAAAGCTGTAAACACCTTACATTACCTTGGTTTACCTTTTCCCGTCTGAACACTAGTCGTACAACATTGGGTATAATAATACTCCAATCTTACGGTGAGTTTGCTTAAGCAATACTCACGTCTTATAAGACCCGTTTTTCGGGGAACCAAATAAGACGGTAGCAACTCTGTAAGGCTTTTGGCTCACTACAGATGCTATACCCCAAGCGTGGCCACGAAGGGGACGGTCGCGGGTATAACATAATCCGATCACATTAGGTCACACTTCCATAATTGATCGTATTATGTTATACCCCCAAATGTCAGCTGACTCACACATAATCAAGCACATAATAGATACTTGAATAAATCCACAAAGGGGATAAACAACATAGCAACATGGTAAAATATACTCATGCTCAACCAACATCATAGTGCAACATTTCTTTAACACACTATGCGTAAATAAGCAATATAATCACATGGTAAAATATACTCATGTTCAACCAATAATCAGAGTGCAGCATTTATGTAACACGCTAAGCATAATACAATCCATGAATAAATACTCCAGTAAGATAATGAGATATCATCAACCTATCTTACTTAGTCATTATACAATAATATATGATCTCTATAAGGATCCCAGTTAACTCTACCAAGTTGAAATCATTTCTGTTAAGTTACCAAACCAGGTTAACTAGCATTTTCCAAGTAACATTTAAAGTACTTCCCCAATTCCATTTTGATCACTTAGGATATTAATGTGTAGCCAAAGTATTCTACTTTAATCTAGGTTAAAGAGATTCTATTTCGGTTCGAGTTTGGTTAGGTTTAAACAGCTCTAAATTTGATGTGAAACACCAGGCCAGGGCACGACTCGTCCCCCAGGGCACGACTCGTGCCCATTGCACCTTCCTCAGAATCTGTCGTCCCCTACAAGGCACGACTTCCTTATAACCCTAGTCACGACTCGTCCCACACCTCAGGCACGACTCGTGCCACAGGGCACGACTCGTGACCTGAGCCCAGAATCAACATAGAAGCAGAAATCCTTCATCACTTACACCCATTTGTTCCCAACCAAGTTTCCTTTATTTTGTGTAAACCTAGAAAGCTTACTAACTTCATTTTTTCACATAATAAATCATTTTAAACCCAAATGTGTTATAATTCTAAGTCATTTATCACATGATTCTCAAGAAACCAACTTTTCAACCAAGAGAGCTTTAATTTGTGAACTTAAAGGAAATTCTAACTTTATTAAATTCATTTTAACTCATTTAATCTCAAAGTATCATTTCCTAATTCTAAATCATTCTCACTTAGATTTCCATCCAATATACTACAAATTTTCAAGATTTCCATTTAATCCAATCCAACCCATTTACTTCTACTCTTTAACACTTCCAAGAACAACACCACTTTCTATAACACTAACATTTTCCTCAAATCCAAGAAGGCTTCCCCAAGCATCAAATAGCCATTAGAACAACAATAACAACATTAAATATTCATGAACATTTAAAGAAGGGAAGGTCATAACAACTCACCTAGCAATTGTGAAGTGGATCAAAGATCTTCTTAGCTCAATGTGTTCCTCTCGACTCCACGAACCCAAAAGTACACCCGAATCGTCGATTGGAGAAGAATTGCATTAACTACCATTTTTGGAAGGAGAGAGTTGAAGATGGAGCTTCCATGGAAAATGGAAGAAGGAAGAATGAAGAAGAGGAAGAAGGAGGAGAGGAGTATAAATGTGGTAAGGAAAAGAGGGGGGGGGGCGGTCCTTGGAGGGAGGGTTTTGGGGGATTTTGTCCCCCACTCAAAAATCCCCTACAACAAATCTTTCCCCAATTTAAAATAATTTTCCCAACCAACAACATTTTATTTGTCCATTTTATTACCACTCCATTCTAATACTTTATTTATTTCTAATTATTATTTTTCCCCTAGAACATTATTTATTTCTTTATCATTTTATTCTAATATAAGAAATTTAAAGATATAAAATAAACACATAAGGTTGATATTAATATTAAAAGTATATAATGTTATATTAAAATTGTGCCTAGGGTTAGGGTCGTTACAATTAATACAACTATTCATCTCACTTTTCTCATTTATACTATAGATATATTATTTGTATTAGAATAAGACTCTAAATATTCTAATATATTTATAATAGGTAACTCTAAATATTCTAATGTATTTAAAATAGATAACTCAATCTTTGTATTATAATAGAATTTTAACTTTGTAAACCCTATAAATATGTACCTCTAGTAACATAATAAAATTGAGTCATTCATATCAATTTTTCCTCTCTCCATGTATGAATTGACTTCGTTTATCATCCCTCATTCTAATAACATGTACCCTAATAACCCCCTAATAAGTCGACAGGGTGATGAGATAATTAATTTTTAATTTTAGATCGCTGGAAGGATAAAAGGACGGGACGTGGGGCTTAGAAACCGCCCAAGAGAAAAATAAAAATAAAAAACCGCAAAACCCTAATCTATCGCCACCTCTTCTTCCTCTCTCCTTCTTCTCTCACGCCCACTTGCTCTCTCCCACTCCCTTTTCCTGTCGATTTCATCGGCCGCTCAAAAACCTAATAAAATCAAGCGGCGGTTCATTTATTGTAGTAGTTCAATCTCATAGTGTTGGTGTGATTTATCACTTATTTGTTGGCTCTTGTAAGTAAAGCAAGCAACGAGGTAATCTCTTTTTGTCGCTCTTTGTGAATTAGGTACCTGAAAAGTAAACACTAACGATTACAAATAGGATTCGATTTCTTCATGTTCGTGGCAGTTCATTTTGCCTAATTCTACACTCATCTATTACTTATTCTTATTAAAGAAATGGAGTAAGCCCTCTAGCTATTTCCTCTGTTAATTAGGTTTTAACTTGTTCCCTATTTGGCACATTGTTTGTTCGTATTTGTCTTCTACTCTATCAGTCCCAAAATGAATATTAAAAAAAAAGAGTCAATTTTGCTCTTGATCAAAATCAAGAGCAAATTTGGAAATTTTTTTGACACATTTTGGGACGGAGGGAGTATATTTTATTTGTTGAGCCTGAATCTTGATGGAGTGGAACCAATTTATCATTTTGTAATTGTTTGCAGGATGGTTGATTATTCTACTACTATTTCACAATTTATAATCTAGATTAATAATTCTACCCTGATTTTTCTATTTTTTATATTTAAGTTCTAATAATTTCCTATTTGTATGATGTAGAGTTTGCTGCTATATTTTTTTAGTCTTTATTTGATAAAGGGTTTACAAATTAATTTTCTGCGAACAAACATATAAGCTATTCAGACATTTGTATTATGCTTAACTTCATATTACCTGCACAATATTTTTGAGTCTTGTATAATGAAGGTTATTGACTGATTTGGAAATATCGTTATTTTCACTGTGATAACTGAGCACTATAAACAATGTTAGATTGGATTTTTCTGATGGGATGCTTGACATGTACTTTGCATTTTGGTTTCTATATTAAATGGATGATATGATAATTTGTGTATAGGTGATGCATTGAATTCGTTGAATACACAATTGTCTGATCCCAACAATGTTCTTACGTTAATGTTATTTAGATAAATTCTCGAATTATTAGTTTATTTTCATTCATTTTCTATGAAACTGATTTATACTACTCCCCCGTCCCAAAATTAATGTTAAAAAAAAGAACAAATGAATTATTTTGAACAATCATTTTGGGAGTTGATTTTTTTTAACATTTATTTTGGGACGGAGATAGTACAAATTACTATAGTACAAATTACTAAGCTAACTTGGTCTTGATTGTTGTTTGCCCCTCTTTTGCTATATACTCCCTCCGTCCCATTAAGCTTAAGAAGATTTCATTTTGCGCGGAAATTAAGGAATATTATTATAGTATTAGGAGAGAGAATGAGTGGAAGAAGTGTTGTGAGTGTGAAAAATTAAATAGGAGAGAGAATGAGTGGAGGGAATAGTAAATTATAATGTGTTGTGAGTATTAAAATAATGTAGGAGAGAGAATGAGTGGAGAGAATAGTGATTTAAGGTTTCCTTTTTGGGATTTCTTAAGACTTATGGGACGCCCAAAATGGAAAGTTTTCTTAAGACTTATGGGACAGAGGGAGTATATATTTAAAGAACATCCCGAGGCCCATATTCATTCATGTTGTATAGTGTCTTAATTAAGGTACTCAAATTAACACAAATTTTGTTAATCCCCTTTTCAAGTTGCATTTCTTAAAAATGGGAATTATGAGTTTCAAACGAAGAACAATATGAAAAAAAAAAACTGGTTTATGGGCCTAAGTTGGCAATGGGGAATAGATAAGCTAGTTATAGACATATTATTGTAATATCAGTGTTTTGTAATTGTGAACTGGTCTAGCATTTACTGTACTTCTTTTGATCAACATTTAACTTTGTTGGATGATGTTGAGATGATTAACTTTTATAATAAATGTTGGCGTAATGCCCTAGACGTTTAGTTATGTTTGACTTATAACTTAAACCGCTATGTAATCGTCTTTATCATTTATTATGGAGCATGTTTATTTGGTTTATTATAAGTTTGCATGTTTATTATAATAACATGCGTCCCTAGTTATTGTGAATGACTAGTATAAGTTGGTAATGGATAATCATGGAGATGATTATATGCATAAGATGCACATTACACTTATGGGTACTTGCTAGAGAACAAGTACTGGACATGACCTACCGATGAGATTTATGACATGATCTATAGTCAAATATGTCATGTTTAAATCTCATGATAGTCGTGTCATTGGAATCCTTTGTACCTGAAATTATCATCGTCTTCCACATGATGAACATTGTGTTTGATGTAGTCTAACACTATCTTTAATAGAATAGCAATAAAGGCTATTTTGGCACGATTGAATTCATGTAGGGAAGAATGATAAGTCAAGATGGAATTTGTCCCTCTCGTTGAGAGAGATGTTTGCTTGGGCCCCTCGATGAATAGTGTTGATGAAATGTGTGGCCGCACTCAAGAGATTTGATAGAGATCAAATGCACTTGGATTATCAACATATTCGGAATCGAGAAAGCATTGAACAAATATGAGTAGACGAGGACCATGACTCATGTTCAATTTGACATCGTGGACAAAGAGATTGTGACATTTGATCTATCGAGGATTCAAACTTTGATGTTATATTAATTGGGTGGATATAATGGCTTGCTAGAAACGACTTATGTCTTGTGAGGTCGATGTTTCGACTCACGACCAACATAAATATAATTCCTAAAGGGTCACACACAAAAGAGCGAATTTGAAATTGACTAAAAATTGAAATTTGGGATCTGAGGCTGTTGCACGGCCTGGTGCTATAATTTGGAGTTTTAGAAACACAAAATCATTAATTTTGATTGAAAATCAAAGATCAAAAACACCCAAATTAATTTCGTATTCAGCCATTGATTGTTGAATATCGATTCAACAATCGGAGGATCATTTAGCAATCCTAAAAGAATTGTTCTTGGGTTCGTTCACGTGTGGATCACCATTAGAGGGCGATTACTTTATCTCCTAAAAGCTTGAAGATCACCATTATTGATTCATCACCAAGGTAGAACAAGGAAGAAGAAGATTCAAGTTTCATCAACGGTTTAAAGATTCAATCTTTGAGATTCGTTTTGAGCAACATAATCATATTAAGGTATGTAAATCTATTTCATATGTTTCTAATCTCTTCATGCTAGACAGATTCAAAGGAAACCAAACTAGAGTTTGCCCTTAGAAAAGGCAAAGGGAAGTTTTTTTTTTTTTTTAAAGCATGGGATAATCTTTAGCGGGCCAATTTGGGCCTTTACTATACAGCCCACTTCAATGGAATGAACAGTCCAGTTCCAAACCCACAGCAGAATCCAACGGCTCAAATGACCTGCCCCAAATCAGTCGCTGCTAACGCGATCCTAGATGCAATGCGCAACGACCCATGAGAAAGTCAAAAATCCCCCGCCTCTCTCTCTCCTCTTCCCGTACCTTTCTCTCTCTAAAAACTAACTTCTCCCCCTCCAAAATACATCGTTTTTTCTAACCAAAATCCCCTCAAAACTAGATCTCTTCTCTCCCTCTCACGCACTTTCACACACACACAACGTCACCGGTTCAACCATGGCGGCGGCAGCACCACTATCTGCTCGTGAGGAGAATGTTTACATGGCTAAACTAGCCGAACAAGCCGAACGTTACGAGGAAATGGTGGAGTTCATGGAAAAGGTCTCCGCCTCCCTCTCCGACGAAGAGCTCTCCGTCGAGGAACGCAACCTCCTCTCCGTTGCCTACAAGAACGTCATCGGCGCTAGGCGTGCCTCCTGGCGTATCATCTCCTCCATTGAGCAGAAGGAAGAGGGCCGCGGGAATGAGGATCACGTCACCGTGATCAAGGACTATAGATCTAAGATAGAGGCCGAGCTTTCCAACATTTGCGACGGTATTCTCAAGTTACTCGACTCTCGCCTCATTCCGTCGGCTTCCTCTGGTGATTCCAAAGTGTTTTACCTGAAGATGAAGGGTGATTATCATCGTTATCTGGCTGAGTTTAAGGCCGGTGGCGAACGTAAGGAGGCTGCTGAGAGCACGCTTAATGCCTACAAAGCTGCACAGGTTCGGTTATCCATTCCATTCTTATGTTTAGCCATTTCTGTGTTTGACAATTCAAATATTTATTTTCTTATTTGTGAAAACTTTTATCAATGCTGGAACTTCAAATCCAATTTAGTGGTTTCGAATGTAAACAATTCATGAGATATTTAAAGTACATCTAAGAGTAAATCTGGGTCGGTCTTTTTAGTAATTGCATTGAAGGCTCTGTTATCTTTTTATATTATTCTGTTCTATTACATTACTTGAGGCGAGATTTGAATTCTATGATTTCTTGAACATTTATAGTTAGTATTTGGGCGAAGTTTTTATAGGTTTAGTCGTTTAGGGATTGCATTTACTATATCCTTACTCCTCCGTCCCAAAATGCATTTTCATTTTTGTTCTTTGTTTTTGTTCTTGACGAAGAACAAAAATGGACAATTTTCTGGGACGAAGGTAGTATAATTTTACAACTGGATTTTATACTTATCCCATTTGTGTCTGCAGGATATTGCCAACACTGAACTACCCCCAACTCACCCAATCCGTCTTGGGCTGGCTCTTAACTTTTCTGTATTTTACTATGAGATTCTGAACTCTCCTGATCGGGCATGCAATCTAGCAAAACAGGTGCAATATTCAGACCTCGCTATTTTTGTTTTCTCTCTCTGTTAGGCCACTTTTACCGATCTTAATACTTACCCATTCCTAAATTTGCTGTGGACCTGTTTGCTTCTTGTTTCAAGGCCTTTGATGAAGCAATCGCAGAGTTGGACACCTTAGGGGAGGAGTCCTACAAGGATAGCACTTTGATCATGCAACTTCTTCGCGACAATTTAACCCTCTGGACCTCTGATATGCAGGCAAAGTTTTCATCTTAATCTGACTTGCTGATGTTTCAATTCTGATTCCTTCTTTCACATGCAATGTTCTGCGTTTAAACGCAATTAAAAAGCTGCAGCTCGCAATTCTGATTTTCCTATTGCAAACTGTGTTTGATATTGTTTTTCAGACTCATAAATGATCTGTGTACTTTTGTTATAGGATGAATCGGCTGACGAAGTCAAGGAAGCAGCCGCTCCCAAGAAAGACGACGAACAACAACAGTGAGGATACCCTCAAATTGAGTTTCATCTTCTCCTCTGATGGTTTTAATTAGGAGAAGATGGTTAATTTTTTCAATGTCTTTTTTATTTCCCCAGTTTCTCTAGGTGCTATTGGCTTCATTCTTTGTTGTTGAAGCATATAAGGTTTTATCCTTTGGTTTTCCATATTGTGTACTTCTGTTATGAACGATTTAATTTCAAGCAAGTTGCAATTTCTATACCTCTCTGTTGTGTGTCCTAATTATATTCTGCATTATTAGGTCAGTGGACTCCAAGCTTTGGGTCCATGACAATATCAGGCATTTCAAATCATCTTTTTTTAGCCAGCCAAGAGAAGGCAGTATTTCCAAACAGAGTTTTTTTTTTGGAAAAATTGTGCATTAATGTGAATAAGAAATTAATTTTCTCTAGTTAAAGTGGAATCCAAAGCGCGTTACATTTGGGTTTGTTGATAATTAACCCAAAATTGAATTCCTTTTTAAGGAATTATGGGGCTTTTTTGTAGAGCTGTCAATACGGAATAACGGGACGGAACGACACTAAGTTGTCCCGCGACAAAAAACGGGATGGGACGAATTTTCGCGGGACTAAAATATTTCTTCCCATCCCAAATCTATTGCGGGACAATGCGGGACAAGTCAAGTCATCGCCAATTTGGCGATGGCGCGGGTGAATGGCGTTGTGTTGGAGATGGTCTTAGCTATGAATATTATCTATAGTTATGATTAATTTTGCTAATCGTAACAACAGTTGATGATATGGCGTGGTAAATTGTGAACCTGTATAACAAACTATAGCACTACTCCCGCATGAATTCATCAGAATAAATTTGTAACAACATAAGACACAAACACAAATCTCTATATATATAAAAGCAGGATCGTCCCAAAAGCCCGCCCAAACCAGGGGTAATATAGTCATTTCATGCGGTGGCACAACTGCAATTATCAACGCTGAGAGACACGTGGTACGCTTTCATTGGGCGCGTGCGTCACACGCGCCGACAGAGGCGCGTGTACGCGTAACGTTTTTTCTTTTTCTTTTTTTTTTAATACCGCGACACGTGTCGCATTGTGATTAGCCAGTTTATTTTCGGAATTTATTTTTTCATCCCCTTTTTTCAACCTCAATTATTTTATAAAAAAAAAAAAATTTGAAAAATATTTTTACACCAAAATTCATAATTTTTTTTCCTCTTTAATTAGAGACTAATTTCATTTAATTCGGACACAAAAAAAAAATACTCT
Source organism: Adenophora triphylla var. japonica (assembly GCA_022495995.1). Taxonomy (NCBI): domain Eukaryota; kingdom Viridiplantae; phylum Streptophyta; class Magnoliopsida; order Asterales; family Campanulaceae; genus Adenophora; species Adenophora triphylla. Next base: position 63,474 of record JAFEMH010000888.1, on the reverse strand, counting down.
TTTTTAAATATAAATTTCTTTATTATCCTTTCTTTATTTTTCTTTTTAATTTTTCAATTTTTTTTTATTAATTAAGTGTGAAGTATATTTTTTATTATAAATAATGATAAAAATAATCATAATTTTACTTTTTAAATATAAACTATTATTTGTAATGTTAGTTCCTTCGTTTAAAAATTTGACATTAATTTTTTAAACATATTAAGTAATATTGTATAAAATATTTCTTGGGACGAATATATTAATTTATTTTTTTTACCCGAAGTAGCATTAGTTTGTAAAAATTAATGTTTATAATGTTCGTGTCTTCGTGTCAGAAAATAAAGAGTATTAATTTTTGAGACAAGTCAATTCATTGAGGCAAAGGAAGGAATTTATTTATTTTTTTTTTGATATAGAAAGTAGTATTAATTATGGGATGAAAGTAATATTCATTTTTGAATTGAAAGTATTAATTATGGGACGAAGACACTAACATTACAAGCATTAATTGCAGAGGCGAATGAAGTAGTATTATTTTTTAAAATATTCATTTGGATGAAGGAAATAATGCTCATTTTTTTTGAAAAAAAATGTAGTATTATTTTTGGGTTAATCATTTTGAATCGAAAGTAATATTCATTTTTGAAATATTGTAATATTAGTGCCTTCGTTTCAAAATATGACATTACATTTTTAAACAACTTAAGTAATATTTTATAAAATATTCATTGGGATGAAGATGGTATTTTATTTTTTTAGCCGAAGTAGTAATATTTTGCAAAAAATAATCTTTATAATGTTTGTGTCTTCGTGTGTCAAAAAATAATCATTATTTTTTGAGACAAGTAAATTCCTTGAGGCAAATGAAGCAATTTTCTTTTGATATAGAAAGTAGTATTCATTATGGGACGAACGTAATATTCATTTTTGAATTGAAGTAATTTTTTTTCCTTACAAAATAGAATTTTTTTTATATGTCCAAGAAAAATTAACATTGCTTCCTTTGGCTCAATGAACATTTACAAAAATAATACTACGTTATTCGCCTAAAAAAATAATGTCATATTTTGAGACGAATGCACTAACATTACAAACATTAATTGCAGAGGCTAATGAAGTAGTATTAGTTTTTAAAATATTAATTGGGATGAAGGGAATAATGATCATTTTTTTGGATAAAAAATGTTGTATTATCTTTGGGTTATTCATTTTGAATCGAAAGTAATATTCATTTTTGAAATGTTGTAATGTTAGTGCCTTTGTTTCAAAATATGACATTAATTTTTTAAACAAATTAAGTAATATTTAATAAAATATTTTTAAACAAAGTAATTAGTGAATAGTTGTTACACAATATTTTGGGGGAAACTAGTTTCTCCTTAAGTTATAGAAAGTCCTGTTTTACAAACTGTTCCTAAATATTCGCTAACTACTTGCAAGTAGAAAAAAAGTGGACTTTTTATAATTTACGGAGAAACTAGTTTCTCCCAAAACTTGCTCTAGTTGTTGTGAGTATGACTAATACTTTTTTCATTGTAATTTTTGTATATTTAAAATGGGACACCTTTTATTTAAAAAAAAAAAAAAAAAGAAAGTTTAAAATCGGACGAAGGGAGCATTTATTTATTTCATAGTGAAATAATTTATCCTAATGTTACATTTAATTACTTGAAAAATAAAAATTAAGTCTTAATAATGAAAACTAAAATAAATAAAACTAGATGGAAAAATTATATTTTCCGTCTCAAGTCAACTTTAAAAAATGTCATTATATAAAAAAATTATTTTCTTCATTTCAAAAATGAATATTACTTTCAACTCAAAATAAATCACCAAAAAATAATACTACTTTTTTTCCCAAAAAATTGCATTATTATGTGCTTTAACTAGAAGGGAAAATTATATTTTCCGTCTCAAGTAACTAAAATTTTTGAAGTAGAGTAATCAAATTACTTTTTTTGGCCCAATTCTAGGAAAACAGTGTTAGTATGTGCTTTAACTTGATATTGCTATTGCCCTATTTAAAGAATTATGTAAGTAAAAAACGGGTTGATAAAATTTTTTAATCCCTCCTAAACCCGCATTGATCCGCTTCTAATGAAAAGAGTTTGGAAATGTTTTCTTTTAAATCGGGTGGGATTGGGGTGGATTTGAGATTAGCTCGAACCGTCCCATTTAACCCAAACCCGCATAGTATTCATCTTTTTTTTATAATAAATTTTAAATATTGATAATATTTGTATATTATTATATACTTATTTGTTTATAGTTTATTTTATTTTCTTATTTTTCTATGCCATATTATTAATCTCTACATTTATAAGGAAATAAAGGGAAAAAATTGCATTTTATAATAGAAATATTAATAATTTTTTCTTCAACTTTTGTCCTATTTTAAACGTTAAAAAATTGGTTAGGATATTAAAGAGATGAATGATTTTATTATAAAGTATAAAAAGTTGGGTACAAAGTAATTAGTGAATAGTTGTTGTGAGTATGACTTATAAGACCATTGAATATAAAAATATTAAAAAAATTCCATTTTACTTTTTTAACACTTAAAATGGGACACCTTTTATTATATAAAAAAAAGGAAGTTTACAATGGGACGAATGGAGCATTTATTTATTTGATAGTGAAATAATTTTTTCTAATGTTAAATTGAATTACTTGCGATAAAAAAAAAACATGATTATATAACAATAACATGAAAGAGATATATAAAAAATCAAACGGGGATGTAGAAGTTGAATACGGTTCAAGGAAAAAATAACTTCTCAAAAATAAAAATTGATGATACTTGAAAATTTCATTTCATGTAATTTGTGTGTTTGAAGAATCACTAGAGTCAAGAGTTCAGAATTGTAGTTGAAGATAAAGATTTGGAGACTTATAAGTAGATTGATTATGTTTTCCCAATCGTTGTCGAAACTAAGTGACACTGTGGGCAAATTACGCACATATCACGTTCAATACACAATAAATATGGTTTACATAAAAAATATGCTTTCAATTCCATAGCATTGAAAAATGGATGTCAAATGTGATTATTATTGAATAGAACGGGAATTTACGTATAAAACACGCTTCGTTCAAATTAACTATGCCTTAATTATATATTTATTTTTGTGACCTTCAATCTGATATTTGTACTAATAATATAGTTTTAAAAAAAGTGTTTTACAATGTACACAAACATTTCTATTTCCTGTTATATTTGTATGAATTTTCGTCAATATGTGTTAATAGCAATCCGTGCATCGCACGAGAGTTACACTAGTTATATATAAATCAAAAAACTATTATTGTTGTTTGTTTACCAATCAAATAACCTAAAGAGTTTTACGGTACAAGCACCATAATGGTAACCTTAAGCCCTCTCTCCCCTAATTCTCCTAGCAAGTTGAATGTCCTTGGGTATGATGGTAACCCTCTTGGCATGAATTGCACAATGCACACAGATTGGTGTCCTCAAACAATCCAATCAAGTAAGCTTTGTTGCCTCCTGCAATGCCAAAACAGCATGGCTCTGGAATCTCAAACCAGTTTTAAAGTCCTATGCAATCTCACGAACAAGCCTTTGGAACGGCAGCTTCCTGATCAAAAGTTTTGTACTCTTCTGGGACTTGCGGATTTCACTACAACATACCCACAATAAAGAGCCGTCAATACGGGATAACGGAACAACACTAAATTGTCCCGCGACTAAAACGGGACGGGACGAATTTTCGCGGGACTAAAATATTCCGTCCCATCCCGTCTTATTTGTATGTCGGGACGGGACGTCCCAACGGGACCGTCCCAAATTGACGGCTCTACTTTTATGTTTGGGTTATTACAATAACAAATATAAATTAATTCTCATGTTGCTTTTTTATTTATGTATTGATTTCTCTAATTAAGTTAGAGAATATGTAAAAACACAAATCTTAATGTTGAGGTTAATTATACATGGTTAATGCCAGTTAATTCTAAATTCCCTAAATATTCTTTATATATTTGTTTTTGTCTATTTTTCTTGGCTAGTACGAAAAAGTTAGAAAAAAAAGAGAAGAATAGATAGAAAAAGTGAATAGGAGATTCTCAATTTTTATTCTATATAGAGATATAATTTCTTTTGTTTGTATTCTTAAAAATTCTAGAGTATAAGAATTTTTCTTTTGATCTCCTTCTTTGAAATTCGAGTTGGTGATATTGTTCAAGCATACGTTCAATTCGTCGGGATGCTCAAGTGCGGAGTTGCACCCGCCCGTGAAATACTCGAACACTTTTAGAGAGGGGGACGAATTAGTCTTAATGAAAATGTATAACACGCCTCGGACACAAGTGAATCAAGATTACTTTTATACGGTTTTCTCTTTTCATTTTCTATTTTGTATTGTAATTTGTATTCCAATATTATTGTAATCCTTCATATTGTGCTCTCATTATATAAGATTTTGTCCAACATTCTTAAGACTAATTCTCCTATTGAGAAATGATTGCAGATTGAGGAAAGCTCGTGGCGTGGTTGCTACGGCGGAGGGATGAAAAGAGATACGAAACGGAGGAAAAGAAGGAAATTTTCAGCACAGTTTTTCAATGACCAGCTGTGAAAAAATTTCATTTACCACTTCATTAACCGTTGGATCTCAATTTAGTGAGCAGGTTTTAGACTCATAGAATGACATTCTGTTCGGTGGAGATCGGATTTTAATATCCGTATATGAAGATATAAAATTCGTAGAATAGCAGTTTTTGTGAATTAAAACACTAATAATAAGTTATCTTGTTTAACGAGATCAACCAATGTTAAATAATTGATTGGCCCGTGACATCAAAGATGTTGTGATAATTGTATAAAGTAGTTGTGGCGATGCCACTTTTAGTGCTTATACAATGGATGGGATGTCTCTTATGGTTCACGAGAATTATAGCGAGAAATATTGAAAAGTTTGTTGGAACTAAGTTGAGAAGATGAACGTTGAAAGATGTAGTATTTAACGTTTCATTTTATCAATGATGTATTGACAAATATGATATGGCTTCTTGAAATGAGTTGTTAAATCCTACTATTGTCAATAGTGACAAAAGTCACAAAGATAAAAACAATAGAGATTCTTGAAAAAAAAATTGTTGAATACTATTATTGTTAACATTGAAAAATGTCACGAGAAGTAAAATTATAGGAATTCTTGAAAGAAGTTGTTAAAATCTATTAGGGGCCGTTTGGTAACCCGATAAAAGACTGGATATGATAAATAATACTGGATAGGGTTGTTTGGTACGATTTTAAACTTTTTGATTAATTAGAACGGTGTGGACGATAAGGGGCCTATCCCCTTATTATTTATCCCTTGAAAGGGGGTGGTGTTATTAATACGGGGATTATTAGTATGGGGATGAATAACCATGCTTATCCTTATCTTGTTACCAAACGAGCCCTTAGTGGAATGATTGAATAATTTTATAAAAATAAAAATAATAGGACTTTTTGAATGAAGTTGTTAAATCCTATCGCTGTCAATGATGACAAATGACACAATATTTAGAAGGATGACTTCTAAAAGAAATTGTGTATTATATAAATGAGAATGTGACTTTCTCTTAATTTAGATGTACTCCAAGATTAGACCTTTAAAGTTTTGAAATAATTAACCTCCAATTATAATTACATTAAGAAATTTAGAGATTTATAAATATGGGTGGTTATAAAAAATAAATTGTGTTAATTTTCATATTGAATTAGCAATTTATTCTTGTAGTGAATTCTCTAATTAATTTAAAGAGTTATATTTGTAACAACAAAGTTATAATTATTGAAAATTAAGGCCAATGTTTTCTTTGTGTGGAGACAAATCTCTAATGAAATGTGGTTGTTTCAAGTTTTTCGGATCACCATAGTGAGAAGTTAGAAAATTTGTTGGCATCGACTTTAAGTGATGGCAACAAAAGATGTTATACTTGACCACATTTAACTTATATAGGTTTCTTATGAAAGATTCTACAAAGTTGGATGAAAATGTGATGGATATTCAAGCCGTTAGTGCGATTGAAGCATGCGAATTTTCTTTATCAGAACTATATACTTAATGAATTGTCGGATACATTATAAAACGTATATAGTACCAAGAAAATGGCAAAAGAATTGTGGGAGTCATTGGACTATAAATATAAAATCCAAAATGCAGATGTAATGAAATTCATCGTAGGCCGCTTCCTTGATTTTAAAATTGTGGACTACATAAATCGTAAAAAATCATATAAAAGAAGTGAAAATAGTCTTTCATGAAAATCATGTCGAATGGATGGTGATAAGTGAAATTCTCAAGTGAAAACCACGATTTCGGGCCGATTTCGATTCCGATTTGGACATCCCTATCGATGACATGGATACAAATTTAGTATTTCTTCCTACCCAAAGTGAGTTCCTCCGATCTTATTCAAGATTACGAATAGAAATAGAAGTTCATAGAAATAGAAGTTGGGAGTAAAAAGATATTTGTTATTCACCATCGTTATATTACTAAATACCCCCGCAATGATAAGCTCACCTAAAAAAATGAACACTCAGCACATGCACCACTGCTATTCCTATTTTACCCTAACCCCGAAATCTTCACCCCTCTAAATTACAAAAAGAAAAAAACACACACTCGTTGACTTCTCTCTATGAACCAGCAAGCTCAAGCCTTCCTTCTGCTGCAAAAACAACTTCAATTTTAGCACATCTTTAGGGTTCCATCAAGCACATGACACCCTTTTCCTCTTTACTCACGTCTCTTCAACCAACTTATAAATCTCATCAACAATCTTTTTATACTCATTGTTATTTTCTTCCTTCTCAACCAATGAGTCAGACAAATCAAAATAAACGTCATTTTCAGAAATTGAATTCAACTTTCACCCTTCCAAACGCTTCAATTCTAGCAAAATTGTGAACCTGGTAAGGAAATTCCGAACCCCTTTACCAGGAGAATTTGGCACATTCCCTTCAACAACAATCAAATTTCAGTCGATCAACGGATCAAGAAATTTAGCGGCCTTTTCAATGTGACCCATTTGAACAGAACGAATATTCAATACCTTAATTGCGTTGGCATCGTAGTGAAGACACCAACTGGGTCGTTGCCCTCTTGAGTTTCCGCCATTGTTATGGAGAATTGAGGATTTGCGTGAGTGATTATTGGACTTTGTGAGGAGGTGGTTATTTGCTGAGCAACGTTGACGAGGAAAAATGTTAACAATGAAGGGTTATTATGGTAATTTCAATCGATAGCAATTATGTAACAATTATTATTGCGAGAATATTCAGTAATGTCAGTAATGTCGCGGGGTGAATAACAAATCTCGAGTAAGAATTCATCCTACAAACAAGAAAAAATAATGCCCAACAAAACAAATGAATATAAATAACAGACCAAAAATTACTGCCAACTAAGAGCTTACTTTATGTTCTGTATCTTAAAAAATTTCAAATAAGCAAAATTTAGAGTAAAGAAACAAAAAGGCAAACCCGTAATCTTTCTTTTTTACATGTCTTCTCAGCATTATTCATGTACGTTACTGGTTAATTTAACCCTTCAACATATACATATCACCTATGTTTTGTTTTGTATAAATCCCCAAAATTGAAAATGCCCTAATTTTAGACAGCGCCAAATCTTAAGAACTTTACCTTTCAAGAGACAAGCATGATCTGACTGGAGAATCTCAGTGACTTTTCCAGCGCGGACTTGATACAGGCGGTGTCGGCGAAAGAGGGAACTGCTGAAAGCCGAATTGTTTCACGGCCGAAAAGAGTGATCCAGGAGATAACAGCGGATAAGGAGACCTCGATGAAGGTAAGCATCCAAACGGCAGCGGCGAAGAAACGGTTGGGAAATGTAACGGCGGCACGGAACCCGAGGTCGGCGAGGGGAGTGAGTTGTTCGGCGCCGGAGGCTTACCGAAGCTGGTCCACCGCGGCGACAGTCCAGAGAGTCTCTTGGAATCGGAATCGACAGCAGAGGAGGATGAGGATGAGGATGAGGTCTGGATGTAACGCATATAAGCGGAGACCGGAGATTCAGCCGCAGCATGCACCGAGGGGAGCGGCGGAAGAGGCGAGAAAGGCTGCTGCACCGGCCGTTGACTCCCGAAGAAGCTGTCACCCATGTCAGAGCTACTAGAGTTTCGAGGCAAGGCGAGGGCGTCAGGTAGTAGGGGAGGTGGACGGGTGCTAAGATGCTCAAGAGGTGGAGGGCGAATCCTCTGTAGGCGAGAGCTGGGGGGTTTGGGTGGCTGAATAGGAGGCGCGGATAGCCTCTCATGAGCAGGGGAACCAGTGAGCTTCTGAACGACGTCGCGAAAGTCACTCTTGTCGATATTATACACCGGCGGCTGCTGCTGCTGGTGGAGATTTGACGTCTGAGATTGAGTGTCGTCGATTAGAAGCGATTGAGGGGGAATAGGAAGATGATCAATAGAAGAGGGTTTACGAATTGGGGGTTTAGAAATCTTGTGAGAAATTTTGTTAAGCTGATTCAGGTACTGAAAATGATCCTTATTCGGATTGGGAGGAGCAGAGTCCTCAGGTGAAGGAGGATAGCTTTTATCCATCAAACAAACAAATACCAAACCTATACTTTATCTCTCTAGATCTATACTCCTACACAGTTTCTCTCTCTATATGTATCGACCATGTCTGTATGTGTTTTTTTTTTTTTTTTTTTTTGTGTGGGAAATAGGGAGAGAGAGAGAGAGAGAGAGAGAGAGAAAAGAAGGCTTTTCTTCTTATCTTGACAGAAACCTGTAGGGACAGAGACAAATATAGAACTTAATTTATAAATTAAAGTAAGATTTTATTTGGGAAGCATACTCCCTCCGTCCCAATAATAGCTTCCCATTTTGTCATTTTGGGTGTTCCATTAATAGCTTTCACTTTCTTTTTTTGACAAAGGAATCTTTACTATTCCCTCCACTCATTCTCTCTCCTATATTATTTTAATACTCACAACACCATTATAATTTACTATTCCCTCCACTCATTCTTTCTCCTATTTTCAAATTACACTCACAACATTTTTTCTTCTCATCCATTTTATTAATTTGCGTGCAAAGCAAAAATCGGGCAGCTCTTATTGGGACGGAGGGAGTATTATTTAATTCGTCTTTGACCCATACTCCCTCCCTCCGTCCCAGCTCACTTGACACTTATTTTCATTTTGGGTCATCTCAACTCATTTGATATCTCCCAAAAATAGCCTACTTTTTATATTTTTATATTAGATGGACCCCACCACTCATTCTCTCTCTTCATTTTCCACCACTCAATTTATTCAACCAACACTACTATTTATCCCACTCATTCTCTCTTTTCATTTTCTACCACACATTTTTTTTATTTTATTCTTGACAACGTGTGTTGAGTACGCTTCGACGTTGGGATGCACGGGGCAGTTCCGGGACGTCTTGTTGGCTTAAGAACGGGGAGCTTAACGGGTTCCGATTAACCTGGAGCGGGCCAGTTAACGAATTCCGGTTAACTTCTAACGGATTTTGACGATCCGGATTTGGGTACTTACACCGACCATCCCATTTCAACGGCAATCAATGTAAGCCCGTACAACAAACTCTCTTCGGCCGTCAATCGTAAGCCCGACCATCCCATTTCAACGGCAATCAATGTAAGCCCATACAACAAACTCTCTCTAGCCGTCAATCGTAAGCCCGATCACCCCATTTCAACGGAAATCAATGTAAGCCCGTACAACAAACTCTCTCCGGCCATCAATCATAAGCCCGACCACCCCATTTCAACGACAATCAATGTAAGCCCGTACAACAAACTCTCTCCTACCGTCAATCGTAAGCCTGACCATCCCATTTCAACGGAAATCAATATAAGCCCGTACAACAAAATCTCTTCGGCCGTCAATCGTAAGCTCGACCATCCCATTTCAATGGAAATCAATGTAAGCCCGTACAGCAATCCATCTTCGACCGTCGTCGTAAGACCGAACCCTCCTCCCCAGCAGGATCCTAAGACTATCCTTCTAAAAGGAACGTCAATCAATCTCCTCAGTTCCTAACTGGCTTTGTTAGAACTCTGGACGCTTTTTCCCAGCAATGTGTTAGTCTCTCTCGAGATCACATTTCGTTCCTAACCCCGCCGTTAGAACGTCAATCCTTTCATGTTGTTAAAAAAACGTCAGTTTAACACAACCATTCCCGTAATTTCTGCCAAATCCCCAGCATGAGATCCCACTTTCTCATGTCCTTTCAAGAAAAACTCCGTCGGGGACGCAACTTTTTCATCTCCTTTCAAGAAAACTCTGTCGGGGATGGAACTTTCTCGTCTCCTTTCAGAAAACTCCGTCGGGGAAGGAACTTTCTCATCTCCTTTCAGAAAGATCGGTCTGAGGCGCCACACGCCCTCATCACCTTAGGTTTAGACGCCTCCAAATAGTCTCACTCAAGTTTAGACGCCTCCAAATAGTCTCACGCAAGTATAGACGCCTCCAAATAGTCACACTCAGGTATAGACGCCTCCAAATAGTCTCACGCAGGATTAGACGCCTCCAAATAGTCACACTCAGGTTTAGATACCTTCAAATAGTCACACTCAAGTTTAGACGTGTGAGCCCCCCAACCCGGGACCTAACACGTGTCCCGAGCTAAGGGAGCTCAATCTAAGAAAAACCATCTCAATTTTTAAAACATTTATTTGCCTTTAAAAGAAAACCACCCTTCAAACTTACAATTTTAAAATCAATTAGTAATATCTCTACTTAGAGGAAATCCAACCATAACTTTAATAAACCGATATCTAATCAAATACATTGGAAACCTTAATTAACATCTGTTTAACAAAAGGGTTTTCCATACAAAATATAAAAGAGGAATACTTAACAAATACTCCTAACAACCCACTCCTATACTTAACTTGTCAAACCCCAAAAGCAAATGTCCACAATGATATCCCCGGCCTCACTGGTTCGGGTCACCTGTCTCGGAATCTAAAACAAAAGGGAGAGGGGTGAGAATAAATCTCAATGAGCTATTATGATATGCAAAGAAGATGCCATACAAGATGCAACACGTAGCATGGCAACACTTAACACATTATGAAAGCGGTAAACACCTTACGTTACCTCATTTTACCTTTTCCGTACGAACAATAAGTCGTACAACGTGGGAGTAAAACTCCACTCTTTGGTGAAGCTTGCCCCCTACGCACATTCACCGCTTATAGGTCTCATACCCTGAGAGATCCATATAAGAAAAACAGGATACATATATGACCCCTATATTTAGAGTATCATATACTATCATCGCCATCGAGAGAGCCGTTGGCTTCAATACAGAGCATTCCCCAGGTTTCTCCTAATCGCGGCGGTATGTAAAGGCTACTTATCACTCAAGACAAGAGCCGCACGTGCCCCACCCTGTGGCCACAGAGTGGGGAAGGGTCACCGATATGATGAACCTTCAATCACTTATTGAACAAATCAATAATTGATTGACTTCCATCATACCCACCCGAACATATACACATTCAAGCACATAATAGATACTTGAATTATAATCCACAAAATGGGATAATCATATAATAACATGGTAATGTATACTCATGCCCATCAATACCATAATGCAACATTTAAGTAATACACTATGCATAGTATCATCAATAAATATGAATGATAACAAATAAATCCACAATTGGGATAACCATACAACCACATAATAAACATATCCACATATTGGGATAACAATATAATCAACATGCCACATAATCCACAATTGGGATGTCACACCACCATATAACACATAATCCACACAATGGGATACCACATAACAACTTACCAAATAGTCCATACTTTAGGATATTAAGATAACCATAATATCAATAATTCCATAACTTGGACACAATGCCACAAGTGATACCTACTCATTACCAATTAGCTCAATAGTGAAACCTATGGCTTCTACACCATTGCAACTATTCACTAAAGATAGGGAGTGAGGCTACTATATATCATAAACCACTCTTACATAGTCATTATACGACCTCGAATAACATTTATTAAAGTTCAAGTTCTATTTCCCAAATTGGAACTATTTTGGTGAAGTCACAAATCAAACCTATCAACCATTTTCGGGGCAATATTTAAACTACTTCCACAATTCCATTTTGATCACTTAAGATGTCATTGAGTAGCCAAAGTATTCTACTTTAATCTAGGTTAAAGAGATTTCATTTTGGTTCTAGTTCGATTAGGTTTAAACAGCTTCAAAGTTGACCCAATGTCACCAGGCCAGGGCACGACTCGTGCCCCAGGGCACGACTCGTGCCCCTTTGGCCTTCCCCAGAAACAGGCGTCCCCACTAGGCACGACTTCCCTTTAATCCTTGTCACGACTCGTCCCCATCCAAGGCACGACTCGTGCCACAGGGCACGACTCGTGCCCTGAACCCAGAATTCTGAACAAGGCTGGAAATACCTATGTAGCTATACCAATTTATCCCAACCCAAGTTTCCTCTATTTTGTGAACATAAAAAGGTTTACTAACTTCATCCATATCATTATAGATCATTTAAATCTCCCAAAATAACATCAACCTAGGTTACTCACTCTTGGATTTATTACTCATTCAACCATCACAATATCACATTTCACACTTAGTTTCTAAATCTTGTTCAATCCACATTCTTACATTCTTAATCAACCTTTATGAACAATACTATCATTCTAAGGCATTAAACAATCATTTAATAACAATAACAACATCAAATCATTGATGAGCATACAAAGAAAGGAAGTCATAATAACTCACCTTAAATTTTAATATGGAAGATTGATCTTTCTCACTTGATGGATTCTTCTAGATAATCCAACTTCAAAGCTACCCTTAGACTTGGATTTGATGGAGGAAGAGCTTGGCTTCAAAGCTTGGGTTGAGTTTCCATGGAGTCTAAGGATTTACTAGGAGGAAGATGAAAGAATGAAGGAGGAGGAAGGAGAGTGAGGAGGATGTAGAAGGGGGGGGGCCGGATGGAGGAGGGTATGGGGGAGAGGAGAGAGGAACACATGGCATGAGGAGGGGAGGTTATAAACTTTGGCCCCCCTCTTGAAATATCACCAAGACTTTCACCCAATCCCTTTAATTTAAACTTAACTCATTTATCCAAATAATTCATCATACTCAATTCACCTCCTTGCACTATTTATCATTTTTCCATTTTTATTATTCCCCAATCTTCTTTATTTAATAACCAATAAATTCTTAAAAGATTCCAATCTTACCACTTACCCAATTTATCTTAAATTAAGAATTTAAAGACATAAAGGAACACATAAAATAAATATAAATTTTAAAAGCATCTAATATAATATTAAAAATAAATGCCTAGGGTTGGGGTCGTTACACTCACTCCCCCTTAAAGAAAATTCGTCCCGAATTTGACCGTCGCTACCCTAAGGATCAGATAGCAAGGGTTACCTTTCACACATTCTAACTTAACACTTTTCCATTAGATTTTTCCATTGCATAATTCTACTATACACTTTCTTAACCCGAATACTCTAGGACTTCACTCCCCAATTAGTCTCTTCAACACTATGATTTTTCCAAGATTTTCCAATTTCATAAGTAATGTGATACTACAACTTAATATTCCGAGAATACTATACCATCATCACTAACCCGAATTTTCACGACCTCAAAGAAAGTATATTCAAATAAAAGTATTACATCTTATGTCTCCCAATACATTACGATATCACATTTAAACTTCAAATACTCTATAAGCTGCCCCAAATCGGTCTATAAGTCGACTCACCAACATTTCCTAAAACTTCAAATGGATTAACAAACTTTGGCGCTAAATTACCTTAGACCTTGCTTCCCCAATTTCATCCCAACAAATTAGAGATCGATATTTTCTTTCCTAACAACGTCTCATACGGTTTTATCTTAATGTTAGAATGATAAGCGATATTATACACACCCAACCACCGGTAATCATATTTCCTATCGACTACAGAAATCCTTCAACTCTTAGGATCGGTAACCATCCCCGATAGAGAACTTCAAAAGATAAGATTCCGTTTAAATCACACAAACAATTGTAACCGCTCGAACAATGATAAGAAATTTCCGCTCTATCTAAGTTAACTTCCTCGAAACATACGCTATCACTTCCCATTTTGCATAACACTACACCCTGATCTTCCTTTAATACACACTTAAAATTTCACAAGATTCTCACATCCACTAGGTAAGGTAAGAGTCAACCTATTTCCCATCACTAACAATATGATTCATCCTCATCACAACCTACACCATTTATACGCCCTTTAGATTCAACCAAAGTAATGACTTTACAATTCTTAAGGGTTCATTAAATTTCTTAGGTAGTACTTGCTAACTCAAAGATCACGGACTCAACCTCACAAGATCCTTGGCAACACCCGAGTTTAAGACTATAGAACCCAAAATTTGTAATCCTCTCGAGCTAACTCATACTAGCTAAACTTTGCATACAGGGACTCCTCACAAGGTATCATTAACCCAACTCTCAAATTATTTTTACAATCTTCCCGAAACTTTAATTAACAAAGATATCATCAATTCTAATTACCCTAAAGCCATCAAAATAAAAATTACAATTCTGCTTATCCTACTCGAACCAACACAACAAAATATACCAACGAAAGCACATTTAACATTTACTCGCAACTAGCACATAAAATTTTGGAAAAGACTCCTAAGCAAGTCTAGCATATACCAATTACTCTTCACATCTTAATTCAAAACTTTCACCCTAAACACCCTCAAAAAATCAGAATCTCACATTTAAGGTTCATTTATAACAATTACCAATATAAGCAATTTAGGCATGGAAAAAGGAGACTCACCTATTAGGATAGTCTATCATTATACAACAACTACTTAACCCTCCAGGTCAAGTATATCTAAGAATCGTAAAATAATAACTATACCAATTCAACTGGCAATACATGCTCAGCCATAACCACATAACCATCGTGGTAAACCAAAGAAGGTTCGAGGTATTCTCTCATAAGAGCAGAATCCTCTAACAATAAAACAAATTCTCAACAATGTATGTCACACGTAAGCAAAATGTGATGCCAATTATAAATGATATGCAACAGGATCTATAAAGTATGACCCCTACTTCTGAGACAGGAAAATATACCTCTAGTGACCTCTAGGGGATCCATCTCTCTTGGACCCAAAACACACACTTGACCTTGGACCTTCTCTTTTGGTTTCCCTTCCTTATCTCTTTTGATACCACCTCTTTGAACCTTTGGACCGGCACCCGAAGCTAACCTCTGACGAAATGCAGGACAATTTTTCTTGTAGTGCCCCGCTCCTCCACAATTCAAACATTTCCCTTGCTTACTCCAACACTGTCTTCGCGTGTGACCCATCTTCTTGCAATATTTACACATCATCCCATACCGTTTGGGTACGGCCTAGACGAAGAAGCTACCACAAGTTTCTCTCTCATCCTTCCCGAAGTTAAAGCCCTTGGCCGATCTCCAATCTCACCTTCCAATTTCCCACTATTTTCCTCTATATTTTTCTCGATCTTATAAGCTCTCTCTAAGGTCGTTCGATAATTGGTGAAGCTATCAATCCCAAATTTCTTCCTAAACTCAGTCCTCAAACCTTTTATAAACCTATGAACTCTTTTCGCTTCATACGATACCAAATGAGGGCAACTTCTAGCTAATTCCTCAAACCCGATTACATACTCGATTCACCGTCATGATCCCTTGTTCTAGTCCTAAGAATTCGATCTCCTTCTTGTCCCTTGTAACCATCGAAACAGAAATAATCCTCGAAATGTTTGGTGAAATTATCCCAAGTCCGGGGGCGTATGATCCCGCTCCCAACTTCCCTTCAATATTTGCCACCACCGATCGGCTAAACCTTCAAGTTTGAACACGGCATACCTAACTTTCTCCTTGTTGGGACTTTCTATAACCTCGAAAATCCTATTCATTTCGCTAACCATTCTTACGCCTTTAACGGGTTCGGACCTCCGTTAAAGCTCGGTGGGTTCATCTTCACAAATCTTTCCAATCCATCACTTTGACATCCTTCAAGTTGATTCGAAACCGATCCTCTCGTCTCCATACCTTGTACAAACTCCTGAATAATTTCATCATCTCTTCATTCCGAATTCCACCTATACCCATATCTCCTTCAATTTCTAGAACCTTTCGCCGATCATCCTTGCTTCCGGCCATTAGAAACGAACTCCCGCATAAAACACTCGACGTCAATTTCCACACATTCCCCCTTAGTTTAGACATCTACCCTTGACCTCTAAACTAAGCTCACGATACTATTGTGAGCCCCCAACCCGGGACCTAACACGTGTCCCGAGCTAAGGGAGCTCAAACTAAGAAAAACCATCTTAATTTTTAAAACATTTATTTGCCTTTAAAAGAGAAACCACCTTTCAAACTTTAAAATTTTAAAATCAATTAGTAATATCTCTACTTAGAGGAAATCCAACCATAACTTTAATAAACCGATATCTAATCAAATACATTGAAAACCTTAATTAACATCATTTAACAAAAGGGTTTTCCATACAAAATATAAAAGAGGAATACTTAACAAATACTCCTAACAACCACTCCTATACTTAACTTGTCAAGCCCCAAAAGCAAATGTCCACAATGATACCCCGGCCTCACTGATTCGGGTCACCTGTCTCGGAATCTAAAACGGTAAAGGGAGAGGGGGTGAGAATAAATCTCAATGAGCTATTATGATATGCAGCAAGATGCCATACAAGATGCAACACGTAGCATGGCAACACTTAACACATTATGAAAGCGGTAAACACCTTACGTTACCTCATTTTACCTTTTCCCGTCCCGAACAATAAGTCGTACAACGTTGGGAGTAAAACTCCACTCTTTGGTGAACTGCCCCCATGCACATTCACCGCTTATAGGTCTCATACCCCAGAGATCCATATAAGAAAAAACAGGATACATATATGACCCCTATATTTAGAGTATCATATACTATCATCGCCACTGCAGAGAGCCGTTGGCTTCATACAGAGCATTCCCCCGGTTTCTCCTAATCGCAGCAGTATGTAAAGGCTACTTATCACTCAGTACAGTAGCTGCACAGCCCCCACCCTGTGGCCACAGAGTGGGGAAGGGTCACCGATATGATGAACCTTCAATCACTTATTGAACAAATCAATAATTGATTGACTTCCATCATACCCACCCGAACATATACACATTCAAGCACATAATAGATACTTGAATTATAATCCACAAAATGGGATAATCATATAATAACATGGTAATGTATACTCATGCCAATCAATACCATAATGCAACATTTAAGTAATACACTATGCATAGTATCATCAATAAATATGAATGATAACAAATAAATCCACGATTGGGATAACCATACAACCACATAATAAACATATCCACATATTGGGATAACAATATAATCAACATGCCACATAATCCACAATTGGGATGTCACACCACCATATAACACATAATCCACACAATGGGATACCACATAACAACTTACCAAATAGTCCATACTTTAGGATATTAAGATAACCATAATATCAATAATTCCATAACTTGGACACAATGCCACAAGTGATACCTACCCGTTACCAATTAGCTCAATAGTGAAACCTATGGCTTCTACACCATTGCAACTATTCACTAAAGATAGGGAGTGAGGCTACTATATATCATAAACCACTCTTACATAGTCATTATACGACCTCGAATAACATTTATTAAAGTTCAAGTTCTATTTCCCAAATTGGAACTATTTTGGTGAAGTCACAAATCAAACCTATCAACCATTTTCGGGGCAATATTTAAACTACTTCCACAATTCCATTTTGATCACTTAAGATGTCATTGAGTAGCCAAAGTATTCTACTTTAATCTAGGTTAAAGAGATTTCATTTTGGTTCTAGTTCGATTAGGTTTAAACAGCTTCAAAGTTGACCCGATGTCACCGAGGCCGGGCACGACTCGTGCCCCGGGGCACGACTCGTGCCCCTTTGGCCTTCCCGAAACGAGGCGTCCCCACTAGGCACGACTTCCCTTTAATCCTTGTCACGACTCGTCCCCATCCAAGGCACGACTCGTGCCGCGGGGCACGACTCGTGCCCCGAACCCGAAATTCGAACAGAATAAAATCCTTTAGTAACCCTAACCAAAATTGTCCCAAACTGATTTTCCCTTGTTTGTGAACTTAGAAGGACTTCCTAACTTCATACACATTATATTAATTTATTTAAATCCCAAGATAACCTAAACCCAAATCATTTACCACTTGATTTCCAACCCATTTTTACTTCCATATTTCATGATTAACCATCTTAATACAACTCAACCAATTTTATTACACTTTTAATCATTTCTTATGAACAACAACAATGTTCCATAATATTAACTAATTCCTCAACTCCAAGAAGGTTTCTAAGGCCCCAAATAACCATTATATCAATAATACAACATCAATTAATTCATGAGCATATAGAGGAAGGAAAGTCATAATAACTCACTTTAGATTTTTAGAATGAAAAGATGATCTTCTAAGCTTGATTTGATCCTCTTGATGATCCAACTTCAAAATTGCTTTTAGACTTGAAAATGGTTGGAAGATGAGCTAGCTCCAAGACTTCAAAGGGAGCTTCCATGGATTTGAGAGATGAAAGAATGAAGGAGGAGTAGAAAATGAGAGAAGGATGAAGGAGGGAGATGGGGTAAATGGATGGTAAAGGGGAAGGGGGGCCGGCATACTAGAGGGAGGGCATTTTGGGGGATTTCCTGTCCCCTACTCAAAAATCCCCTACAACTATCCTTTCATCAAATTAACTCATTTATCCAAATAATTCATCATACTCAATTCACCTCCTTGCACTATTTATATTTGTCCATTTTATTACCACACCAATCTATTACTTTATTTATTTCTAATTATTATTTTTCTCTAGAACATTCCAATCTTATTTCACTTATCCATTTTATCCTAATATAAGAATTTAAAGATATAAAGGAACACATAAAATAAATATAAATATTAAAAGCATCTAATATAATATTAAAAATAAATGCCTAGGGTTGGGGTCGTTACAGATTGAACCCTGCAAAGTACACCTTCAGTACATCAGTCTCTTCATTAACCAGTTGACATCTCTCTGCGAGCCAATGTTCAAGCTGATGAAGAAGAATGCCGACATCAAATGGGACTCCGAGTGCAAGGCAGCTTTTGAGAAAATCAAGACATACTTGGTGAATCCCCCAATCTTGTGCCCGCCACATGAAGACAAGCCACTCCTCCTGTACCTGACAGTAACAGACACGTCAATCGGAGCAATATTGGCACTAGAACAGAAAGATTCCAAAGTAGAGCATGCAATCTACTTCGTAAGCCGAAAGCTTCAGGGAAGTGAACTCAGCTACTCAGCATTAGAGAAAACTTGTACCACCTTGGTATGGGTAGTCGGGAAAATGAAACACTACATGCAGTCACATTCAGTGCTCCTGGTCGCCAAGATGGACCCCATCCGGTATCTCTTCGACAAGCCATCCTTGTCAATGAGACTCGCCAAGTGGTCATTCTTCCTGGCTGAGTTCGACATCAAGTACATGGTCAGAAAATCAACAAAGGGCAGAGTAATGGCAGATCAGCTGGCAGACTTCCCAAGCAGTGAACTCAAGGGTCCTGATCCGCAGTTTCCGTATGACGGGATCTTCTCACTTGACAGCGCAAACCGCTGGCAACTCTTCTTCGATGGGGCAGCCAACAAGAAGGGAAATGGTATTGGAATGCTCCTTGTCGATCCCAAGGACGAGCACACTCCCATAGCCATCAAACTGAATTTTGAAGCAACCAACAATGCAGCAGAGTACGAAGCTTGCGCAGCCGGTCTAGAAGACGCTCTCGAGCGAAACATCTCAAAACTGGAAGTGTACGGAGACTCAGCATTGATCACCAATCAAGTGTCCAACAAATGGAAGATGATAGATTCTGGCCTCCAGAAGTACCACACCGACGTTAAATCACAATTCTGTCTCAAGACGTTAAATCTCAAATCGGTGTTTGACATTCAAACGCTCATTTCCGCCCCAAACCGACATTTGACATTCAAACGCTCAGTACCATCTTCGGACGTTAAATCGCAATTCCGTCTCCAGACGTCAAAATTCCCATTGGTTTTCACCAACATTCATCTCCCCGGCCGCCAGTCGTATGCCCGATCATCCCACCTCAGTGGCCATCAAGGTAAGCCCGCACAACAATCCCTCTTCGGCCATCTTCGTAAGTCCAAATACCTTTTCACTCCAGCAAGTGAACATTTACTTCCCCGGCAGTCATCGTAAGCCCGATCATCCCACTTCAGCGGCCGTCAAGGTAAGCCTGCACAACAATTCCTCTTCGGCCATCATCGTAAGCCCGAACATTCCTCCCCAGCAGGATTCTAAGACCATCCGACTAAGAAGAAATGTCAATCAATCCCATCAGTTCCTAACTGTCTTTGTTAGAACTCTGGGCAGTTTTCCCCAGCAATGTGTCAGTCTCTCCCGAGACCACATCCCGTTCCTAACCCCGTCGTTAGAACGTCAATCCTTCTGTGTTATTAAGAATGCCATTTTAACGCAACCATTCCCATCATTGCCACTCTATCCCCAGCAGATAAAACCTGGCCATCATCATAAGTCCAGCACCCAAGGCACGAATGCCTTACAAAATAAATCTCAAGGCACGAACGCCTTCATCTCAGGACCAACACATCTTCGTAATCTCGATCTGAGGTGCCACACGCCCTCGAATGTTTCAAGTAATCTCTGTCTGAGGCGCCACATGCCCTCAAAAGTTTCAGTAAATTCGGTCTGAGGCGCCACACGCCCTCAAATGCTTCAGTAACTTCGGTCTGAGGCGCCACACGCCCTAAAATGTTTCAAGTAATCTCGGTCTGAGGCACCACAAGCCCTCGAAAGTTTCAGTAAATTTGGTCAGAGGGGCCATACGCCCTCAAAATTTTCATTAATCTCGGTCTGAGGCGCCACACGCCCTCGAAAGTTTCAGTAATCTCGGTCTGAGGCGCCACATGCCCTCGTAAGTTTCAGTAACTCCGGTCTGAGGCGCCACACGCCCTCGTATGTTTCAGTAATCCCGGTCTGAGGCACCACACGCCCTCGCATGTCCTCATAATCTCGGTCTGAGGCACCGCATGCCCTCGAAGGTTTCAGAAATCTTAGGTTCAAACGCCTCACAATAGTCTCCATTCAGGTTCAGATACCTCGCAATGGTCTCACTCAGGTTTAGACGCCTCACAACAGTCTCGCTTAGGTCAAGGTCCCCACGCGCGGCACCTTGCACCTACAAACTAAGATCGACTTGATTCCCGCTCGGGATACGTAGGAATCCTTTCGCTAAGGGTCCAGCCAGCTGACCTCTCAGGTCTCTTCAAGTAAGGCATCCCCCGATTTGGATCCTTATCTTTTTTTAACGAACCCACTTCCTTCGAAAGTGACGTTGCTGAGGGGCTAACTGTAAGTACCCAAATCCGGATAGCCAAAATCCGTTAAAAGTTAACCGGAATCCGTTAACTGGCCCGCTCCAGGTTAACCAGAACCCGTTAAGCTCCCCGTTCTCAAGCCAACAGGACGTCCCAGAACTGCCCCATGCATTCCAACATCGAAGCGTACTCAACACACATCGTCGCACGTAAAAGTACAGCTTTTCCTAAAAAAATGCACTTTCTGACACTTTTCGGGGGTGTTTCGGACATTTTCTGGACAGTTATTTAAAAAACGGACATAATCGGGAATAATGGCATGAAAAACCATGCCCTGGTGAGTCACAGGGGCACGTGGCATGCATGCCACAGCCCTCCGGTCAACATCAATCAGATTTCAATGTGAAAAGACCAAAATACCCCTGGGATGCAGTCCCAGTCCGTCCGGACTCTTTTGCAGGCAAAACAGAAATGCCAGCAAGTCCCTCCAATTTCAAAAATACCACAAAACCCCTTGGAATTCAGGTTAAGTCCGTCCAGACTCTTTTGCAATTTTACCCTATAAATACAGAGGGCTGTCAACATTTCAAAAAAAAAAGGAAAACTTAACACATTTTCCACCATAGCCACGGCATAAACCAGTTCCTCCCTCTCCCGAGCCCCATTTCACCTCGATTCGCGTGAAAACTTCGTATTTCAACCAAATACAAGCCAAACCACCTCGAAACACCGTTCCAAACACTAAATCGTATCCCGTATACGCCTCCCGAGCCAAAAGAGTCAACCCCTAGCCATAGGTAACACTCTTTCTCCCTAAACACTCTTTCCGTCTCGGTTTACGCGCCAGTCGATACAACTGTTTCGGTCAAACGTTGTTGAAATGTAGATGTCACCGTCAACGGGTTCCGATACGTTTTAGTCCCTGATCCTCTTCTCTTCCCGTAAGAGAAGTAATCTCGGGTTAAAACGGCATTCCGGCCCCGTTCCTTTACTTTTCATGTCATTTACAATTCCGGATCGTTTGATCCGTTGAACGTCATTTACTTTACGCAACTTTATAGTCCGAACCATTTGGTTTGTGATAGTCATTTAACGGTCCGGATCGTTTGATCCGTTGAATGCTATTTACTTAACGCACCTTTAAAATTTGGGTCGTTTGATTCCGTCGATACCGCACTTTAAATACTGTCATTTACAAGTCTGAGCCGTTTGGCTCGTGATAGTATTTACTTATCAAAGTCCGAGTCGCAAAACGATTCGTTGATCACATATCATTTAATGTTTTTTTCCCGTAAAATCGCTAACAATGTAATGCCCGGTTCAAAACCGGAGTTCGACATTCGAACTCTCTTTCAAAAACGCGCGAAGTGACGTTTGGCATCCGAGCGATCATCTTCAAACTCAAAATCCGACGTTTGACATTCAAACGCTCTTTTCTTAAAAGTCAATGTTTGACACTTAAGTTAAAAGTTCAAAATTATCACTCATATCACTTTTCCTAAAAAAGTCCAAAACCGACATTTGTCATTCAAACGTTCGCCTTTTCCTAAAAAGAATCACAAAATCAACGTTTGACATTCAAACCAAGATTAAGCTTGTCATTCAAGCCCCCATTTTCAAAATGCAAACACACACACACACACACACGCACACATTTTCGAGAAAGGTAGAAAGACTCGTCATACGAGGCATTTCGGGTGATCTCAAAATACTCTTCCCGAAATGTAACGTGACCTCCGAACCTAACAATCTCTGGTACTCAAAAAGCCTTTTCCTCGTTTTTGCTACCAATAAAAATGACACCCCTTTTTCAAAGCCTTTTCCAAAGTTTTTGCTGCCAATAAAAACAACACCATTTTCACTAAAGCCGTTTTTCAACGTTTGGGCTCAAAATACAAAACCGCGTGGCGACTCCTCTCCTTCTCGAAAGTGAGGTCTCAAACACCAACAACCCCGCGAAAGACAACCGCGCTTCGCCCCCGCCGCGAATCCCGGGTAATTTCAGAAAGCTAGCACAACACCTCAAGCATTTCAGAGGACTCAAGGCTAATCCGATAAGGGGAGCATTCCTCGACATCACTGATCTACCTGGACCAATTGCCACCACAGTTCAGCATGAGTACTCATTCAAAGGGATCCCAGACATAGAAGAGCAGCTCGAGACACTCTTCATGGGAAACAGACTGTTCGGGTCAGCCTACGAGGCCACATTCAAAATTGTGACTCCAAAGCAAAAAGAACCAGAATTCGTGGAAGATGCTCTCAGTGGACCCGCTCTACAGAATCTTTTCGAAGAAGTCATGAAGGGGCCAAACCTGATTGACCTGGGCTTCGAGAACAACGTGATCGCCATGATTGGGACAGCAGAAGCCAAGCGACTCGACCCCCGAACCCTCACCAAGCATCCAGTCCTCTGAGTCGTCCGACGGCCTCACACCGGAAGACTATGATAATGTAGCCAACAATGTATTTCCGTTCGTATCAAATAAAAAATTCGACCTTTCGGATTATCCCCTCATTGCCACTTTAACAACTGATAAGTTAACGAACAACTTAAAAGAAGTTAATAATGACTCACTTGATAAAGAAGCCGACACGCTAAACGAACAATACATTAAAGAAGTTCTCAAGTGTGTATTTGACCAAGAGGACAATCGGGCCCAAGCTGCCGAAGAGGTTATGACTAAAGTGAATCTGGGTCAGTGCAAGAGCCTAAAGAGACACAAGTGGGCAGTTTTTTCGCCGGTGCAGAAAAAGAAGCCTTGATAAATCTCCTCAAAGAATACGTTGACGTGTTTGCCTGGTCATACCAAGACATGCCAGGACTCGATCCCTCAACCGTGGAGCACAGAATCCCTCTGGATCTAGAATCCAAGCCTGTCAAATAGAAACTGCGCAAGATCAAGCCAGAATGGTCTCTGCAAGTGAAAGAAGAAATTGAGAAGATGCTCTGCGTCGGCTTCATCAGAGTAATTGAGTACCCAACCTGGCTCTCCAACATTGTAACGGTCACCAAGGCCAATGGAAAGGTCAGATGCTGTGTAGATTTCCGAGATCTCAACAAGGCCAGCCCTAAAGATGATTTCCCACTGCCCAACATCGACATGCTGGTTGACACCACGACAAATTTCGAAGTAAAATCCTTTGTGGACGGATTCGCCGGATACAATCAGATCAAGATGTCCGAAGAAGATCAGGCCAAGACTGCTTTCACCACTCCGTGGGGGACATACTGTTACACGGTCATGCCGTTTGGTTTAAAGAATGCTGGGGCTACTTATCAAAGGGCTGCAACTGTCCTCTTCCATGACATGATTCACAAATAAATCAAAGTGTACGTCGACGACATGATCATCCACTCCAAAGGATCAGACATGCAGCACATGACAGATTTGAGAAAGTTCTTCAACAGACTCAGAAAGCACTCCATGAGATTGAACTCTGCAAAGTGCACCTTCGGCATCAAATGAGGCAAAGTACTGGGGTACATGGTCACAGAAAGAGGCATTGAAGTAGATCCCAAGAAAATCAAGGCCATCATCGACATAAAGCCACCACAGACACTGACAGAAGTGAAAAGTTTCATGGGAAGACTGCAATACATCAGTCGCTTCATCAACCAGCTGACATCTCTCTACGAGCCAATGTTCAAGCTAAAGAAGAAAAATGCTGACATCAAATGGGACTCCGAATGCCAAACAGCCTTCGAGAAAATCAAGACATGCTTGGTAAATCCCCCGATCCTGTGCCCGCCACATAAAGATAAGCCACTCCTCCTATACCTCACAGTGACTAACACGTCAATTGGGGCTATGCTGGCGCAAGAACAGAAAGATTTCAGAGTTGAGCATGCAAACTACTTCATGAGCCGAAAGCTTCAGGGAAGTGAACTCAGCTACTCAGCATTAGAGAAAACTTGTATCGCCTTGGTATGGGTAGTCGGGAAACTGAAACACTACATGCAGTCACATTTAGTGCTCCTGGTCTCCAAGATAGACCCCGTCAGATATCTCTTCGACAAGCCATATCTATAAATGAGATTAGCCAAGTGGTCATTCTTCCTGGCTGAATTCGACATCAAGTACATGATCAGAAAATCAACAAAGGGTCGAGTAATGACAGATCAACTGCCAGATTTCCCAAGTAGTGAACTCAAGTATCCTGATCCGCAGTTTCCAGATGACGGAATCTTCTCACTCGACAGCGCAAACCGCTGGCAACTCTTCTTCGATGGGGCAGCCAACAAGAAGGGAAATGGTATTGGAATGCTCCTGATCGATCCTAAAGACGAGCACACTCTCATAGCCATCAAACTAAATTTTGAAGCAACCAACAATGCAGCAGAATATGAAGCTTGTGTAGCCGGCCTAGAAGCCACCTTTGAACGCAACATCAAAGAACTGGAAGTATACAGAAACTCAGCATTGATCATCAATAAAGTATCCAACAAATGGAAGACAATAGATTCTGGCCTCCAGAAGTACCATGCGTACATGGAGGAACTCATTGCTCAGTTCAAGGACATCTCTTTCCACTACTTGCCAAGAGACAGGAACTGCTTCGCAGATGACCTAACCACCCTAGCATCTCTTGTTGAAATTCCCAAAGGGAAATCAGTAAAACCCCTCAGAATAGGCAGACAGGAAACCTTCGCCTATTACTGTGAGATCGAAGTTGAACATAAATCGATCGATGAACCCTGGTACAATCAAATCTACCAGTACCTCCAAAATGGAGAAGCTTCCTTCACAAATGAAGATGGAAAATACAAAGAAGGGATCAAAGCCAAAAACATGATGGCTCTAAAGCGCCTGGCATCCCATTTCGTCATTCTGGGGGTATGTTATACAAGAAGCGCCACCAAAGACCACTCCTTTGGTGTGTAAATAAAGAAAAGTCCAGGGAGCTGATGAACGAAGTTCACAACGGAACTTGCGGTCCGTACATGAACGCCAGAGCATTGACACAGATCATCCTCCGTATGGGTTACTACTAGGTATCAATATAAACATACTGCATCCAGTTCGTCAGAAGATGCGACAAATGTCAACGGTTCTCCAACCTCAACCACATTCCTCCTCACGATCTCTACTGCATGACTACACAGTGGCCTTTCACCACATGGGGAATTGACGTCATCGGCAAAATCACTCCACCAGGGAGAAACGGTCACGAGTTCATACTACGCAGTCGACTACTTCACCAAATGGGTAGAAGCTAGATCATATAAAGTACTGAATTCCAAGAAGGTGGCCGACTTCATCAAAGAGAACATCATGTACAGATACGGGGTCCCGGCGAGATCATACCCGACAATGGGACCCACTTTGATGGAGATTGTGACCAGCTGTTGACCGAGTTCAGAGTTACATGCCACAAGTCTTCTCCTTACAGACCACAGACTAATGGTGCAGTAGAGGCAGCAAACAAGACTCTTGCAAAAATAATAAAAAAGATGGCCGTCAGAGGTCGGGATTGGCCCGAAAAGCTACATCTAGCCCTTTGGGGATATAGAACATCAGTCAGAACTGCCACATGGGAGACTCCTTTCGCACTCACATACGGAATGGAAGCAATGTTACCAGTTGAATTGGAAATTCCATCCCTTCGAGTCCTCTTAGAAAACGGAATCAATGAAGTCGAATGGCTCCAAAGCCGTCACGACGAACTAGCTCTACTCGACGAGCGAAGATTGAAAGCTATGGAACATACTCGTGCCTACCAAAGCAGAATGGTCCGAGCATTTGATAAGAAAGTCAAGATCCGAGACATCAGAGAAGGGGACTTGGTGATTAAGGAAAAGCCTCCTACACAGACCAATCCCCTCGGAAAGTGGGAACCTACCTGGATAGGCCCGTTCGTGGTACAAAGAATCTTCTCCGAAGGAGCCATGAAGTTAGCAGATTTGGATGGGAACCCTTTCGTCAACCCAGTAAACGGAAGCAAGCTCCGCAGATACTTCGTTTGAGGAAGAACACTAGTCAACTCTCTCTCCACATACATGGTAGGCTTAGTCGCACACCTACTAAATTACTACAAGGACTCCTAAAAATGTAGATAGTGAAAGTCCAGGATCGATCTCAGGGAACAGTATTGATTACGAACTAGTCACGGACAAATGGGGGGTTTGTTTGTTTTTGAATTACTTCCTAAGAACAGAAATTAAACTAACTAAGAGTAAAAACAATGATTTCGAAACACTTCAGATTTGATTCCGTCCCCACCTAATTATGCAATTATCATTGATATCTCTTTTCAATGTCACCCTATTCACCTGATCACGAGATATATTTCAATCTCTGTTTCTTCTTTCAGATTAGTTACTAGCAGTGGCACACTCACTAGAAACCCTAATTAATAAATTAATCTAACTGGCACAGTCTAGATCGCAGAATTAATTGATGAACGATTTAAGAAACTAAGATCAAGAACGCTTTCTACAATTATTTCATATAGATAATCATCTAATTTTACCCACTTAACAATTCACCATGGCACATGCATAAATCGAAAAGATGCTACTTATGAATTCCTACACTGGCACAGTAATAGAGAATTCTAGCAAAGATTCATAAACAGAATAAATGAATTGATCAAGTTCACAAACCCTAATTATAAATCCAAACTCAACACGAGTAAAATTATGAATAGAGATAAACAAATAGAAAAGAAAATACCTCAAATTGATAACTAGGGGTTTAGAAAATCAAATCCAAAGTCAAAGAGCTTAAGCTTCCATGGATGTTCTAAGCTTTTCTCTAGATGAAAAATAACATAAAAAGAAGGAACCCTAAAACTGAAAATAAGAGAAGTTTTTATACTTCCTCTTAAAAAAAACAAAACCTAATCTAATAAGGAATAATAATAAAAAAAAGAAAAGGAATATTGATAATAAAAATAAAAAAACTCCTCCAGTTCAACCATTATGTCCTCGGTCAAACTGTTGCCCTCGGTTCATGCGCCGACCAAAATTTGAATTCCCAAGTTCACGTGCACACAGCATCAACAATTTTCAAATACAATTTCTTGATTTCTACTTTGGTCACCCAGCTTTTAATACTTTCATTTTGGTCACTGAAGTTTCCACATTGTTGCACTTTGCCCGCCTTGTATGCAGTTGACCTGACTTGACTTGAATATTGACTTTCTAATTCGCCTCTCCAAAATACCACTGTCCCAAATTACATACAAATGCTAACAATAAAATCCCTATTACATTCTTTCCTCGCGAATACAAAGTATAGCAATTTTAACTCAAATAAACACAACATAGACCAAAATTGCTATAAAATGTCAAGAAAATCGAGGAATTACCAAAGCTAAAAATCAACCTATCAAATTCCCCCACGCTTAGACCTTTTACTCGTCCCTGAGTAAATTTATAATTCCTCGCTAACTCCAGGTCTAAAACAGATGCGCGAGGGGAATATGATTTCCCTAACTCCTCTAAACCAACCAAATCAATGACATCAACAAAACCAATTCGGAGAATGATCTCCGCTCCTTATCACTCCAACAGATGATAACAATGGTAACAATGGCCTTAGCTCGACCCCAACTCCAAATATACAAAAACGGGACATCCAAGCTAAGACCCACACTTCAAAAAGCTAGGGGGAACTACGATGTCCTAAGCTTCCCCCACGCTATCCTCACACTACTACTTCCTCAAAAATAAAGTCAATGCTCAAGCAAAGACATACCTCGTGAACTACACCAACACCCCTTATAACACCAAAGAGAAACAAAACGAGGATTTTCTATCCTAACGCCTCTAACCGAGCCTCCTACACCAAATATGAAAATCCTAACCCGAGACTCCTAACCACCCTTATTACTCCAACACCGGTGATATAAATGATAGAAAGTATTTCACTCACTCACCTTTTGCCTAGGTGTCGTTTCCGGTTTTCACCTAGCCTCTCATTTTTTTTTCATTTTTTTCATTTTTTTTTTCACACTCTCTCCTTTTGCCTAAGTGCCCTCTCGGGTTTTCACTTAGCCTCTCATTTTTTTAGTGTTTTTTTTTAAACGAAAATAAAACAGCATATACAACAACAAACATGTACCCCACCCCCTCACTAAATCATGCATAGTCCCCTATGCATCACAGAAGTATAATAAGAAAGATAGGGGTAGGGATACCTCTCGGCACTACTGTGGCGGCCTGAAATGATAGTCCCACGGACCATGCGGCGGAGGCTGCTCGGCCGGGAATGGCCACCTCTGCCATCTCCCGTCATCATACTGTGGTGCCATGCGCACCATATAATCATGAAGCTGATCCTGACGATCCATAGTAATGGCAAACTACATATCCATACGGGCCATCAAACGATCCACGCCACTATCACCAAGACTCGCAGCCCCAGAACCAATGCCCTCAGTCTCCCCCATATAATCATCATCATCATCGTCGTCGTCCTCCTCAACATATTCTGCTTCTTCCTCCACCTGCTCTTCAACAATTCTAACGTTCATTCCTCTAACCTCCCTCTTATTGCTTTCCAGAGAGTCTCGAGAAATGGGCCTAATTATCTTCACCTTGTCACCCCCAAAATTCCACTGCACCCCCGCAGCTTTTACCAACCCGGCAATCAATGATGGGTATGGAAATCCATTCCGTTTATTCTCTCCCACAGCTTGCATATTATCTGAAATGATGTGGCCCAAAAAAATCTGTCCTCCATTGTAGCGTTGTGAGAAAAGAATTTTATCTTTTTAGAGTCGCCACCTATATTATTCGTTTGGAAACATAGGAAAACCATTTTGAAAAGAGATTTGAGTTCGGGGCTTAGGTTATGGAATGGGTAGGTCGAGGAGCATCCATTCCACCCGATCCGAAGATCGGTCTTGCTAAAGAAAAGAGAGGTTTTCAATCTTTTAAAATATATAGAATTAAAGAAAACAAGTAAACCCTAATCAATTTCTTGATTAGGAATGTCGGATTGTACGCTTCGAGATCGCCTTCATCGATTGAAGGGACTCTAGGCTAATCCTTTTGATGGGATTACACCACTCTAAAAGCCAATAGAGAGAGATTAAGAAGAAAAGAGTAAAAGTATAGGAGTTTACCTAGTTTAGGGAGGATTTGATTTAGAACGTGGTTCTAAGATGTCTTCTTGATCGAGAAGCGATTTGGGCAGAGTTTCGACTCAATATGAGAGTCAAGTCTTGATGCGGACAGAGCTTCGCCTTGATGCTAAGCTTGAGCCTTGATGTTCGTCAATCAACGTGGTTGAAGGACGAAATTAGGAGTTATTTGTGAGTGATTTGAAGGAGTCTTTCGTGGAAAGAAACCAACAAATTGTGTGTGTTGTGTGAAATTCCGGACCTCTGAAACAGTGGAAGTCACCAAGTATTTATAGGGGTTTAAGAGGTAGAGGTGGAGAGGTGAAACACTCCTAGGAAGCTTCCAGAACTCAATTCTGATTGGAGAACCGGATTAGATGAGGTTTATCAAGAAAAGAGTTTGGGACGGAGAAGAATTGTGATTCTGCACATCCTGTCGAGGGGATATCTCGCGCGAGATATGATATCTCGTGCGAGATATCTAGTCTGATGACTATTTTGTCCTCTTCAGTTTATTCCGTTAGTCAGTTAGGTCCAAAACTAACGAGGTTAGTTAGAAACTTAACGAAACATGACGAAACTGATATGCTTTCATCAAAACATAAAGAGAGACGAAGAGTAGTGTAATCATGATTTATTGGTTCGAGAATGGGGTGTCTGAGCCCCTCGGCGACGAGGTCTTATGAAAGAAGAAGTGTCGTCGATAGAAAGACATCATTACGAACATTGGGATGGTCGTGCCGCACGAGTGCCTACGTATCTCTAAGAGAGAATCGGACCAAACATAGTTCGACTCCAAAACACTAAAAAGGCTATTTTAGGTATTTTGAAAAGCATTTTTGAAAATCGAAGAGGATTTTTTTGAAAAGGTAAAATCATACTGAGGAATCAAAAGACTTGACCCAATTCTGAAGATACCCATTTGTTGATGAAGTTGTTGAAGTGTGCCGCTCGAGGTTACTGACGTTCCCGTTGTTGTTGTCGAGGTCACGGACTTGAAGTTTGCTGCCGTCACAGACTTTGAAGTTGTCGCCGAGGTCACGGACTTGAAGTTGCTGCCGTCATAGACTTTGATATTGTTGCCGAGGTCACGGTCTTGAAGTTCTTGCCGTCACGAGACTTTGATATTGTTGCCGAGGTCACGGACTTGAGGTTGCTGTCATCACAGACTTTGTTGATGTCGCTGAGGTCACGGACTTGAGGTTGCTATCATCACAGACTTTGTTGATGTCGCCGAGGTCACGGACTTGAAGTTGTCGGTTGAGATGAAGGTTACATGCCTGTAATGCAAGGATATATGCACGATGGTCTCGGATGGACCCGAATGATTCTTACCTTTACGTACTGTCAGCACATAAAGATTCCAAATAGATTTTCCAGATTTTAGTTGTTTAACTGGACTTACGTGGTGGTGCACACGTCTGTTCGTGTAAATGGCCGATCGGACATTTTGGTGGTGAGTTTATGTATGAGTATATGGTATATGGAAATGTAGGGAAATTTGTATGGATTTTTATTTGAGATGGGTGAACTATATGAGTGAACTTGTGTTTGACAAGTTGGGACCAAATCAGGTTTTGCAGAATCTGTTGTTAGTCAGCAAGGTTGAACTGTTTCTTCATTCTTGTAGGATTTTGATGAGTAACCTTTTGTGAACACATCTAGGCTTGTTGAGAATCTTCATTCTTACTTCTTCTTGAGTCGTGTCTCTAGGAGGCAAACGACTACACATCTGTCGACTGTTGTAATGGCTCTATGTCCAAGGCCTTTTGGTGTCTTAAGCCCCAAGTTGCTTGCAAGTGGTAGATGACTTTGTGAACAGGCTTGTGAAGCTGCTCTCTTTGATTTGAAGGTGATCGAAGAAGACTCTCCTTGTTGATTTGATTTGAAGAAGATCGAATGACGCTCGATGAAGAAGGCTGAAGAATACTCTCCCTTTGTCCTTTGATTTATTTTTCTTAGTGCGCACCCTGGTTTTTGCCTAGACCGCCCTTTCGGGTTTTCAATCTAGCAGGCATCTCTTTTGCGTCTTTTTTTTTTCATTTTTTTTGAATAGTATGTAACTCGAAGAGAACTCAGAGGAGAGAATCTTTATTGAGGAGAGAGATATGAGATCTCAAGTTAGTTGAGGAGAGACGGACTCTATTCTTTTGGAAGGTGATCCAAGCATTGATTTTTTTTGGAGAAGTGTATTCTCGAATGATGAGAGTGAGGAGCAAAGAGGAAAGCCCCTAATGCAGATTCGATTATTTTGAAGAGTTGAAATAGAGATTGACTGGGGGAGGAAAGGTGAGGAAGCCCCAGTTTTGATGCTTGAATTTCAAGAGTGTGTATGAGAGTGGCTAACAGGAAGCCCCTAGACTCAACAAAGAACGCTACATGGCTCAAAGGTCTAGAAAAGTTGTTCTACTTTTAATGGACCTTGCATCATCTAGAAATTTCTAAATAAGTTTGAGAAGAAAGCCAATCATTAGTATGACTTAAGGGTAAACATTGATACTGAAAGTCTTCTTCACTTGATGTAAGAGGATGTTGAGGAATCCTTTTTGGTATCACTTGACTCCTCTTCTTTGTGGGAGAGTCCTTCTTGCCTTTGTTGAAATTCCATCCTTGTTGTGGGGCGATGAAGGCTTGAGAGGTTTTTTTTTTTTTTTTTTTTTTCGATGCTCTATTTTTGCCAAGGACGAATTGAGGAGTTTCGTCCTAGCGAGCTTTTTATTTATTTTTTTTTGTACTCTCAAAGCCTTGAGTTGAGTAGCCCCACTTTTCTTTGGATGAATGTTGACAGCAGCACCTTTGGCTTTCTTCGCTTGTTGGTCTCTAACTTTCAGTAGGGGTAATGTTTAACCCTTAAGCCTCCTAATGATAACTTGCTTTTTAAAGTCACTTAGAAGTTTCTATTTTTGCGATGGTTTAGGGAATGGAAGGTCCATTATTTTGCATGAGTTGAATGATATTCATGAGGTAGAACAACTTTAGGGAAAGTGTTTAGGAAAATAAATTACTTTCATTTATTGAGAAATTTAAGAACAGACTCGATAGTTTAGAAGACACAAACTAGAGGAGGTGAGGAGTACTAGAAAGACAGAACGACTCTTCGAGTTCATACTTGGAAATTTAAAATCTAATCTACTTCTATCAAAGGAGAAAGGGAGAGGATAGTGGTAGCCCCAAAGTGGTAAGTGTAGATTTCTTCTTGGAGCTTCATCTTCTTCATGGATTGCGAGGGAGAGGATTGGTGATGACGTTGGGACGTTCTAGATCTCCATTATCAAAGAGGTCTTGTATGATGTCCTTCAAGTGGTGGCAGGAGTTGGTGTCATGGCCGGTGAAGTTGTGGTACTTGCGAGAATAAGTGATGAGCATGATTCGGACCCGTATCCTTCGGAGGACCACATTCCCTTGGTTTGATTTTTTCATTACGGACAAGCACATCGAAGAGTTCTTCTTGAGTGATTCCTTCAATTTTGTCGTAGTGCCTCTTTTTCTTTTCGGGAGGAGGGACCGAGAATACTTTCCGGTGTTGGGGCGGTGAGTGCAATAGCGTTGGTGAAGCATCCTTACTTGTGGTGGGCTTGTTGTAGCGGAAAGTACTTTCCTTCTTTTTGCTTTTTAGGAAGTCGTCAACCCTAATTCCGGACTCGAGGAGTTCATTGAAACTAGGAAAGTAGTTACCGGCGAGCTTCTCTTGAAATTCATCACGAAGGCATTGGAGGAAGATGTGGATTTGCTCTTTGAGAGTAGGCCTTTCGACGATTTCAGTGAGTTTGAGTCTCCATCTTCTAGCAAATTCAGCAAAGGACTCATTGGCATGTTGTTTGGTTTGTTCAAGATCCCTCCTAGTAGGGCGGTAGGTGGAGTTATCTTCAAACTGCCTTTGGAAGACCAAACATGCGGATGACCAATCAAGCCTTGTAGCCGTAGGAAGAGACATGTACCAATCCCTTGCAGCACCTTCTAAAGTTTGAGGAAAACATTGGGCCAAGATTGTGTTGTCAACGCCCATTGGAAGCATAGCCCAAGTGTAGGTTTCAACATGAGCTCGAGGACAAGTAGTACCATTGAACTTGGCAATATCGGGTGTCTTGTACTTGCGAGGAAACTTGGTGATGGATTGTTGAAGAGCATCGGGATCAAATGGAACGAATGACTCTTTGGAAGTGTCAAGAGTTGCAAGCTTCTTTTCGAGGTAGTTCTTAGTAACATGGTCACCAAGTTTAGTAGTTTCACCACTGCCTTCTTTCTTGGTTTTAGCACCCTTGGAGGTATGTTCCTCATCATCGGAGGAGGATGAGGAAGAGGAGGAATCGGATTCTTCCTTTTTCTTGCTTGACTTCTTGGTTTTTCTATTCACTTTGGTGTAGGATTCCTCTTCGTCGGAGGAGGATTCCACTTTCTGCTTTTGCTTTCTTCCTTTCTTGACTTTCAAATCGTTGAGTTCTTTCATGAGGGCGGCCATTTGGGCGTTTTGCTCATCAATTTGCTTACTTTGTTCATCCAACCTAGTCATGGCTTCGATGAGTTGGACTTTAGCATCGTTGAAATTGGCCTCGGTGGTAGAAGGAGAAGCAGACATCGTGTCGAGCTTTGGCGAAGAACCTAGACGTGTAGCAACCGTGTTAAACCATGATCGAGTCCCAACAAGTCGGCTGAATAGGGTGAATGAAGGCTTGAAGGTTTAAAGGTTTTGGCCAAAACACGAAAAGACTGAACACTTATCTCGTACGAGACAAGTAGACTCGCGCGAGACTTCACCACGGAAAGTCACAATTTTCTGATTTTAATCCTAATTTTGGTCGGACGGAAAATCCGTTTTGGGGGTTTCTAAAGTTCAAGAACCAAACCTAGGGACCTAGGGGTCGGAGTAATCCAAAGTAACATCAAGTTTTGTGCAATAATTTTGATGAGAAAATTTTCTCTTTTTAGGGGCAAATCCGAAGGGACAACTGTAGGGACGTTTCCGAAGGGACAATTCCGAAGAGACAATTTATTGATTTCTTTTCCGTGGATTATTGCACAAAACGATCTTGACAAGGGATTACAAGGACTCCAAGATCAAACCGACCGGTCAAGGAGTGTCTTTAAAAGTCAATCTACATGATATGTGGCGATGCAGGGCTGGAAGGCTAGGCTCCCCGCGATATGACAATCTAGGTGGATTGAATACGCGGAGTGGGATGATCCAACTTCGGAGAGACCGGCGACTAGGTGGTTACCGTCATCCGTCCTTAGTGTGGGTCCCGGGTTTATAGAGGGTATGTAGTGCAATGACAGTTATATATGAGTGCGCGTGTGTGAGAGTCAATCTAGGTGATAGAGTAAAATAGAAAGTTTTTTTTTTTTTTTGAAAACAAAAGAAAATAGATAATGGCCGCACCAAGTGGTTGCCTACGTTTCTCCCAAATTTGGGGAGACTCAGGCCGTCGTAGTTCCACTTAAAGAGAGAGAAAGAGAGATAAATAATTCAATTTACAACTCCCGAATCCCCAATGGACCGGACTTTAATTAAATAAAACCCAATCGCACGCAGTTTATAAATAATAATCAATTATTTAAAGGAAACGAAGGTTCGAGTTCTACACCTTAAGGGAGGCCTTAAGATGCGGGAACTCTGAGATAATGAATTGCAGGATCCCCCTTGCATGTTCGGCTCTCGTCTTGGACTATGAGATAAACGGGAGAAACCAGAAAACAACCAGATTGTCGAAGCCATATCTCGCGCGAGATATGATATCTCGCCGCGAGATATGCTTCATCTGAGAGCAGAAAATTCGAATTTACAAAATTTTTTTTGAAAACCTCTCTTTTAATTTTGACGCAAGTTTAAGCCTCTTAATTTTAAGTCCCCAGCGGAGTCGCCACTGTAGCGTTGTGAGAAAAGAATTTTATCTTTTTAGAGTCGCCACCTATATTATTCGTTTGGAAACATAGGAAAACCATTTTGAAAAGAGATTTGAGTTCGGGGCTTAGGTTATGGAATGGGTAGGTCGAGGAGCATCCATTCCACCCGATCCGAAGATCGGTCTTGCTAAAGAAAAGATTTGTTTTCAATCTTTTAAAATATATAGAATTAAAGAAAACAAGTAAACCCTAATCAATTTCTTGATTAGGAATGTCGGATTGTACGCTTCGAGATCGCCTTCATCGATTGAAGGGACTCTAGGCTAATCCTTTTGATGGGATTACACCACTCTAAAAGCCAATAGAGAGAGATTAAGAAGAAAAGAGTAAAAGTATAGGAGTTTACCTAGTTTAGGGAGGATTTGATTTAGAACGTGGTTCTAAGATGTCTTCTCGATCGAGAAGCGATTTGGGCAGAGTTTCGACTCAATATGAGAGTCAAGTCTTGATGCGGACAGAGCTTCGCCTTGATGCTAAGCTTGAGCCTTGATGTTCGTCAATCAACGTGGTTGAAGGACGAAATTAGGAGTTGTTTGTGAGTGATTTGAAGGAGTCTTTCGTGGAAAGAAACCAGCAAATTGTGTGTTGTGTGGAATTCTGGACCTCTGAAATAGTGGAAGTCACCAAGTATTTATAGGGGTTTAAGAGGTAGAGGTGGAGAGGTAAAACACTCCTAGGAAGCTTCCAGAACTCAATTCTGATTGGAGAACCGGATTAGATGAGGTTTATCAAGAAAGGAGGTTGAAATGGAGAAGGAGAGTGATTTCTGCACATCCTGTCGAGGAGATATCTCGCGCGAGATATGATATCTCGTGCGAGATATCTAGTCTGATGACTATTTTGTCCTCTTCAGTTTATTCCGTTAGTCAGTTAGGTCCAAAACTAACGAGGTTAGTTAGAAACTTAACGAAACATGACGAAACTGATATGCTTTCATCAAAACATAAAAGAGAGACGAAGAGTAGTGTAATCATGATTTATTGGTTCAGAATGGGGTGTCTACATCCGTTGATAATCAAATGAATCAATAATGCATGCTTCCACGGAACTTTCACATGCTGCGCTGTCGGGAGGATCCTATAGCATACCAATTTATTCACCCCCTTTGCCACTAGATTAAACTGCGTCTCAATCACAAACTTGGGCGAACCATCCGGGTTGTAGGTCCATTGGAGTCGATTACCCTCCAACGTCCTCGCCACATCCGCAAAATATATCCTCCAATCCCCATTTGTTGCTTTAAAATACTCACATTCCTCCCGTTTCACTCTGGGGAGCCCATAGAATTTATTAATATCCTCACTCCTGAATTTAATTGTCTCCCCCCTCACAAAAGAATGCTCACGGTCCATAGGGAATTTATTCATATTTGAGTAAAATTCCTTCACAATCAAACTATTACCCTCCCCCATAGGCTCATCACAAAACTGTTGCCACTTTCGAGTCCCAAACTTAGATGTAAGCCCGAATGATAAAATGTTAAATTGCCTCTCCGCAATTATGGCTCTATCAGTATGGAAGTAAAAGTAATTTTGGGACATGTTGTAATTGAACCTCGAGGAATCGTGGGGGTCCTCACAACGGAGACGGGTTCCGAGGGGCGGGGGAGGAACACTAGATAAACTCTCATCAACCCTTTGCTTTTTCTTACCTCCCTTTTTCGATGGCTCTTTAGTTTTACCCATAATCAACTCAAAACAATCACCAATCAACAAATAAACGCCAACTACTCAACCCAAACAAAATTGCAATCCAAATAGAGAAGAGAAGAAGTTCGGACCTTTCAAAATTTCTGGAGAAAACCCACCGTACAAATCAGCCTTCGCCGGAAAACTCAAGGTGCTTGCCGAAATCTTCAAACTTTTGGCCGGAAAATCCAAACAGCCGCCGGATTTCTCAAGGGTTGGAGAAGAAAACTGCCCGGAATTGACCAAGGGTCGGTTAATACGAAGGTTTAGGGTGAGGGTATGATGGTTCTTGGAGGAATGGTGTCGAGATTTGAGGTGGAAAGAGGGGAGTTCGCCGGATTGAATAGGGGGGTGGCCGGATTTTGAGAGGGTAGAGAGAGAGAAGAGAGACACGGGTAATTGAGGTTTTGTTAATGAGGAGTTGGACCCAAATTGTATTAATATCATGACCCATTTAAAATCCATTCGACCCGTTTACATCTTCATAGGGCCGGACCATCCACGGACGGGTTCGCGAGGTGGCCGCATGCAGAGGGGTGAGGCGTGCGCCTCTAACGCCGAAGCTTGGTTCATGGCCTTGAATAACTGAGGCGGCCGCATGGATCAACGTGGGGCGGCCGCATCACGCACAGGAGCTCGGCCTAGGCAAAGGCATCTTGAGGCGGGCGCAAAGGTAGCCACGAGGCGGCCGCATCGGGAGCAGATTCTTGGCCTTGTATTTGGAAAATTGAGGTGGCCGCCTCAAGGAGTATATAGCGGGCGCCTGAAGAACAGCTTCAACGGCCATGGCATTGGGTAGTGTAGTGCGGCCGCATGGAAGTCATGGGGCGGACGCCTCACATTGGAACATTTTTGGCCCCCAAAGCCGCCTGGAATTTTATTTATTTATTTATTTATTTATTTATTTATTTATTTATTTTTTAAAGCAGTACAGGCCCAGGCATTTTTGCTCCCCTCTTTCGTGCTTTTCCCTGCACAACACCACAAACAAAATACCTTTAGCAGCACCAATTCCAAACAAAATAAAAATGTAAACTAACAACGAAAAATGAAAATCCCGGGTTGCCTCCCGGTAAGCCGCCCTTCTTTAACGTCTTTAGCTAGACCAAATGCCGGGTAAGCCCCCGGCTGGCATCAACTTTTAAAGTCTTTGACAAGACTCGAACCCACAGTTTATCAAACATATACCGGGTCTTGGAGATCAATTTCCTCCAAACTCGCGGTATTCACCACTTCATTTTCAAAATACGGTTTTAACCGTTGACCATTCACCTTGAATCCTTTGTCCTCATTAGGACTTGAGATTACCACTGTACCAAGCAGGGACACCTCCCTCACCACATAAGGACCGGTCCACCGGGACCTCAACTTGCCCGGAAACAAACGAAGACGGGAATTGAAAAGTAGGACCTTTTGACCCACCTTAAAGTCCTTTCTAATTATCATTTTATCGTGCCAAATCTTCGCTCACTCCTTATAAAGGAGGTTGTTCTCATATGCATCCCTCCTAATCTCATCCAATTCACTCAACTGCAGTTTTCGCTCCTCACCGGAACCCTCCAAGTTCAAGTTGAACTTTTTGATCGCCCAATAGGCCTTGTGTTCAAGCTCAACCGGCAAATGGCATGGTTTACCAAACACCAACCGATATGGTGACATACCAATTGGTGTCTTGTAAGCAGTCCGGTAAGCCCACAACACATCATCAAGCCTTTGACTCCAATCCTTTCTATTCGGGTTCACAGTTTTTTCAAGGATGGATTTTATCTCTCTGTTAGACACCTCGGCTTGGCCGTTTGTTTGGGGGTGATAAGCAGTCGAC
This sequence comes from Adenophora triphylla var. japonica, assembly GCA_022495995.1. Taxonomy (NCBI): domain Eukaryota; kingdom Viridiplantae; phylum Streptophyta; class Magnoliopsida; order Asterales; family Campanulaceae; genus Adenophora; species Adenophora triphylla. The sequence goes on along the minus strand of JAFEMH010000888.1, from coordinate 23,471 downwards.
ACCTTATGGGTGATATGATACCTCTTGACTAGAGCTTCGACTGTCTTATTGCAAAAGTGTGTCCCCCTATCACTAATAATGGCCCTTGGCATCCCAAAACGACACAAAACGTTGCTCCTTAGGAAGTTGACCACCACTTTAGAATCATCAGTGCGGGTAGGGATGGCTTCCACCCATTTGGACACATAGTCAACCGCAAGTAAAATGTACACAAACCCACAAGAATTAGGGAACGGACCCATAAAGTCTATCCCCCATACATCAAAGATTTCACAATTCACAATGAGGGTTTGTGGCATTTCATTACGGCGCCCAATATTACCAACCCTTTGGCACCTATCACACGACTGACAGAAGGTGGCCGCATCCCGGAACAAAGTTGGCCAAAAGAAGCCACACTCCAAGACTTTTCTAGCGGTCTTTTTCACACCAAAATGACCACCACACGCATGCTCATGACAGAATTTCAGAACAGAGGACACCTCACTATTGGGAATACACCTCCGAATGACTTGGTCGGCACAATGCCTCCACAAGTTGGGCTCATCCCACACATAATACTTGGCATCACTACGGACTTTGTCTCTTTTTGATTTTGACATCCCCGGAGGGAATTTATTAGAAACAAGAAAATTTACCAAGTCCGCATACCAAGGAGCCATTGAATTAACTGCCCAAAGAACCTCATCAGGAAACTCACCCCGAATTGGGGCTTGTTTATAAGGCTTGTCCTCCTCCATAACAAGGCGACTCAAATGATCGGCAACTAAATTTTCAGCCCCCTTTTTGTCCTTCACCTCTATATCAAACTCACTCAATAAGAGAATCCACCGAATGAGTCTCGGTTTAGCCTCTTTTTTAGACATCAAGTATTTAAGAGCAGCGTGGTCGGTGTACACAATGATTTTAGTGCCCAACAAGTAGGACCTAAATTTTTCTAATGCAAAGACTACCGCCAACATCTCTTTTTCTGTGGTGGAGTAATTTCTTTGTGCCCCATTTAAGGTCATAGACGCATAATAAATCACATGCGAGGCACGCTCCACTTTTTGACCCAAAACCGCCCCCACGGCATAATCACTAGCATCACACATGATCTCAAAGGGACGAGACCAATCGGGTGCTTGAATAATGGGGGTGGTTGTCAACCTAGACTTCAACTCATTGAAAGATTGCTTGCAATTATCATCAAAATTAAAATCAACCTCTTTTTGCAACAGGGTGCATAGAGGTGAAGCAATCTTTGAAAAGTCCTTTATAAACCTCCGGTAAAACCCGGAATGACCAAGAAAAGAACGGACTTCATGCACGTTGGTAGGGTAAGGAAGTGAAGAAATGACATCAATCTTAGCTTTGTCAACTTCAATACCCCTTTTTGACACAACATGACCTAACACTATGCCTTGCTCGACCATAAAATGACATTTTTCAAAATTTAGGACCAAATTAGTTTCAATGCATCTATCCAACACTAGTCCTAAATGAGCAAGGCATTCATCAAACGAGTCTCCATGGACAGTGAAGTCATCCATGAAAACTTCCATAAATCTTTCCACAAAATCGGAGAATATACTCATCATGCACCGTTGAAAAGTTCCAGGTGCATTACACAATCCAAATGGCATTCTCCGATAGGCAAAAGTGCCGAAAGGGCAAGTAAATGTAGTTTTCTCTTGGTCTTCCGGGGCTATAGGTATTTGAAAATACCCGGAAAAACCATCAAGAAAACAAAAATCCGCCCGTCCGGCTAACCTTTCCAACATCTGATCAATAAAGGGGAGGGGGAAGTGGTCTTTAAGAGTTACCTCATTTAAGCGTCGGAGGTCAATGCATACACGGATCCCCGTTTGCTCTCGGGTTGGAACCATCTCTCCCTTCTGATTACGGGAGACTGTGATCCCTCCCCTCTTGGGGACACACTGCGTGGGGCTCACCCACTTACTGTCGGAGATGGGATAAATGATCCCCATCTGTAGTAGCTTCAGAACCTCTTTCTTTACCGCCTCCATCATTGGCGGGTTAAGTCTCCGCTGCGGTTGTCTCACTGGCTTCGCACCCTCCTCTAGGTTGATCCGGTGCATACACAAAGATGGACTAATGCCCTTGAGATCGGCAATAGTCCAACCAATCGCGGATTTCCGCTCCCGAACCACCTCAATCAACCTCTTCTCTTGATCCTCAGTCAAACTGCTAGAAATCACCACCGGAAGCGTCTCTCCCTCACCTAAATAAACATACTTAAGGTGCTCAGGGAGAACCTTCAACTCAAGCTCCGGTGCCTTCTCTATAGATGGAACAAGCCTCTCAACCGGAACCTCTAACTTCATATAACCACGACCCGGTTCTGTAGCAAACATAGCACTCTCTGTAAGACCCATAACTGCTTCCTTCATCGAATCTGAGATGTCAAACTCCAAACTAGCATACCCCAACGCATTCTCTAATGCAGTCTTGAGATCATCATCTCCACTGGACACCTCAAACACCTCCTCTACCAATGGCTCGATCACATCAATGAAGCACAGTGACTCCGTATCCTTAGGGTATCTCATAGAGTCAAAGATATTGAACTCCATCACTTGGCCATCAAATTCCATTGTCAAGGAACCATTCGCCACATCAAGTTTTGTCCTTGCAGTCGACATAAAAGGCCTCCCCAACAGTATGGGAGCCTTGGGATCCGACTCCATCTCTAGCACATAGAAATCTGTGGGAAATATCATCTTCCCCACTCTAACCAACACATCTTCTACCAATCCCTTCGGGTAGGCATTCGACCTATCCGCTAGATGTATCACAACTCTAGTATCCTGCAGTGGTCCCAACTTAAGAGTTTCAAACATCGAATAGGGCATGACATTGATTGACGCCCCCAAGTCTAACATCGCCTTGTGCTCAGAAGCATCCCCCAAAGTAACTGGAATCACGAACATCCCACTGGTCCTTTAACTTCTGTAGGCAATTTCCGCGATACACCGTGCACACGTGCTCACTAACCTTACCCTTTTTCATACTTCTCTCCTTCTGATTTCTCTTCAGAGTACACAACTCCTTCAAGAACTTCGCGTACCTCGGGACAGTCTGAAGAAGATCCAAGAAGGGAATGTTAACCTCTAACCTCTTGAAAGTATCATAAATCGCCTTGTCAGGCTCTGGCTTTCGATGCTCTTTCAAGGCCTCGGGGAATGGAACCTCAGGCTCATAAACAGGAGCCTTAACCTCTGGTGCAACTTTTATCTGCTCTGGTGCCTTACATGCGGCTCGAAATCTCAACCTCAATCTCCGGTTCTTCTGCTACAACCCGTCTGCGGCTCCTTACCACTTCGAAGAGTGATTGCACATGCATTACGCTTGGGATTCGGTTCGATGTGAAGGCGGCTTTCCCGAGTTGAGCCTCCAATCTACCCACAGCATCTGCTATCTGCCCCATCTGTCTCTCCAGACCACTAAGACTCGTATCAGTCCTCTGCTGATACTGCTGCAGATTGCTGATACTTGTATCGGTCCTCTGCGTCTCTTTGCGGACGCTGGATAATGTGCTCATACTGCGAGCCGGTGTACGGAACATATCTTCGTAGATTTGTCCCTGTACAGTTCTGCCGCTGCTGCTGCGGCTGCCTTGTAGCTTCTTCTTTGTCCAAATGGTGGTCTATAACCTTGATCTGCCGCTGGTAACCCCGCTGATTACCAATGTTGTCACGACCACCCGGGCCGATTCTCGCTGTGCACTGTACCCATCGAAATTAGGATGATTTCTCCGAGTTGGAGTTATAAGTGTTACCCATCGGTCTCTGTCCTGCTTGCACAAAACCAAGCGCATTGACATCCTCCATCTCACACATGCAACGAAGGGCACGAATACGTAGGGTGCGTAATGTCATAGCAAATCCCACACGGCTTCGGTGTCGACCCGAACCAAGCGCTTTACCATACCCTTAAGATCCTCCATATCTGTCTCAAGCTTCTTGGTTAACCCATTTGCTAGAACCCATTGCGCTAACTTTGTCTTACGGTTGACCTCTTGCCATGGGTCCTCGTACTCTTAGCTAGCTCCTCAATCAACTTTTTAGCTTCATCAGTGGTCTTATTCAAAACACTTCCCCCACAACACGAATCCACTAACCTCTTATCCTGAATGGTCAACCCTCCATGAAAATAGACAATCAGCTGATCCTCCGTAAACCCATGGTATGGACAACTCCTACAAAGCTTATGGAAGCGATTGTAGTAATCGTATAGAGTCTCATCTGCCTTTTGCTCCATATTGCTGATGTCCCTCTTCATTACATTAATTTGGTCCTGAGGGAAGAACTCTTCCAAGAATACTTCTTTCATATGCTGCCATGTCGTGATACTGTTGGGGGGCAAGTGGTAGTACCAATCATTCGCGTTATCTTTCAGTGTGAAAGAAAACGCCCTCAATAACAGATGCTCTATCGGAAGCGATGGCGGCCTCATACTCTGACAGATTTGCACAAACTGAGATATGTGCTGATTGGGATCCTCTCCGGGCATCCCTGTGAAGTGCGGTAGCTGATTGAGTAGCCCCGGCTTCAGCTCAAATGTCACCCCTGCAGGTAAAGTGGGGAATTGGACGGCATGCGGTTGCTCATTCCAATTCGGGGCAGTCCGTTGCCTCAATGTCTGTGGTGGAACTGCTTGTTCACCACCACCACCACCATTATTATCTCCGCCCTGCATCCTTTCAGCCAATAATATGTCCTTGATTCTCCTGCTTTGTTGTCGCCCTTTCCTGAAAGAACGTTCTATTTCTGAATCAAGAGGCACAAGCAAATTATTAGTAGAACGGGTGTGCACCATGCACGGTTACACACCACAGGGAGAGCAGGGTACAGCACTTAGCAGATAACACAAATACTAAAATAAAAATAAATAAATAGAAAAAGAAATAGATTAAGAACAGAATAAGATCGTAAACAATTACACCGCTCCCCGGCAACGGCGTCAAAATTTGGTAGGCTTAGTCGCACACCTACTAAATTACTACAAGGACTCCTAAAAATGTAGATAGTGAAAGTCCAGGATCGATCTCAGGGAACAGTATTGATTACGAACTAGTCACGGACAAATGGGGGGTTTGTTTGTTTTTGAATTACTTCCTAAGAACAGAAATTAAACTAACTAAGAGTAAAAACAATGATTTCGAAACACTTCAGATTTGATTCCGTCCCCACCTAATTATGTAATTATCATTGATATCTCTTTTCAATGTCACCCTATTCACCTGATCACGAGATATATTTCAATCTCTGTTTCTTCTTTCAGATTAGTTACTAGCAGTGGCACACTCACTAGAAACCCTAATTAATAAATTAATCTAACTGGCACAGTCTAGATCGCAGAATTAATTGATGAACGATTTAAGAAACTAAGATCAAGAACGCTTTCTACAATTATTTCATATAGATAATCGTCTAATTTTACCCACTTAACAATTTACCATGGCACATGCATAAATCGAAAAGATGCTACTTATGAATTCCTACACTGGCACAGTAATAGAGAATTCTAGCAAAGATTCATAAACAGAATAAATGAATTGATCAAGTTCACAAACCCTAATTATAAATCCAAACTCAACACGAGTAAAATTATGAATAGAGATAAACAAATAGAAAAGAAAATATCTCAAATTGATAACTAGGGGTTTAGAAAATCAAATCCAAAGTCAAAGAGCTTAAGCTTCCATGGATGTTCTAAGCTTTTCTCTAGATGAAAAATAATATAAAAAGAAGGAACCCTAAAACTGAAAATAAGAGAAGTTTTTATACTTCCTCTTAAAAAAACAAAACCTAATCTAATAAGGAATAATAATAAAAAAAAGAAAAAGGAATATTGATAATAAAAATAATAAAACTCCTCCAGTTCAACCATTATGTCCTCGGTCAAACTGTTGCCCTCGGTTCATGCGCCGGCCAAAATTTGAATTCCCAAGTTCACGTGCACACAGCATCAACAATTTTTAAATACAATTTCTTGATTTCTACTTTGGTCACCCAGCTTTTAATACTTTCATTTTGGTCACTGAAGTTTCCACATTGTTGCACTTTGCCCTCCTTGTATGCAGTTGACCTGACTTGACTTGAATATTGACCTTCTAATTCGCCTCTCCAAAATACCACTGTCCCAAATTACATACAAATGCTAACAATAAAATCCCTATTACATTCTTTCCTCGCGAATACAAAGTATAGCAATTTTAACTCAAATAAACACAACATAGACCAAAATTGCTATAAAATGTCAAGAAAATCGAGGAATTAACAAAGCTAAAAATCAACCTATCAATACACCGCCAATCAGTAAAATCAAAGTGCTAAAAGAGTAATACCTAACTAGATACATCCCGAAATGATCTAGGTAAAAAAACAGGGTCGCACTTTTTCATCTCTCTTCGAATTTCACCTAAAGTGTCGAACTACGGTGACCTGAGCCCCTTAGTTCATTTGTAAAAGGGGAACGTAGGCAGCCATCATTGGTTCGATCTCAAAACAAATACAATTTCAAATACAACACCAATCGCTTGTGTTTCGAAAAACTATTAAATTTAACCTACAAATTCATTACGGTTAAAACAATCTTTGATGAGTTCAAGCACGGTCTACTCTTGACTCGCTACACGCTAGCAAAACAACAAAAATAAAATACTTAATCAACTTAATGTGTCTGCAATGACAGTGGGTGGATATTCCGAACAGTAAGGTCAACCTAGCCACTCGTACTTGGTCCTTCATCTTTCCTCCCCTTCCATTTTCCATGGCGAGTATTCTTCACCTTCACAGGAAATATCCCCGTAGTCCTTCTACCTGGCTCTGGGACCCTTCTCGACGCCTCTGTAAAACCCGTGGCTGCCAACGCAGCCCTTTCCCTAGCTCTATCACGAGCTGCCTCTCTTCGAGTCGTCATATCCGTGCTCTGATAGGCCACCCAACTAGCATTGGCTTCATAGTCAGCCATATCATCCCCAGTACTATCCTGAGGGTTAGCCATCGCTTCAGCCCTCCTCAAAGTCGAGCTGTCACGGCGATCAAGTCCCAATAGCTCACTTCATCTCCACAGAAGAGCCATTTGTGTCTCCCCTATACACTCCTCCTACCAGTTCAAATATCGAGTAGACAGAACAGTGCCCCCTCTCCAGTGAAAGAGAACCCTGGCAGGAAAAGATGCATATTGCCACAACCGCATGAAAAGCAATAATGTCGAAGGATCATCCATGAAAAGCGATCCTACCTCAAAGGTAGTGGCATCACTCAAGTCCATCAACAAAACCTGCTCCAGCCCAAACTGCCGCAGCACCAAAGATGGAATATAGAAAGAAGACTGGGATAGCCCCGGAACTCTGACAATGAAGAGACCTTCCTGAATGGTCTGACAAGTCTGGAACTTCTAGTGAGGAACCCACATTCGCAGACGATGCGTGCGGAGTTTGGCCATCCAAAGCTCCAAGTCAGCCTGACTACCTCCTAGCACCAAGGGTCATCGAGAGAAAGACCAAGGATCACATGTCGCTGGTACCTCGGGCATCACTTTCAACCTCTCCCTCAACCACAAAGTAAGCATAGAGGGACTTCCTCCCCACATGTATCGGCTACCGGTCGCCATCCGACCTATGCCCAGGAATGTCTCGCCCTATATCAAAGACACGATATCTCCTCTGCTCCGGCACTGCCTCCCAGGTCCAGAACACTGTGGTGGCACACCTCCAAGGACGTGAATGTGAACAGAGTAGCAATCATGCACAGAGCAAAAGCGTTCCACGCAGCAACGCTCCCATCAACACTTGCAAACCTATCTGGCAGCCCCGAGATGTCAACATGGTCAGTGTTCGGTATCAGCATCCCATATGCTTCCTCAGCTGAAATGCCAAGCAGAGACACCAACTTCTCAACAGTGGTCATGCCGCCCATCAAAGGAAGAACAATCTGCTCCACCTCGGGTCCTCCAAGGAAAGCCTGAAAGTTCTCAAGCGTGGGCGTAATCTCATTATATGAGAAACTGTATGCATGTCTCCTTTCATCACAGAAATGAGCCGCAGCTCTCTGAAGGTCCCGATTCGGCAAAAGCTCCTTCAAAGCCCAAACTGCCTTCATCTCATAACAACCCTCGAAAAACTCCTTATTTTGCCTCGTATGGTGACGTACCCACGTCTTGAACCTCTCCAAGAATCGCTCTTGCATCTGAGATGACAACCTTGGAAACGTGGCCATGGAAAGCAAAGAAAACTTCAAGTATTTGAGGGAAAGAGCAGATTTCAGCTTCAAGAACAAGCGTGAGACTTCTCAATCTGCAGAAACTGGACTGCAATTTAAAATAAGTCGAAATTGAAACTCTGGCAGGCTGACCTGTTTTTCAGGTTGACCCAGTCAAACCTGCAGCCTTGCTGCACCAATGTTCCGCGACATTTCCAAAGAAAACCATGATCATCATTTGACCAAACTTGCCAAACCTGTGATCAATTCACTTATTGCAAATACCACATCATCCCCCGGAATCGTGCAACAGTGCAATTAATAAATAACAGTGCATATAGATATAAATTTTGCCTGCTCAAATTTGTTATTTAATGCATTTCGTGTTATTATTTATTTTTGATCAACCTACTTGCTTATCTGCCAAAAATAAGTGAAAAGTAATCATGATAAATATTCAAGTGTATAAAGTTCGCCCCAAGGGCCTTTCGAGTACGAAACAATATCTGTTACAGGCAGTGCACACAATTGTCTAAAGGATATCAGCAGGACTACTCAGAGTCTGGCTCGTCATCCGAGCACTCAGCATACTGCCACGCAGCAGCAGGATCCGTGGTAGATAGATAATCCACAAAGTCATCAAAGCCAGAGTACGAGAAGTGACGGCCCCGCGCCTGTCCTCCTGAAGACTCCCCATGCTCGAATCCCGAGTACGAAGAATGGCGAGCCCCAAATCCAGTAGTCTCACCAGAGAAATGACTAAAGCCCTGCCCAACATCTATACCACCTATCGTGGAAGCAGATGAGTCCCTCGCAACGGACGGTCTAGAAGTCATCGATCATGAACAGTCGCACTCCTCCGAGAACTGCATTGCAGGAAGTTAACAAGCCTCCTGGTGAAACCAGTCATCCCATCCAGACGTCTGACGGCCTGATCATAGGTACGGCCAGAAACCTGCAAACCAGGAAAGCCCTCAAAAGACAGACAAGACAGCACATATGCAACTTTTGCAGAAAGCTACTACAATACAGAAAAGCAGCAAGATACTCACCGAAGCACTGGGTTCAACTCTATATTGAGGCCTCGCATGCTCAGGAATAGGAATCATCAACCGCCGGCGAGAACCACCAATGCCCTCGAATGCCAAGCGAGTGTGGGGGAGCGGATAATCTGTGGGACGTGCAGGATCCTCACCCTCTCTGTCCAACACATGTGGGCTCCTCAGCCTTATCCTCCGAAATATGTCATAGTCAGCCTCCTCAATGACATTCTCAACATGAGGCACTCCCTGCCTATATCGCTGCAACTCCTCCCCAGCAATGGACAGAGGATACAGCATGTGAAGAGGCGGATCGCTCGAAACCAAGGGACCAGATCCCGGAGCATACTGGCAAGTCACCCTCTTGCCAAGATACAGTATGTCACAGTGAAGCCCCACTAGCAGCTTCCGCTGACTTGTTACCTCCCTAGCAGCATTTACAACCGCCTGATCAAACCGGCTCCACCAAGTCAAGTTGATCCTCGACGAAAAGTCTCAATCCAGAGCCAAAGACACCTCCTCATAAGTCACACGGGTGCTCTCCCTCGACTTCACCTGCTTCCTAGCCGCCTTTTGCCAAGTCAGCATAACAGGGAACAAAGGAGCATACTCCTCCCTGATGGTCCACCGATGCGGGTGGAACACTTCAAAGCACTACACATGTCAGACGCCAAGGAAAGTTATGTCAGCTACAAAGCAGATACAAACAAGTACAAGCGAGACAAGGAAGAGAAAAAGGAGACTCACATCCAGCACAAACTGGAAGAAGCAGAACGAGTTGTCCTCCCCCCGAGAATACTTGTCCAAGGCAAAGAAAATCTCGGCCAGACCAGCTTCTCCTCAGGCAAACCCTCTCACGACCTTCAGATCAATTAAGGAGCCAAGCAAAGCAAACTGGCACATCGTGTTAGCATTGGGAAGAATGGTTGCTGACAGAGCGAACCATAAGAACCCCCTGGCCAAATAATCAGCTATCATCCTCTCGAAACCAGCCAGATACTCAGCTATCCATCTCCTCAAATGTGCCTCCATAGACCCATACCAAATACCTAGGCCCGTGGCATCCATGATGTCAAATCCAAGTAGTCCCATTAGCTGCTCCCTGGTAAACTCATCAAACCACTCTATGGGATTGCCTCGGAACGACAACCCGGTGATCGCAGCAAAGTCAGTGGGAGTCACCGATGCCTCCCCCCATCTAAAATGAAACATGTGGGTCGTGTCCCACCAATACTCGTTCAAAGTGACATGGATCTCCTTGACCCTCTGTGTCGAAGCCACAGCAGCCACCGCACTAATAAAGCCTCCTAGACGGGAGTCAATCACCAACTGTCGTGGACTCCTCTCTCCATCACGAGCCACATTCGGGAACATTTCCCATAGCTCGTTGACCGCCTCAAAATCTCCCCTACTCTTGGTAGTGGACACATCAACCGTCCCTCTCCCCTGCAGGTAAACACAGCAAAGGTATGTTACTACAAGATAACGTACACAAAATGCACATGCACATTTCAAAATCACAAAACATATCAACACAAAGATATAGTTCATTTCCCTAAAATATTTCCGTCCCAGTCGGAGTTTTAACGGTTCAAGTTTTAAAATCCCGTTTCATTAACGGTTCATTTCCCTAAAATATTTTTGTCCCAGTCGGAATATTAACGGTTCAAGTTTCAAAATCCCATTTCATTAACGGTTCATTTCCCTAAAATATTTTCGTCCCAGTCGGAGTATTTACGGTTCAAGTTTCAAAATCCCGTTTCATTAACAGTTCATTTCCCTAAAATATCTCTGTCCCAGTCGGAATATTAACTGTTCAAATCCCCAAAACTTTCAAGTCATCTCGAAAAATCCGTCAAACCCAAAACTTTCAAGGAAAAACCCGTCAAACCCGGAACTTTCCAAACATTTCGAAAAACCCATCAAACCCGGAACTTTCAAAACCAAGTTGAAAAATCCGTCAAACCCGGAACTTTCAAAATCATGTTGAAAAATCCGTCAAACCCGAAACTTTCAAATACTTTCAAAATTACTCCATCCCGAATTAAACTCACTTTAATTTTGAAAAACACCCCTAGACATGGAATTTTTCTATCAAATTTTCTACGGTTTCTACCCATAACGTCAATTGCACTAAGCTAAAGTCAATTTCGACAAAAGGGCATAGCAAGGTCAAAAGCTCCAAATTGGGCACCAAGAACCCTAACTCAATTCAAATCAAAATTCCAAAATTTCAAGAATGCAAATTCTAAAATTCAAAGGAATTCAAAGAAAGCTTACCTTCCTCGCTATCCCCTCCTTGGACTTATGGCTATCCCGAGCTTTGTAAAACTCTGATGGATCCATAGGAAGATGGGTGGTTCGCACCGTCCTCTTAATCCTCCTCCTCTCATTGTCGGTCCTTCTATGTCAACCCCTCCCCCCAATCTTGCTTCCATAGCAATAATCTTTCAAAGATTTCAACAAAGATCGAAGAAAAATGATGAATTTTTCTCTCTTTTCTCTCTTTCTCTCTGTAGAAACTCACAATTTTCTCTCTTTCTCTCTAATGGCTGACGGCCTTTTAAAATCTGTCCAAAATGAAAGACAGTCCGGTCAGCCTCTTTTACGTGATGAGCCATTTTGTCCCAAATGCCTAATCAGCCCCTCATTTTTCCAAATTTAACGCTTTTTCTCAAAAGTTAAAAATCTCCAGTTAGACATTTCTAACGCCCCTCTCCCGAGGTTAAATCCCAGTTAGACATTTCTAACGCCCCTCTCTTGAGGTTAAATCTTAGTTAGACATTTCTAACGCCCCTCTCCCGAGATTAAATCTTGATCATCAATCGTAAGCCCGACCATCCCATCTCAGCGCCAATCAATGTAAGCCCGCACAACAATCCCTCTTCGGCCATCATAGTAAGTCCGAGTATCTTTTTCCCCAACATGTAAACAATCACTTCCCCGGTCGTCAATCGTAAGCCCGACTATCCCATTTCAACGGCAATCAATGTAAGCCCGTGCAACAATCCCTCTTCGGCCATCATCGTAAGCCCGAACATTCCTACCCAACAGGATCATAAGACTACCCTTCTAAAGGAACGTCAATCTATCTCCTCAGTTCCTAATTGGCTTTTGTAGAACTATGGACACTTTTCCCCAGCAATGTGTCAATCTCTCCCGAGATCACATTCCGTTCCTAACCCTGATGTTAGAACGTCAATCCTTCCGTATTGTTAAAAAAAAAATGCTAGTTTAACATAACCATCCCCGTCATTTACACCATATCCCCAGTAGATAAAACCTGCCTGTCATCATTAGTCCAGCACCCAAGGCACAAACGCTAGTCTCTCTCAGGTTAGAACGCCTACAAACAGTCTCCCATAGGTTCAGACGCCTCCGAACAGTCTCTCTCAGGTTAGAATGCCTTCGAACAGTCTCCCATAGGTTCAGACACCTCCGAACAGTCTCTCTCAGGTTAGAACACCTCCAAACAATCTCCCATAGGTTCAGACGCCTTCTAAAAGTCTCTCTTAGGTTAGAACGCCTCTGAACAGTCTCTCTCAGGTTAGAACGCCTCTGAACAGTCTCCCGTAGGTTCAGATGCCTCCGAACAGTCTCTCTCAGGTTCAGATGCCTCTGAACAGTCTTTCTCAGGTTAGAACGCCTCTGAACAGTCTCCCATAGGTTCAGATGCCTTCGAACAGTCTCTCTCAGGTTAGAATGCCTCCGAACAGTCTCCCGTAGGTTCAGACGCCTCCGAACAGTCTCTCTCAGGTTAGAACGCCTCCGAACAGTCTCCCGTAGGTTCAGACGCCTCTGAACAGTCTCTCTCAGGTTAGAATGCCTCCGAACAGTCTCTCGTAGGTTCAGACGCCTCCAAACAATCACTCTTAGGTTTGGACACCTTCAAATCAGTCTCAACCAGGATGAACTCCTCCTAATCATTCCCCACAGGTCGAGGCCCCTACAAATTATCCTCGCACTCATGAACTAAGATCGGCTTGATTCTCGCTCGGAATACGTAGGAATCCTTTCGCTAAAGGGTCCAGCCATTTGACCGCTCAGGTCTCTCCAATAAGGCATCCCCCGATTTGGATCCTTATCTTTTTCAACGACCCCACTTCCTTCGGAAGTGACGTCGCTGAGGGGCTACTGTAAGTACCCAAATCCGGATCGTTACAATCCGTTAAAATGTAACCGGAATCCGTTAATTGGCCCTTTTCAAGTTAAATGGAATCCGTTAACTCCCCCTTTCCGAGTCAACGAGACTTCCCAGGATTGCCCCGTGCATCCATATTCCAAAGTGTACCCAACACACGTTATCAAACGTAAAAGTACCACTTTCCTCAAAATACGTAATTTCCGGGACTTTCCGGGACTGTTCCGGACATTTTCTCGGACAGTCATTTAGAAAACAGTCAAAACTGGGATTAACGGAGCAAAAACCAAGTCTTAGCGACTAAGCTAGACACATGGCACACATGCACAACCTCCCACATATCCATCAATCAAATTCAAGGGTGAAAAGTCCAAAATACCCCTGAAATTGAGTGTAAGGCCGGCCGGCCTGTTCTTCCTGAAAAAATCGCCAGTCTCAGCAATCCTCAGCCAGTCCCAGTAATTTTCAAAATACCTCAAAAGTCCCTCAAACTGAGGATGTGGTCGAACGACCTATTTTCCCTTTTCACCGCCTATAAATATAGCCCCTCCCCTTCAGTAAAAGAGGTCAAAAAATATTACCTCTCATCAAAACCTCACGGTTCCAGCCAACCAAACACCCTCCCGAGCCCCAAAAATGCCTCAATTTGTGAGAAAACTACGTTTTCTGACCAAACATGAGCCAAACACTTTTGAAACACCTTCCAAACACCAAATCGTATCCCGTATACGCCTTTTCGAGCCAAAGAGTCAATACCTAGCCATTGGTAACACTCTCACTCTCTAAACTCTGTTTTTTCTCGATTTACGCGTCAAATGCTACTTTCGATCCGATCGAAGTTCTCAAAATGTAGACGAAACGCCGTCTATGGGACTTGATACGTTTTAGTCCTTAATCATTTTATCTCCCGTAAGAGAAGTAATTTCGGGTTAAAATGGCGTTCGAGTCCCATTTTTACTTTTCTGTCATTTATCATCCGGATCGTTCGATCCGTTGATTCGCACTTTTACCGTCCGAACCGTTTGGTTCGTGATTGTCATTTACAAGTCCGGATCGTTTGATCTGTTGATATCGCACTTACTTTACGTACTTTACAAATCCGAGTCGTTTGGCTCGTCGATCGCATTTTTACCGTCCGGATCGTTCGATTCGTCGATATCGCATTTTCAATACTGTCATTTACAAATCCAAGCCGTTTGGTTTGTTGATAGTATTTACTTACAAATGTCTGAGTCACAAAATGACTCATTGATCGCATCTTACTTTCCATCATTTTCATCAAAATGGGTAACATTGTAATGCCCGGCTCAAAATCGACGTTTGTCATTCAAACGCTCATTTCCAACTCAAAACCGACGTTTGTCATTAAAACGCTCATTTCCGGCTCAAAATCGACGTTTGACATTCAAACGCTCATTCCAAACTAAAAATTGACGTTTGTCATTCAAACGCTCATTTCAACCTCAAAATCGACGTTTGTCATTTGAACTCCTTTTCAAACTCAAAATTGACGTTTGTCATTCAAACGCTCTTTTACCAAAATCAATGTTTGTCATTCAAACTAAAGATTCCAGTTTGTCATTCGAACTCCTTTTCAAACTCAAAACCGACATTTATCCTTCAAACACTCTTTTACCAAAATCAACGTTTGTCATTCAAACCAAGATTAAAGCTTGTTATTCAAGCTCATTTTCAAAAGCAACACAAACATACACACACGCACACTTTACGACAAAAGGTAGAAAGACTCATCATACGAGGCATTTTGGGTGATCTCAATATACTCTTCCCGAAACGTAACGTGACCTCTGAACCTAACAATCTCTGTTCAAAAAAGCATTTTTCCAAGTTTTGGCTACCAATCAAAATGACCCCCCTTTTCAAAGCCTTTTTCTAAGTTTTGGCTACCAATCAAAATGACCTCTTTTCCAAACCAGACTTTTTCAAAGTTTAGGCTCATAATACAAAACGGCATGGCAACTCTCTCTTTTTCAATGAGGTCCAAGTTGCGAAAGCCGCTCGCCGGGTTTTCGCGCGCGATCCGGGTAATTTCACCCTCCCTCTATATGAAACCCCTAGCAACCACACGAGTTTTATACTTGACCCCCTCTGATGGTGACATACCTTCCTTCTTCTTGTAGACCCACTTGCAATTCTCAATCTTTCTGCCTTCTTCCCTTTTGGTTAACTCCCATGTCGAATTCTTGTGAATTGGCTCCATCTCATCCCCAGAGCCGCATGTGACGTAGCGGAAGACTTGGATAGAGACTAATTGATGAATTCCGCTCGAGGAACTCAACAATCAATCAACAATTTTCGCTCGAGAAAATTGAAAGAGAATGAATTCAATTCATAAAATGTCAAAACTGCGTTTCAAACCCTAAAACAAGGTATAAATAAGACGGCTGCAACCCTAATTTGAAAAAACCCTAAAGCAGGTTCAAAAAGACGAAAATGTCCAAAACTAGGAAAAACGGATAGAAAGCCGTCGGGCCTTTTGAGGCCTTTAGAAGCATTTTTCGGCCTTTTTTGGCCTGCTCATGGGGCTTCGCCCAATGAATCTTGTTCCTCTCGTCGAGACGGTCGTTTTGATATGCTTTGTGCGTCAGTAACTCCTCAGGAATCAAAGTTACGCCCGTTTCCGCGTTGACGCTCAAACGACTCCAAAAATGACTCCGCAATTGTGTCCGCATCATTCTCCCAGTGAGAAAAATTCGACCGCGAATTTGTGCCGGTGTCCTCGTCGAAGAAGCATCACTGTAAACGGAATCAAGTGTTTCACGTTGAAGACATCGAGTGTACGAATGTGGCTTGGAAGTTTCAACCGGTGCGCATTCGGGTTAATCTTCTCCACGATCTCCACTTTGGACCAATCTTCTTCGCGGACGGTTTGTTGTATGCTCCAAGCGGAAACGTTCCTTCGTCGGGGCCCACACATAATCTCAACATCGAACTCAACCCTCCTCCGCCACGATCTGCAAGCTTGTATTTCTTTGTTGGCGGCACATGCTTGATCAAAGGCGACCTTGTGTACCTCCTGTAATCCGACACCATATCGGCTGACCTTGTGATGGACCTTCTTGTTGTTGGGCAAAGCAATCAAGTCTAATGGTCCCTTAGGGTGAACCGCATACACCACACGGAAAGGGTGAACCCGTGCTGCGGTTAAGCTGCGTGATTATGAGCAAACTCCGCTTGGCATAATTTCGATCCCACGCCTTAATATGTTCCCCAACTAAAGCGGCGCAACGGGTTGCCCAACGAACGATTGACCACCTGCGTCGGCCGTGCATGCGGGGTGATAGGCACTACTGAAATTCAGCTGTGTGTTGGCCATCTTCCACAATTGCGCCAAAAATGGCTAAGAAAACGCGTGTCACGATCGAAACAAATAGAAGCCGGCAACCCGTGAAGACGATAGACCTCCCGAAAGAATAGCGAGCGACATTAAGCTGCGTCGGTGGTTTTCTTGCACGGTATGAAATGAACCATCTAAGAAAACCTGTCCACCACCACATAGATAGAATCATGACCCATTGTGTGCGTGGCAACCCTACCACGAAATCCATACTCACGTCCACCCAAGGTTGCGTCGGAGCAGGGCAATGGCATATCTGACCCGGCATTAGTAGCCGTCCCACTTTGGCTGCGTGACAAATCCGGCACTTGTTGCACAAACTTCTCGACTTCCTTGCGCATACTAGGCCGAGGAAATAAGGCAGGCGAACTAAGCGTAGTGTGCGATCCCGTCCCACATGCCCCTCGCATGTAGCTCTGAATAATCTGCAGCGAAGGCGCAATCCGGAGCATATAGCGGATTGCCCTTAAATAAGAACCCTTCCTGCGGACAAGAAATCCGTCTTCTCCCCCTTGATCACCACTGTCAATAATGCTAGAGAAATACGGATCGGCGGCAAGTATATCGCGAAAAGAATCAAATCCTGGTACCTCCACACGCATGGTACTCGGTAGTCAGCGACGGCTCGGTGCATCGGCCACTCTGTTGGAAACTCCTGCCTTGTGATTGACCACAAAAGTAAAGCTGCTCAAGGAAAGCAACCCAGCGAGCATGACGAGGTGAGATTTTGTCTTGACCATGTAAATGCCTCAACGAATCATGATCGGTGAACAGAATGAACTCTCTGGAATAAATAATGGCGCGAATGCTTTGCTGAACAAGCTGCATAAAACTCCGGATCGTACGTCTTTGTATCGTGTCTTTGCCCCGGATAGTTTCTCGCTGAAGTAGGCAAGCCCAGTGCTGCTATTACGGCTAAGAACGGCCCCTATCCCAACCTTAGATGCGTACGTGTGCGGCTCGAATGGGTGGGAGAAATCCGGTAAAATCAAGATCGGAGCGGTGGTCAATCGCTCCTTGATCTCTGAAAAGCCAATTCCGCCTCCTCATTCCAAGAAAACCGAACATTCTTCATGCAATCGATGTCGGTGCCATGATCTTTCTGAAATTAGGGATAAAACGCCTATAAAATGAAGCCAACCCATGAAAACTCCGCACCTCCTGATTACGTGTTGTGGGCCTAGGCCACTCTCGCACCGCTTCGACCTTAGCACCATCAACACGCAAACCATCTCACGAAATCACATACCCCGGGAATAGAACACGAGGCACCATAAAAACACACTTCTTGGTTCTTTGCGTAGAACTCATTCTAGCTGTGAAGCCGTAGAGCTCGCCGGATATGTGGAATATGCTCTTCGACTCTTCTTGTAAATCGGGATGTCGTCGAAGTACACCACTACAAAGGTCCCGATAAAAGGACGCGACAGCGATTCATCACCCTCATAAATGTACTTGGGCGTTAGACGGCCCAAAAGGCATCACGAGCCACTCATACAACCCCTCACGCGTCTTAAACGCTGTTTTCCACTCATCACCCGGTCGAACCCGATCGGTAATAGCCGGCCACTCTTCAAGTCCGGCTTTGTAAACACTGCAGGCCCCACTAATCGATCGACAAATCATCAAATCTCGGGATCGGAAATGCATGCCGTACGGTAATTTTGTTGATAGCCTGCTTTGTCAACGCACATACGCCACGATCCATCCTGCTTGATTGTTAAGATGGCTGGAGCGCACAAGGGCTCAAGCTCTCTCTAATGTGCCCCTTCGCCGGTAACTCCTCTGCACACTGCTTGCAGCTCCTCGTGCTCCTTGGGACTCATCCGATAATGTGGCTGTTAGGAAGACTCGCTCAGGGAACCAGGTCTATATGATCTTTGAATGTCGCGCGAGAGGTGGTAAACACAGAAGGTAACTCCTGCGGGAAAACACTAGAGAACTCCTGTAACAAAGGAATGATTGCGTCAGGAACGACCCTTTGCATCATCAGCTTTGCTTTCCCAATCAACACATAAACCACATCGAGAATCTTCTAACTCGGCATCAAAGCGTGCCCATGACAAACAACTCAATTTTGGGGTAGTCTCTACAACTTTATCTGTAGGTTTACTCGGGACAAGCACAATTTTCGAACCCTCAACCCACAATGGCTGTAAGTATTACGTCGGCCGTTATGAACCACTGTCTATCAAATTGCCAAGGTCTACCCAATAATAAATGACATGCATCCATGGCTACTACATCACACCGGACCTCATCACGATATTTAGACCCTATAGAAAAAGAAATAAGAGCACGTTTGGAAACGGTTACCTCACCCCTTTCTTGAGCCAAGCCGGTTTGTACGGTTTGGGATGCTTCTCGGTTGGAATGTTCGGCTTACATCTTGCTTCCTCTGCAACAATATTCTCACAGCTACCCGAGTCAACCACAAAACGACACACCTTGCCCGGAATGGTACATGTAGGCGAAAAATGTTGTTACGCGGCCACTCCGTCTCGGTTGTCACACGCGGAGTTAGACATGATCTCCGAACTACCAAGGACACGCCAACATCTCCCTCTACAAACTCTCCTCGCCACGATCATCCTCATCGAATGTGGGATTTTACGGAAGTTCAAAATCCCCCTCTTCCTCATGGCCGTCTCATTAAATAGCGCCCTCTTGCCGTTCTTCTTGCAATCGGCTTGTCGATGACCGGTTTCCCACAAGCTGAAACACCGCGTATTATTGGTTGCCCCACGAGATGGTTGCCCTACAGTGGGTGGTCACGGTTGGCGGTAGGATTTGGTGTCCCACCAGAAGCGCACCACTCGAAGTCCCGCCACTTGCTACCAATGAAACGCCTTGGCCGCTTCTCCACTACCGAGCTCGGCGATGTGCCTCGACACGGTCCCAATATCAAACATGTTGAGTGTGTCTGTGGCGTAATACGCGAGACCCCAATATATCTAGCCACCATCGATCATCGGTCTCACGAATCTCATTCCGCGCCATCAGCGATAGAATTACGTGGTGTAATCATCTACCGATCTACGCCCTGTCTCGGGTTACGCAACCTCGGTACAACGTCCTGATAGTTATAAGGTAGAAAAGCGGCCCTCATCTGCTTCTTCATCTTCTCCCAAGTCACAATCTTCGATTTACCAAGCCGCACACGAGAAAGCTTCAGCTGCTTGCCACCATGCTGAAGCCACCGCCTCTCAACCGTGTGGCTATTAACGGTACTCTACGATCCTCAGGCACCCCTTTAAACTCGAAAACTTCCTCCCTTTGTTGCAATCCAGTCCATGAACTCTTCGGCTGTAGCCCACCATGAAACTCTTGGATTTGTTCTCATACCGGCTTCCCATCGTCGATTGTCTTCTTCAACGTGAGCCCTAGGTTGTCGGCGAGCGGACACAGGGAATTTCTTCATAAAATTCGCCGGCCTCTCCATCATCATCCACCTCCCGATCCTGGCACAGCCATTGCCCGGCATTGCCCACCGATCCAGTGGGGCACATTTCTTTGGACACGTTCAAACATGTCGGCCATCCGCTCGGACAAAGCCTCCACGATTTGGTCCATGCGAGGTTCCAAGATCTGTGCGATTCGCTCTTGAAGCACGTCATCTTCACGATCAAAGACTCCTCCCACGGTGTTTCGCTTACGCTCTTCGGCGGCATCTTCTCCAATCCCTAGGAATGAACCGGAATCTGATACCAACTGACGTAGCGGAAGACTTGGATAGAGACTAATTGATGAATTCCGCTCGAGGAACTCAACAATCAATCAACAATTTTCGCTCGAGAAAATTGAAAGAGAATGAATTCAATTCATAAAATGTCAAAACTGCGTTTCAAACCCTAAAACAAGGTATAAATAAGACGGCTGCAACCCTAATTTGAAAAAACCCTAAAACAGTTCAAAAGACGAAAATGTCCAAAACTAGGAAAAAACGGATAGAAAGCTTCGTCGGGCCTTTTGAGGCCTTTAGAAGCATTTTTCGGCCTTTTTTTGGCCTGCTCATGGGGCTTCGCCCAATGAATCTTGTTCCTCTCGTCGAGACGGTCGTTTTGATATGCTGTGCGTCCCGTAACTCCTCCGGAATCAAAAGTTACGCCCGTTTCCGCGTTGACGCTCAAACGACTCCAAAAATGACTCCGCAATTGTGTCCGCATCAGCATGCCACTGGAAAGACTATAAACATGTAATTGCTTCCTTGAGAGTGATTGGATCCGAAGGATCGGGCTCCACCTCCTCAGTAATATGAAGTGTATAAGTCATTATGTCTTCAAAACCATACCTCACCGGAGGCTTCCCGAAATTATCCCGTCTAGACCATTCTTGAGCTAACCCATGTTCCTCGGAAATTGGTGATTAACTATCTAGTGCTTCTGTCTCTGACGGTAGATCCTGATGAACATCTGACTGTGTAATGCTCAACTCTGCATTATCTTGTAGCTCAACCTGTTTATCAATAATACCAACGCTTGATACAACCACATATCTCATAATAGGATTAAGCATATAATTTTCATCAAAAACAACATTCCTGCTTATGATAACCCTACCCTCTGATGGAGACCAAATCTAGTATCCCTTGACACCATCTACATAACCCATGAAAACTCCTTTTCTATCCCTCGATTCGAACTTCCCATCATCCACATGATAATAAGCAATACAACCAAAAGCAATTAAATTAGAATAATCAAAGGGTTTACCTGACCATAACTCATTGGGAACTTTGAGACTGATACATGTATGGGTCTGTGACTTATCAAGTAATATGTTGTACTAACCGTTTTTGCCCAGAACCGCTTAGACAACCCTATATTAGAGAGCATGCACCTTGCTCTAGACAACAATGTCTGATTTATGCGCTCTGCAACATCATTCTACTGTGGTGTACCCCTGATAGTGAGATGCCTAGAAATCCTCACTTCCTTACAAAACTTATCAAACTCAGCAATACAGAACTCCAGCCCATTATCTGTCCGGAGTCGCTTAATATTATTCCCTGTCTGATTCACTTCTAATGTCTGAAATTGGTGAAAGACTCACACTTGTTCTTCATATATAATCACCCAAGTCTTTCTCGAGTAGTCATCAATCATATACAAGAAATACCTGTGACCCCTAAATGATTCTAACGTGAAGGTCTCCAACAATCAGAGTGAATGTAATCCATACTGGCCTTTGTTCTATGAACTCCCTTAGGAAACTTGATTCGCTGCATCTTCCCAAGTATATAACACGTGTCCGCGCCTAGTTGGCTCGTACGATAAAGCATGTAATACTGTAGAGAGGTGTCTTTTATTGGACAAGGATATGGGGGGCAGGCGACAATTGGTGCAGCGCCTTACGCGCATGATAGACACCTGAGCCACTATTTAATGTGATACTGACAAGTCTGTTAGGGGTGTAAATAGTTTGGTTTGGTTCGATTTGGATAAATTTAGAGACCAAACTGCTAGTACTCGGTTTGGAGAAATTCCAAACCAAACCATGGAAATTTTCAAACCGAATTGAACCAAACCGAGGTGGGTTAGTTCGGTTCGGTCTCAAACTACATTTTCATTAAACGGTTCAAACCGCGGTTCAAACCGCAGTCCAAACCACAAACAGGTCCAAAATAAAATTAAAAATTCAAGCTACAACTAAACAAACCATATCAAACTAATTACAAGTTAACTGTCTAAAACAACCATATAAAATTACAAATTCAAGCTACAACCATTTAATAAAAGCCAAATGTCTCAAGTTCATAACCATTTATTTTCTTCACCTTCTTAACCATGACACAGACAGACAGACAAACCATCTTTGGCTTCAAAGGAGGAACAGAACCAACCATGAAAGTAAAAATCCTGAAAAAGAACAGCTTAGTCCATGAGCCAGCCATGTAAAAATATTTGTGATCCCGACTTGGGCAACACCATGTCCAACTTTATCCTACGTCCAATATGTAAGAACATGGAGAGCAAAATGTGTATACTTAGTAAATATATGTAAACATGTAGACGTACATGTATAAATCATAAATATAATATTGTATAAAGTATAAAAATCTAATCAATGTGTAGAATTTCCGGGCTAAAAGATTACCTATTTATGATGGACAAAAGGTAACATTTTTGCTACTTCATATGAATGGGTGTGGTCCCTAAATGAAGTTCCTATTGGTTTCCTATATATAGAGGCTTTCCATCAGCCTTAAAACCAACACATAAATTCATATACTCTATATACATAATCTGAGACTAAGTGAAGGCATTAATCATTTAGAAGACTCCGTCTCCCTACTTATTATTTCTTCTTCTACAAGCCTTCAGAGAACATCAAGGCATAATATGGATTCCTCATGCATACGCTTCCACCTCTATTTCTTTTCTCATTCTTATTCAAGACATGAGTATGACTTGAGTATATTGGAATAGAAATGTTCCAACAATTGGTATCAGAGCCTGCTCATGTTCTTGTTTAAATTGAGTTCATAATATCATGTTTTGCTTTATTTTATGTTGAATTCATTATGTTTTGGTGTTATTTAATCACTCTAATTCATTCATAGAGTTTTAATAATTTTGTCCAGATTAAAATTCATCTAAAGGGACTATGAATATTACAAGATTGTCCCATTGACACAACAGAGCGTTACGCACGACCGTGTTGGATCTACTTGTGTATTCATGTCTATGTTACAAGATTATTCCAAAAGGCATAACCATGGA